>CARXXK010000003.1:9502843-9848727 GCA_949089665.1 Macrosiphum euphorbiae | reverse complement strand
AACTTAATATTCAATGAGAGCCTATCGATTATGTATTTTGGTGTAAATAAAATTATTATTATTACTATTAAACAACAATTATTATTAATCTATACTAATATTATAAAGCTGAAGAGTTTGTTTGGTCGAACGCGCTAATCTCAAGAACTACTGGTTCGAATTGAAAAATTATACTTGTGTTGGTCCATTTATCGAGGATAAGCCTTAGGCTATATGACATCACTCTACGGCCAATAGGAGCATCAATGAAAAATCATATATAGTTATGATTTTGAGTTTACTTTTATTGTTAATAAATGGTTGCTATTGGTTTTAATAATTATAAGCCTGTGTATTTTAGAATTCGAACCACTGTTTCGGTGGCCCAATTTTTAGCATTTTCTGATACTTTATAGTGAAATTATACACATATGTACGTACTACGAGGGGTCCCCGATTTACAGTTTAGATTGCCTACCTCAAACCTCATAATATACTGCTCGCATAATCATAAGTGAATCTCTTGGACGGGAAGGCTATAAATTAAAATATATCATCTTATTTTTGGAGGAAAATGGCTACGGCTTTTGATCCACGGGGCAAAATTCCTATAAGTATCATAATATTGTCCACGTTGTTTGATCTGCTTAGTAACCACTTCATGAACTTTTTTTAAAAAGTATTTTTTTTCACTTTTATTTACCCAACTGGACTTGTTCGAAGAAACTGAAATGTAGTTTCGTAGTAGGTACCATTATATTATGTTGTACCATCTAATAAAATCTAACACAATTTAATGAAACTTAGTCTAATGTATAGGTATAATTTAATAATAATAATATGCTTCCTCTTCGTTGTACATCTTATATATGTGTCAATATCAGTGGCGCAGTGGCGTGTATAGAAATAATTTTTGGGGTGGGCTATAGTAGACAGAAACTAGCAAGTGATATATTACTTAGAGGCTACCGTCTACTATATATTTAACAGTTTCTATAAATATATTCGTATTTGTTATTTTTCAACAGTCTATGAATTATTATAACTTATAATAGTACCTAATAAAATATATTGTTGTTTTATCTTTAAAAAACGGTAATTTCGGGGGGGGGGGGAGAGTTGCAGCCCACTGTACCCACCCACTATATACGCAACTACAGTGGCGTATTTGATTTAGTTTTATGGAAGGGGTGACACTAAAATTATTAATTACTATACACAAGCTTATATTCTACCCTATTGAATTGACCACGAAGTTAACCACTTTTGTGCTTGATGAGCGATGACCCTTTTCTAGAAGAAATAATGCTAAATATTCAATTTCAAAGGAGATTTCTGGTTAGACAACTTGGTGTAAATTATAATTTATTTAGTATAATATCTTCAGATTGGTATTTTGGTGATAAATTCAAGCCCGGATTAAGACCTTCAGGGGGGCCCAGGGCCCAGTACATGGTGACGGGCCCCAACGCCTGTTAGTTCAAACAAGAAAAATAATATATTCTTGTTGGCACTATAAAAAGTATAGATTACCACCCATTGTAATTTTAAGCCGAGAAGACTATGAGCCCTTTACATGCCCCGGGTACGTTGCCCCCCCCCCCCCAAATACGCCACTGGTCAATATATTTTTAGCTGCCTAGTTAATAGGAAAATTACTAAGCACAGTGATGAATAAGTGTCTCTTAGTATTCTGTACGCTGTAGTGTGAAGACATTAAAACTGAAAATATTAATAAAATTTTCGATTATCGATTCGACTGTTGTTATAACAACATTATTAATATATTAAACGCTTTATTTGATTTTATGTTAGTAAACTCAGTAGTTTATCTTGTGTTATTTTCCTTGTTTCTTTAATTTTATAAAAATGAAAGAATACAAATTGAGCTGTATTTTCTGGTTACGGAATAATTTTATATTATCTTGGTGTCTAGTTATCCACAAAATTAAATGATAAATATAATAAAAATCATACGCATTATAATACTTAGGTTTTTTCCTGCTTTAGTATTTCCAAAGTTATTATATTATACCTAACAGTAATATAAATTAGTTATGTAACTTCTAACTCTGTAAAATACGTACATTTATTTGTAATTTAAGTATAACAGTTTTAAGAAAGGTTTCATTAATTTAACTTAATCATAAACTTAAGTCGCTACCTACATAATATTATCTAATTTTAAAATACTATACAAATACTATTTAATGATGGATAACGTAAAATTGTATTTCTTATAATTACCTCTTGGCCCTTTTATAATATATATTTTCAGCTTTTTTAATTGTATCCTCTGCAATAAAATGTTTTTTTAGAATATATAATAGTATTGTAATACAGTGTTTTAAATCAATTTAATTCTATACATATTATCTAAATTGTTAGTAGGTAAGTAATCCTATAAGAAGGACAGTCGTAATAGGTTAGCTATATAGAATATTAATATTTGAGTATCGTGTATGCACACGTGTAGTAAATACAAAGTTGATAATTGTTCTTTACATTTCCACAATTAACAATCAGTAAATTACTTCTGTAAATCAATTTATATTATTATGATTTGTTTCTTTATACATTTATAAATTATGCTTTGTGAAATATATTTAACATATTATGATCGAAAATAATAAAAACTTATCTTTGATTAAAATATTAAATCTTAATTTTATATTTTCTTCTTTTACCATTAAATAATTGTAACTTAAATCATCTTCATGATCTGTTTGTTTTTTAGTCATTTTTACTACAAAGTAGGTATAAACGTGTTTGTGTGAATTTTAACTGTATAAATATAAAAAAAGACGATTCTCATTCATCAATATAATCAATAATTATCCAAACCACGTATAACTTGTCATGGTGATTAATCATTTCCATTTTTTTTTGAAGTTGCATACTTTTTTACTTGAGTATGAATTACATGAGTACAATATTGTACATGGCTACAATATTACTAACTATTAGGTATTTTGTCTTATTTCTTATGGTATATAATGAAATTAAAATGTCTGAGAAACTATCTTAAAAGTATATTTTTGTATTCCATTATACCGCGAATCGCATTTAAAATAAAATATGAAATGAATCAGGTCGTTTTAAATACTTTATTTTTGATTTATTTTTGGTTCAGCGCGTATTAAATATACCAATATACACATATTAATTACTAACAATACAAAGTTTGTTTATATGTATATGTATACTATTCTGATTGTTTATATTTGTAGTAACTAGTAAAGTTTTTATTTAAAAGTATATTAGCTAAGGAATTTATTTTGTGTACGTTTTCAACGACAGATTTATTTTATACTTACAAATTATTTCATGAAATTATTGCTTAAACAATATCATTAAAATATACAAATAGCATGTAAGACATTACATTGTTAAACTATTTTAACTATAGAATGTAGACACTAAGATACATGCGTAACCTTGCTCGGTATTGTTTATCAATTTATCGTTTATTACGAAATAAGATTAACGAACCAAAATTTGACTTATACTATTAATTGAATATTCTCTAGGTATAGCAGTCATGGAGGACAATAGCAATTCTTCTCGTGTTGATGATTGCGGCGATGCCGAAGAAGAAGATCGAGAGCAAGGAACAGACGATAAAAAGTCTACTTCATCCCCATATAGTGTAGAAGGGACTGTATGCTCAAATCCACCAAGGTAAGGAAGTAGTATATAACTTAATGTCCAGTTGTCTGAAATATAAAACCTTAGATTTGAACACATAGACTATATTTTTTTTACATACAATTCGTATTTTCGCGGTGAAAAAAAATGTATTAATATGGAACATTATAAGAAAGGTTAGGTTAGGTGGTGGGTTTTTACACGTGAGTGTTTGTGTTGGTAGAATTTTTGACTGGGTACCCGTAGGTATCTGCCATGCCCGGGTTTGAGATGGCGGCACTTATTCTTCGGACACCATGACTTGCCCGAAGAAAAATGTCGCCCGTGACCAAGGAATCGAACCAGCGCCGGCTGCGTCGCAACCGACGCTTTAGACCGCTCGGCCACTCCTTCCAAGTTTATCTTACTTTAAGTATGACGGTTATTTGTTTTAATTTTTGCTGAAAACATCGCATTTGGTATGCATATTATTAATATTTAATTATTATAATACCTATATTGAATACATTTATATTATAATGTATTATTATTTTTAACTTTCGAGTCAATACCACCTACCATAGAAATATAAAACAGTGAATAGTTTCGGGGTAAAAATGGGCAATAGCTTAAAACTATTACAAATGTTTTGAAAACAGCATTATGCACCTAGTACAATATACCGCTTCCCCGGAATAATATTTCCGAATAAATTAACAACTAATAAGTGTCTTTAACCGTACAGGTTATTGGTCATCTGGGTCAAAAATCGAAACCTCCCCCTTCCCAAAACATGTACTTTATTATATAAATTTGGCTTGATAAGTTGTCTAACGTATTAAAATTAAGTAATATGAGCACTCAATAACCGAGTACAAATTATAATATTAATTAACAAGTCAAAAACCATAATATATTTCATAATATTATTATATAGTATATTATATTTATATGATATGGGTCAGTATCGCGACCGGTGTATTCTTCTCCTGGGTCGACGCAGACCCTGACCTCGGGTCACGAGAATTGCATAGTTACCGTCGGCGGCGCGGCGGTGCAACGGCGGCGTACCCGTCTTGTTGCGGGCGCGCCGCGCGCGATGCACAAAACGCCGCGTCACGCGCACCCAGAGCACCGCCAAGTGGCCGGTGCAGTGTTGCCGCCGCGGGAGACCGACTGAGCGAGCGCGCGCGCATGCTCGCTGCCCGCGGTGTTACCGTGCGCAGGCCCGGCTGCACTGCAGGACTTGACCGCGCGCGCATACGCGGCGGGACGACCCACCAGCGGAGGCGGTCCGCCTGCCCGCCCGCCCGCGATTTTTTCCCTTACTTCAATGTGTCAATGTCGAGCGATTCGCCACGGCCGCCAGAAGTAGTCGCCGAGACGGAAGCAACATGTGCTGTACACGCGATTCCGAGTTGAGTGCGGTTAGGGTTTTTGACGCTCGTGCCGCCGCCGCCGCCGTTACGGCGCTCTCCCGTTAACCACCGCCGGTGATACTACTACTATTATTATTATTATTATTAGACGTGTCCTGACCGTTTTGTTCGCAAGTCTCTCACCGCTTCAGGTTATCGTAATTATCGACATCGTATAATATTGTGTTTTCGGTTTTGGTTCGTTTTTTTTTTTTTTTTCGGTTTCGTCCTCGTCGAAGGATAATTGTCATTTATAATATACAATTTGAAAGATCCAAAAACTGGCGCATCGGTACAAGAACGATTTTTACCGCGGCGTCATGTTCCCGGGCGGTTGTTGCGACGATTCCACGATCGTACCGTCGTTCATGTACGCGGGCTGCACGCCTATGCCGCACGGCGTAACCGGTTTCGCGCCGGCTATAGACCGTCATCGTAACCCATACGCGCCACCTATTCAGAAGCAGCACCATAGAGACCTGCCGCTGTCGTACCACCAACTCCGCGACTCGTCGATGCAGCACCTCGATCACGCAAACATGTGCGCCGCGATTTCGTCGTCTCCGATCACGCCGCTGGACAACGGTTACCGGTCCATGTCGTCGTCGCAGTCGTCGCCCATGTCATCCTCTTCGTCCATGTCGCCCATGTCGTATGGTCCCGGATACTCGCCTAATCAGCTGTCGTACGACTGTCACGGCGTTCCCACTCATCCGTCGGTGACCGAATTTCAGCCGCAGTCGCACGACCAATATTATAATTTTACAACATACGAAAATAACCATCCCCCGGCAGTCGGCCTTAACGACGCTCTAGTGCCGTTGACCACACAGCCGCCGACCCAAACTTTCCAAAACTACAACAACAACAACTATTACAACAACAACAACAACAACAATAATACTTACACCGATCACTACAAATACCTGGACTTGCAGCAGACCGTCGATAAGCCCACCGGAACCAAGTAATAATAATAATAAATAATATTAAGTTTTGCGAAATTTGTTGTCATCCGCCACCTACTTTGTTGTTTAAATGTAAATGTACGCAAGATTCTCGTACAAACCGGCCACTCCGTAACACAACATTGCTCCCAATACCACCTTGATCTTCTTTGGCTTATATAATATAATTATTATATTAACATAATATTCGACGCTCAGCGATTGAATAGAATTAATAATACAATACATTGTATAATAGTTACTTACCATTTTTTTTTGTTTCTACTGACGGGGAGGTTTTTTGGACTTGTATCTTGTTAGAAGTGGTTTGATTTATATTCAATGTATTTATTGCTTATTTTGTAATATGTTGTCAATGTGCCGATTAATCACATCTCTATATCTAGTTCGATTTGTTGCAACTAATTTTCGAGTTTATTGTTTGATAGTAATTATTTTGTGTGATCGAAAAAGACCACAGCAATTCACAAATATACCTATTATTTGCATCAGTTGTATGGTTATCGTACACGTTTCATTCAGAAGTTTTTAGGTATTTTCAGTCAATAGGTACTCATTAATATAGGCTCGATCGACTTTCAAAATTGTACTGTGGTTGATATATTATATTCATTATTCTTTAATGTATAGGTGAGTCGTCGGATGTGCAAATTGATTTCCGCGCAATATATACGTCCAGAAATATTGTGTTAACCAATACCTATAATTGACTTTCACGTTGCACTTTTCAAAGTGCTCGTATAATTTGTGCAATATTTTTTAAAAAAGTGTTTATAATAATATTATAAAAAATGTTATTGAAGTAATAAATCCGGGTTTTGTTGTGTATAATTGTATTCATTACTTATAAACTAAATTTAACTTTCTGCATGTCCACTAAATTAAAATATTTCTTATTTAATAAATAAATGTCGCATTCTTAGTTGAGTTTTGAAAATAAAAAACAAAATTAGCCATTCTTCTATAATATGGAATTCATTCTAAAATCATTCGTCAGACATTATACATTTTAATCAGCACAGAACTTAAACACAACTTGTATGTATTTGTACCCTTATTGAAACATTTTATAGTCATCATAACATTTGTATGTATATTAACAAGGTTGAAAATACATTTTTACGACCTTAAACTATTTATTTAAATAATATGAATAAAATTATCATCTTGCAATATTAAATATAAACTAGTCCGGAATCATATTCGTTGTTATGATCTATTATTTTATGTTTAATTAGACGATCCTTTGTTTTTTGAATACTGCGTATAACTACCCGTATACAACCCTTGAAGAGATAATTTAAATCAATTTTAAATTGTGTTTATAAATACAATTAAATATGTCTGCATGATGACACTTTAAACAATTTGTTTGAATATTTAAGTTCAAACAATTTAATTAGTATAATAAATTGGTAACGTGTTTGTACACAATAAAATTATATAGGTATAGGTATTTACTTTTATTTTATTTTATTTATTTATTGTTCTTATACAATACTAATATGTACCTACTTAAGTTGTGTAAACGTGAAAAAGCTTTTATAAAATATAGCAAGTAATTCTGAACATTTTTAATCGACAAATAAGGAACAAAATATCCTACTAGTACGTTTATGTTTTTTCGTTTGGAATTTAATTATTTTTAATATTTTATGTAAACGAAAAGTAATCTATAATAACATTGTGAGCCAACAATGATTAATCCAATAAAAATATTTGCTATCTTATACGATTTGAAGTTTAATATTTTTACCTAAATAGTTCAACCAAATGAAATATCCTATTTGTGTTACACATACACATCTTCTTATTTTCTACGTGCACAATAAGATTCGTTAAAATTTGCGTAACCTAACCTCTAGTTGTATGATCTCTATGTATCGGAAAATAAATTGTAATGTATATATTTTATATTTATATATCTATTCATGTGTGTGGTAATTTTGTGAATACATTTTAATATAATATATTTAATCCAAACTCTGTTTCTAATGAAGAACTTGTATTGAAATTGAATATAATGTGGACAAAATATTCATGGAAAATATGAATAGATCCTACGCGCTGTCTCGTTAAAAGGGAACAAAACAATTTTTCGATAAAAATATAACATTACAAGCTTTTATTTGGAAACAACATTTTTAAAAATATGTTTCTTTGAAACAAGTTTTATACAATTATTTCTTTCAATATACCTGTATTCAATATATTAACGGTTTCTCTTTAAGTTATAATAAGTCTGTATGAATACTTCTTTTATACAATGTAGGAATATAAAACTGTTATTTTACTTAATTATCGTGTTTTCGGCGTCAAATACAAAATTATTTTCAATATATTATATATAATATCCAATTCAATTTATATAAAAATACCTAATTCAAACTCGTTGTTTTATAATTTGTTCAATTACTTCAAAACATAATTAAAAACATTATACAGCGCATGGAAATAAAAAATAAGTTTATCATTTATTATAATTTTTTCAAGTTAAAAAAATATTTTTATAATTGTATCAGTACTTTTTAATTATATTGGGTTAATTAAAAACTATCAATATTTAGTTTAAGAATGGTTAGTTTTAAAAAAAATAAAGTTTGAATAAACTACTTTATAGTTGAAATAAGTGTTGATATTAAACTTATTAATTTATCTAATATTTTAAGAAATTTAAATTTTAGTATTTTGTGTAAATGCAATCCTAACCTGTACAAAAGGTATTTAAACATTTTTTATTTTATCATCAGTTTTGTGGTTATTATGTGGTTAATCGAAAAATGGGTCTTCAACTGTCCGTTTGAGTTATTTGGTTATTTTCCCGGTTACTTTTTTATTTTATTTTCGGTACAGTACAAAGCTACAAAATACAGTTCTTTGTGTTTTAGCTATAAAATTACCTATAAATATTGTCGAGATATTAGGTATAACACTCCTTCACTTTTTCTTAGATGCTGTGGTTTCGGTTGACTAATCTAAATTGTTATTGTGTTAGGACCTATAATGTGTGGTTGTAGGAACATTATTGTATTTTCAAATATAATTTATATTATCAATTTGTATTACCTATATTTTAAATCATTTCAACTAGGTAGTCGGCTCAGCTAAAATAAATTAAAATTTATAGTGATGAGTATTTACAGGTTAAATTTACAAATGTAGTTAAATATTTATGATAGTTTTGAATAAAAATAATCAATCAATTCATTTTTTTTTTTTTTTTTAAATGTATACATTATTATTTATTATCTAGATTACCGTATAAAGTATTTCCTCAATGTTTTCAGCTAGGTAATGAACGTGTTAACTGTGAGATGTCAATCATCCATGATATCAAGATTTAAAATGTAATAAATTAACTAATTATAATCAAATTAAAAATAAATGTATTATGCGAGAATGACTTAGTATGACTATAATAAAGTGATATAGTATGAACCATAATATAATATTTATAATGGTAATACAATATTATATTATCTACCTATTTTTCGACGAATTTGAAATAACAACCAAATATTTATACCCGAATATGAATTGTTTTAAAAATAATATTATTCAATTCTTATGTGTCTCATTATAACTGTTGATTGTTTATTTTCGTATCGGAGATTTTTACGGTGGTTGAACTAAGTATTTACTATGTAGTATGTATATGTATGTGTAGAATTATAATATTAAATTTATTCAATATAATTTAACTTGGTTCTTATTGTTTTACAATAGAGGTTTAATTGGTTTTCGTAAGAGTTTAAGTGTGCATTAGAAATGCAAAAAACTATGTTAAATACAAACACTACAACATAATAAGTTATATAATATTTGACTAAGCGCCAAAACATATACAAATTAAATTAAATTAAATACAATACGTAACTTATATAATACTATAATAGTATTACAATTTATAACTAATATACCTAATAAATAAACTTGTTCTAACTGAACTCTGAGAAAAATCTATGTCATCCACGGGTTTTTGTAAAATTTATTGTTTTTTTTGTTTTATTGTTATTATTTTTATGATTAACAATGGTAGTTTTATTACACTCTTTGAAAGAAACATTTTATTAAAAATTCCAAAATAATATTTTATTGACTTCTTATTTTTGAATCAGTGTTTAACAGAACATGGCGTATGTATAATATAGTTTGAAATTTCAATACAAACCTTAGTAAATATCCAAAGACAAAATTGTGTGTAACAACCGTATTTTTTTTAATTTTAATTTCATTGCTTAAGTATAAATGTTTGAAATTAATATTATTTATTAATTAATGTTGTTGCAAACTACAAGAATATGTTATCATTTCTACTCAAATCTATAATTGTATTAATCTCGTCTTGTAGTAATATTTTAATATTATTTCCTTCGTTATAGAAAACAAACTTCAAATTTGTATATCTGATAAACAGTTTTGAAAGTATTAATATTGATAGTATTTAATAGGCTTGTTCAACATGATTGTAAAACCAATTTTTGTTATTTTAATTTATGCTATCCTACCTATCGAATCATCGATATATTTTTTTTTTTTGGGAGGGGGGGGGTGATAAAATATACCGAAGAAAATAAATAGCATACAAATTATTGGTACACTAATAAACCATTCAACCCATTTAACTAACTTAGTTATCTTGCTGCTCATAAAATAATTCTTAATATTGAATATACACAATATTATATCCTATGGATTTAAAATTGTACCTATTAATATAATTCTAAACAATTAAGCCATTAATTATTAATATTGTAGGTACTCATGGTTAATTAAATTTTATAATCTTAAATAAAAAAAATATAATAAACTGCAATTAATTTTACTGATTCATTAATAATTATCTAGTAAATATTTCTACATTTCTACATTAAATTTTAAAATAATTGTGTCTTATTAAGGTATTTATAACAAATATTAAAACTTATTTAAAACTGATTGAAAAATCTCCTCGAATCTCAATAAATAAATACTAAAGTAAGTACAATATTAAGCGCAAATCCAACCCACTTTTCTCACCTAAACTTAAATTGTTTTATAATTTTTGTTCATTTTATTTTATGATTAACTAATTAACAACTTGTTCGAATTCGATTAAATAAACGAAAATTCTCAGAGTAATATTCTGCTTTGGAATACGAAATTAAAAATATACACACATATGCTATTGTGCTGTCATTTATTAAAATAAAAACTTTATAAGTATTTTTTCATGAATGTAGTTTTGTTATAACTAAATTTTGCAAAAAAAAATCTTTAGTAATCTTCTAGAAATTGTTTGTTAACTTTCGTTTAACTTTGGTTAAAACAATTGTCTTGCATATTTTTTTCAATTTCCATAGGTATAATATGAAAATAAATCTTAAAAAATAGGTAGTTACATTTTCATAAAATACTCACTTGAATAACATTACTTTTATTTCAAACAAATGTACAGTTATTTCATGGCACTTATCCCAATTACATCTGACGTCGCAATAAGCCATTCTCGATCTTACTGAATTAACTTCTTAAATATCTGTAGTATTTATTACGTTGCAAATATAGTTAACTTAGAGGGCAAACTAAATGTCATTATTATTCTGGACCATACTATGTAAATAATTTAAAAATCTTCTATTGTTTATTTTATTAATAGTTTAATTTATTGTATTGTGTATTTAATTTAATTAGACACAGTTTGGTTTAAAATATTATATTTCCATTTTCTAATTGTGAATAAAAATTCATAGGTAACTCTAAGTGAACTAAGGTAAATAAATGTTTATAATATCCTACAACTTAAATCACATTAAAGTAATATTTAAGTAACATTAAAATATAGTTTTTGATATATTTTATTAACGTGCATTTTATATTTATATACCTACCTACATAGTATCATTGATTATAAATACTTGTATTTATACAAGTATAAAAGTATTTTTTTATTGAATGCTATATTTAGTTTTACCTTTGTTAAAAAAAAAATCAACATACAATATCTCGTGATTATTGGTATCTGTGTCAATTTTAATTAATAAGTCATAATAATATTTAATAATATAATCACTCATGTTCAGGCTTTTCTAATGTAAAACGACTAATCATTGTTATTTATTCACAGCCTCATATTATTCCATTAATTTACTTATTATACATAATGTATAGATTATACATTTTCACTGAATAAATGAATTAAAAAAAATATTTATACTTATATACAATAAGATGCTTTACTAAAATCTCGTTTTTTAATTTTATTCTGATCAAAGTTCATTTTGATTTCGTTCTTTCTTACGAAATGTTATTACAGTAGTTTGTATGAAAAAAACGCTACCTACACATATCACATATTACATTTTTTAGTAAAAACTTAGAGGTAATGATGAAGTGTTTAATTAAAAATTTATCTTTTGTTTTCGAAGTCTGAAATTACAGAGATTAAAAATTAACTCGTCTTTTTTAAATGAGACTAGATAAATAAAACTTTTATATATTGTATTGACAAATATAAATTCATTTTTATTGATATTTTATAATAATAATAAAAGTATTTTATTCTAATACAGGAAGATATTAGTTTTTTCTTTGTGCAGTAGTGCAAAGGTACTTCAAAACGTAATCAATTAAATACACAACACACATCAAAGGTCATTTAATAAAATGTTGATTTTATGTAATTTACAGATTCTCATGTTTACTTTATTGATATTGGTAACTTAGAATGTGTTACAAAATGTTAAAATGTAATAACTTATAACAATATATGACTTTCATTCGTTGCCTGTTTACGTGTGAATTATAATTTAACCAGCAATCCTATTGTCGTTATTTATTAGTCATTAATTTTTATATTTATATTCACTTTTTATGGAATTTAATTTTAAGGAAATCAATATAACAACAAAAATACCTAATCTTTTACTATCATTAATTACATGTTCATACTCGCGAGGGGAGGTAAAAAGCGGCCAAGTGGTTTACCTCCCCCCTCTCCTTTGGCCGTTTTTTGTGCGCTGATAAGCCCCCTTGGCCCTTACATATTTTATAACATTTATCCACAACCCCCACTCTTTTAAAATTCCTGAGAACGCCACTGATTAATTAATACCAACAATCATCAAACATAATGTTCAGTATATAAGTATAATATAATCATCTATTTAGTGGTAGATTATAGATATACGTGGTTGTATATCACCTTCAATATTTTAAATATGTAATAAGGTATGTATGTATAATTTTAAGTACCGATGAGATTTCCCAAGTGCGCGTGCACAAACAAACGTTGAAATCGTTTATTATTATTGTATTATTATCATTCATCTAGTTCAGTTTACGCAATTAAATTATATCATGTTTTCGACTGACTGGTTTATCCATAATAATAGGCAACCTGACGCCATATCGTTGCAATTATTATGTAGGTATATGCATTTTAATCACCATGCACATTTAACTACAACATATGTATATACGTCTGTGAACTCCATGTATAATATGTAACTATAATATATACATACAGGGTCATTTAAATTTTTATCTACAGAAATATAAAAGTAGGGATTATATAAGCTTTTTTTACATGCGCAATCCCCCTTAATTTCGTGTAACTTGTAGGTTAAATAGACGCAACTATAGAGATAAGGGTATAGATAGTAATATAGTATACATGATCGCATAGGTATATACTATCTATTATAATATTTTATATTATTGTTTTGAGTGTGTACCTATAATGCAGTCTCGTTATAACAAAATATAGTGCATTGAAATAATCCTTCAATGTTCGTTTGCACGTTAACCTTGATATTATTTCACTAATTCTACCAAGTATTTTCGATATTGTTTCCATTTCTATCATTATATATGCACATAGCACATATAATATTTATATATATTCGTATTTACATTTGTTTCATCATATGTAAATTGATTTTATCTAACTTTTGTCTCACCCGGTGTTTCTCCCACTTGATCAATTTAATCTATTTGCAATGTATGATTATGCAATCAAATCAAATGCATACGTACACAATTCTACATTTCATTATTGTTCAAAATGCGTTGTATACACATACAACCGGAATGAAGTTGTTGTACAGGTATAATAATTCGAGATAATAGTTAAAATAACATTTTAGATTTTTATTTATTTTTGTAGCCGTTAAGGGGGGAAATTGTAAATATCGCCTATTATACATTCAAATCATAATACATTTTTATATAGCGAAATGCGCCCGGTGTTCTTTAAAATAAGTATTATTTTTATGATAGCCTTTAGAATTTAATAATAGATTTTTTTTTATAATCATTTATAGTTAATATTTTGGCATAATTATGGATATTTTGTAGTTCTTTGTAGTTAATACTTAAAAATGTATAAAATTTTAAATTTGTATACCTAATAATTTAAAATTTAAAACAAGGTTTTTCATCACTCATAAGTAATTAATAATGTACATTTATACATATGCTGATTCCTATTTAAATCCAGAAATATTGCATTCAAGATTCAACATATGTCTACACTTACATGTGTGTTTAAAATAAATAAATTAAATTTTTATAACAAAAACCACGGAGTACTTCGGAGAATATTGACTTATAAGTTATAACCGCCTAGTATTAAACCTAGAATGGGTACCTAAGTATTAAGTATTAACCATTACGCAATGTTATTTACAAACTTTTATGGTGATGAAATTTGAATTGTTCAATAATTATAAAATAATATATAAGCGATATAATATAACATGTTGTTTGCCAAAGATAATAGGTCAAAAATCATGGGGTACTTGGTTAATTTATCTATGCTGTTCCTCCGTCGTATTTCTTGAGCAACGGCTGAATGGAATCACTGACGGAAAAAAATAATAATTGACCTACCTGTTGATAGTAAAAATGTGTTGTGTTAAAAAAATGTAATTTATCTTGAATTATGTATTATTTATTCTTGGTATATTTCTCGCATGTTTAAATTAAAAGTTCATCATTTGTGTATTTGGTTTATTATTTTTATGTATAAGATTAAAATAATACTAATAAAGAATTAAATATCATTATTAATTTATATTGTAATACATTCAGTAATTTAAACTAAATTTTAATATTCTAAAATAAGCTTGTTTTCCAAATAATATAAGTTTTAAAAAATTATTACTTATTGATTCCTTTGTGTTTGTGAATACTGTATGTATGAACAATTAAACTCTGTAATCTGTCCACATGTAAAGTATTTTTTATATTAAATATAACATAATATTAACATCGGTTCATCGTAAATTAACTTTTGAAGACAAATTGAGAATCTTGATGGATTTTGTGATATAAAACACAATCTAAATACATTAATAATTTACTTGTTTATATTATGTAGGCTAATCTGCAACAATGTGTAAACTCATATTCCCCGAAATTAACGTACTTACCTACGTAACTGTCAAATGTTCAGGAAATAATTTAATTAAATGAATAGTCAAATAGATTTTACATTGGTTGTAGTTACGAAAATGTTTACTTATATATTATACACTATTTAAGTGTATATGCAAGTAAACATTTTCGATTAAATTAATTATTCGATGCTTTCATTGTTGTAATTGGACAAATGATTTATTGTTTTTTTTAGAGTCTGCTGTCTGAACACTGCCCTCCACCACCCCATATTGTCGTCGCTTCATCATCAATATTTACTTAAACAATCTTATCTTTTTTATACGTTCAATATTCGGTCTGGCACAAATTAATACTACGTGATCGAATAAAAATTATATTAACCAAGACGGGGGGCAACTATTCCCTCTAAAATTGTCACTGTAAGCACATGATTACATTGCTTAAAATATGCATACGATTCCACTCGGAATATTTGCCACGTATATAGTCGACTCAAATATTAATTTTTTGTTTTGAACAAAATCCTATTGTGTTTTTTATGTGATGATTATAATTGTATTCGATCTCAATGTTTAGTTTGCCTCATTTCGCAGTTTGCGTACATGGAATATTTATAGATATTGCAATATAATGGCTAACAAAAGCGCACAGTTAAAATTATAAATTTAAGTACCCGCAACTAAAACATTCTCAAAATTGTTAAGATGTTAGTCTAGTGTTTATTTTTTTTTTTTATTCGGGTGGAAACAAAGAACTAGACCAAACCTGCCAGGCCTGCGTACCTGACGTGCATTACTGTTACATAATAATAATGGCCGTATCCATTTTCCTCCAGTGAGGAATTAAGAATAAAAATAATGTTTATGTAATCCAAATAAAATAAATAGTAAAAATATATTTTAAGTCATATTATTATATTATATTTTCTCCCAGTGGTATTTAGGTTTTTGTCATGTTGGGGAGGGATATGATTTTATCCAGTAGCCCCGCTTTTAAAGCTAGAGGCCTTAAGTTAAGACTCCGAAAAATGTTGAATATTATATACAGCTTATGAGGGGAGAGGATTGATCCCCTTAATCCCCCCCTGCAAATACTCCACTATTTTACCCCAATAAGAAATTAAGAATAAAAATAATGTTTATGTTTAACACAAACATAATTATTATAACAAATAAACATGAAAAAAAAACCTATGACACATTAACTATTATTTACCTCTTAAAAAAAATAAATATTAGTCAAATGAAAAATTATTTTACTTTTTATATTACTTAGAAATTTCTTTGTTTTAAAATTTAATAGGTTTATAATTGCATTGTCGATTTCTTCACGCCGTTTTGTTTGTAGTCTTTAGATTTTTTAGGAATATGAAAGTGAATTTGTTTCTTAATATTGAGCCAAAAAATATATATGATTTTTCTTTATAAGAATATCAACTAAATATTTTAATATTTGGAGGAAAATGATCGACATAATTTTAGTCTAAAAAATATTTAAAAACTGTTTGGAGGAAAATGGAATCTAATCTTTTTTTAATTTGGAAGAAAATGAACCCCCGCATAAACATAATATGTTTAGACACCTTATTGTGTCCAACTATCTATCTGTCTGATTAATACGTTGCCGTAATTACAAATATCAATAAGTATTTACAATTTATTTACTATAAGTATTGATAACTCAAAATACGTAGAAAATATAAATTACTAATCTAGCGGAAAAAAATTGAAATTAATATGAGGTGGATTAAATAAATAAAATGTTCAGTGATTAAATGCAAAGATAATTTAATAAATATTATTATATTAGCCAATATTTGAGAAGGAAACTAAATTAAAGAAAAAAATAGGAAAATGTACTGTCAATTGTTAACAAATTAAGACATATTTTAATTGAATTTGGTTTTTATATTAAACTAGCTGATCCCGTGTACTTCGTTGCCCTTTAAATGTACCAACTCTATATATGAACCAAACTTTGTTCAATTCGTTATTTAATATTCGGTGTATGGTGTTCAAAATTTATCTTAACTTTTCTGTTGCCTGGAATAAAAATTCTGATTCACAGCAGTATATTATCAGGTATGCAATCTACCTGCAGTAGATCGCGGACCCGGTGATGTTTGTACGTAAGTGTATGATTTAACTCTAAAGTATCAAATTTATAAAAAGTTTATTTTGATATAATACGGTGTATTAATATAATCAATTAATACATAATCCTACCCTAACCGTACTTAAATATCCAATAAATAAAAAAAAAAAAAATTTAACCCTTTTTTAAATTAGCATATCTTCTTCCCAGAGATGTGCACACAAACATTCATTTATATATAATATAGCTGATCCTGCGCACTTCGTAGACCATAAAAAATGACAAAAAAGTTGTGATTGTTCAACTAATTTTTGGTATGACTCACTGCAGTAAGTGCAACTCAGCCACCCTATAGGCAATGTGCGAAAATTCGATTTGATGCAGGCTTGTACCTGATCTGCCCGATTAACCAATAGCAACCAATAATAAATAAATACTATTTCTATTAATTATTTCTCCTATAACCAATAGCAACCATTTATAAACAAATATTTGAAATATTTCCATCGTAAATCTCAAAATCCCTGTTTGAGCACTTTTATTAATTAATTTATTAATTTATTTATTGGTGGTAGAGTGATGTTATATAGCCTATACCCTTCCTCGATGATGGACTATCCAACAAAAAAATAATTTTTCAATTCAAACTGAAAAAAATCCTGAGATTAGCGCGTTCAAACAAACAAAAAACAGACAAACTCTTCAGCTTTAGTATAGATATTAGATATTAGTATAGATAAGTATAAAATTGAAAGCAAATTGTTCAAAATTGTTTTTAGAATTATAATTTATTGTTTAAATACGTTTAGAAACCGGGAATTCAGCGCATTTATATAGAGTTACATTCTTTATACTTGTTTCCATCTCGAATGATTTTGTGCACTGAAATTCATCTTTTTTCGTTTAAAAGCATATTATTAATTTTTATTTACTGTATTCAATTTTGTAAAAACATCTGTTGAAATTTTAATTAATTATAATAATCTTTAATTTTAACTGCTAAATCTTCACCACTTTTATATTATATATTGCTTGACTAGTTGAAAACACAACATTTGATACCAACTCGATAAGAGTAAAGTTTAAATATGTGTATTCTAACAACACAAATATAATATTCAGATTATAATCAAGTAACCATTATTGCGAACAATGGCATTTGAAGTTCTTAAACATACGTTTATGTTTTATGCAAACTAACTAAATAAATAGTTGAACAGAAATTCCACATACACGCTCGCGCGCCCTCTTACATTGTATACACTATACACCATCATAATAGTATAATACTATCGAGGTTTGACAAATAGGTAAATGTTATGCTTTTCTAATAATAACCAAAGTGAGAATCGATGTTATCTGTAAGACGTGTGTTCCATAGAAAAACTCTTGTCACTCATTATAGGCCTCGTATCTCCAATATCGCGGTTCTCGTTCGACTTTTGTTTCATTTTAAATTACTGTTTAAAACGCTTGTATAATACCATTGATTATAATATAAGTTAGTATTTGTAATCAATGATAATACATTGGTATTATGATTTATTTATGTGGAGGTTAGATAGTTGTCGTTATCAATTAGTTGGTACGATGTCTGTTAAATCATTGCTTTTTTTACGCACGTGTAATTAATTTGTAACAATGCTTGTATAATATTATTATGTGTACATACCAAATTGTTTAGTCTCGCTATATAGCCAATAACGTGTTTATAATGATGGCTATTGGCTAATGATATTATCATTAAAGTCATTGATACAACGGCCATGTTATAAATATATATATAAAAGCATATATCTAGTATCATTCGGTGGTCAGCAGGAGAATGATAAAAATAATAGGTATTATGAATTATGACCAAACCCAAGTCGTGTAAAACAATACCACCCTTATACTTAAATAGTTCTGTATCGTTGCCCATTGGATAGTGGACGTCTGTACTCACTTCAGTCTTAAATATTCTTTCATTTATTAAGTTCATCGGTGACCAATGATAAAAAAAACTATATACATTATACATTAATGCTCAGGCACCTACATATAATTATTATTCTTGTGAAGTAATGGCCTGTACAATATGAATATATATGACATGTATCTTAACAAATACTATTAAGGTGTGTTGTTGTTTAAAATATTATCGGATATTTTTTGTTTTTATGTCAGTTATTTTAATGGATCATCATCTTTTTTAAGTACATATTATAATATAATATATTGGAATGGTGAACAAACAAAACAAACCCATTAATTGATTTCGAATTTTTTTTTCTTACTAAAATTACAATATATTGTCCGAAGTATGGCTTTTTCTAATATTATGAAGAAATTTAAAATTTATTTTAACAAATACATTTTAGAATTTAGTTTTTAAGAAATATTTAAACCGTTTTATGATACACAAAACTCCGGTTTTTAACTTTAAAAAGCCCTTTAGTAATAGCAGTATAGTCAATTATTGTTAAGTATACACTATTATACTTCTATCGTTTATAACCTTGTTTATACATTTTTTCAATAAATAATTCTATGTTTATTTATAATGTATATTTAAGGGGATGTTAGAGCAGTAATGGTTTTCTCTCTGTGACCCACTCTCAACATATGCAATTTTACGTTCACAATAATGATTATAATCATGTTAATTTCTCAAATTATTAAGAGTAAAATTACCTCTTATGCAATTTAAAGTTTAGATTATTATCTGAGAAATCTCATAGGCTTTTAATTATACTTTAATTTTCAAGCGAGTTAAGAGTGTTTTAAGATATAGAAACAATTTACAAATTTAAATACTCATAACTCAGTTTAAAATAAAAATATAATAAAACGCCAATGAGATGTCTTAGAAAATATTCTTACATTTAAATTTTATAAGAGGTCATTCCACTCTAATTTAAAAAATTAATATGATTATAATCATTATTGTCGACTTAAAATTTGGTATATTATAATATGTTAACTTATATGTTCCGCGTGAGTCAGAGAGAGTAAACAATAATAGTGCGCTAACATCCTCTAATATACCTAATTAAATAACAATTTTCTTCAGCATTGATTAGTGATGTTAATGTCATTGTAAAAGTATATTATGTGTATTTAAACAAAAATGTTTCCTTTTAAGTCAGTTGTACTTGCATTAGATGAGTTATAACTTATAAATTATAATATACTTATAAGTTATATTGAAGTATAAGTAATAATAAATTGTATACTTTGTCAATCGTTATACTACTATTTGGAATTCGACCATATTAATAAATAGTTTTGATAATTGATCAATTTGTGAACTCAATAATGTAAATAATGTATTGATGCAATATTTATAATGAGAAGATATACTCAAATTATTTAAAATTTAGGTTTAAGGTCTTCAATACGCCTACAAATTGTCTCAATCTTGTCGTAAAAAAGGTGTTTTATGCTCAACCGTGTTGTAGCCAATTTCCTTAATCTGAACAAACAGAAAATAAAACTGGATTTTATTTTAAAACCATAATTTTTTAACCTAAGCCAACCATGACAATAATAACCACCAATTTGATTTATTTTGGAATAATCAATATTTGATTTTAAATACAAGTCTATACTTTTAATTATTTTATTAATTTAAAATTTAAATAAGTATATACATTGACTTAAACGGATTCTATAATTTATTTAGGTACTTTTATTACTTTTATCAGTGTAATAATTTGAATGTTGTATTCGTAAATGTCAAACGCAAATCTAATTAAGATTTAACTTACTTAAATACAAAATAATTTAGGTATTACTTATAATTACATAAGAAAATAATAACAAAAATTAAGTAGATAACCAAGTATACAACACGACATTAGTATACATACTACCTCCTATCTATATATCTAAGAATTACAATTTTTCTTTTCAATCTTAACTTTGAACATAGCTTAGTACAGTTGTCATTTCAACCTTAATTTGCTATTAAGTTAAACGTATTATGTATTTATGTACACTGTACATACAATATATCAGTTAAAGAATTTATATCAATGTCGTTGACCTCAAAATGTTAACAGCGCCGAGTATAAATTCCAGTTTTTTCATACGTTAAAGAAATTTTACTTTAAGCAAAAAAAAAATAAAACCGTATATGTGATGTACACTTGTAAGGTATTGTTGATCAAATAGCTAGAATTGGTACAAGAAATTTACAACCAGTTTGGCTTTTAACTATATTTTCGAAGAGAATTTCCTATAATCCCGTGTATATCCATGCATAGATTTCTGATTTACAACAATTACAACTTACTAAAATTTGGTTTCTGGAGAAATCTTTATTCATCAGTTAACATCCACAGTAAGATATTGTTCGCTGTTATATTATTTAGCTGTCGTTTCCGTAATGGCTTAGAAAAAAAATTGTTGTCTTACAATTCCCTACCTTGGATGACATAATATAGGTTACAATTTATATATGGTTGATTAACCTACATACTTTGAAACTTATAAGGATAGCCCTTATAATAATTGACAGGACATAAATAAAAAGAAAATGTATGGCCTATTTAAATCAGAAAATTCTTCACATTGCTAAAACCTAAGTAAGTAATGGTGTGACATGTAGATATAGTATAGCGGTATACAAAATCAAAACTTCTTTTTATGAAATATCTTTACGGCGTTGTTTTAAAAGCGATCAAAAACAATGCATATATAAATATATTATAAACAACCAGGTTTTGTGAGTTATGCCATAGGCATGAAGGGACTCTATTATATTTTTTAAATCCCTCCGTTCAAAAATACTTAAAACTCAAACTATATACACCCGTGACCCGTTAACGGCATTATAATTAAACCGATTGTTATATTACTTACCTTGTTGGTATAATATGAAAAAATATCGTTAATCTAGCTTCTATAAATGTATTTAGAACATAAATGCTGTAATCATCATTATATATAAAAAAAAAAATCTTAATATGAAAAACCGATTCGTCTTTAATACGGAAATAATAACCACGAAGTACGTTGTATACATTTTGCTTGACACGTGCGTGCAGTGTGTTTGTATATCGTAAAATAGGTATTTGTCGGTAAAAATAAGAGAAAAACACGCAAACATTTCTTCACGTTATTCAAATGTATAATATATTGTATTGTGCACATTTAATATATCTTGCGGTGCATTTCAATTGATGATGATGGTGCTTATAGTGCGTATGGCTTAGTGCATGTTCGGTAGAGTTCGAGTGAGAGAACAGTGATGCAATGTGCAATGTCGTTTTAACATAATAATAAACAGCAAAAATAGAATACCGTAAAAATCAACTCGACTGCGTTTTACGTATAAACCAAAAACGGACTGCACATCCCCTCCTCTCCTGCGCCGTACGTCGCAAGTATAGTCCCATTCCAAGGCCGATGTAAGCTATTCACTGCCAAATTCGGTAAATATGTGTCGTACTTTGTATAGGTACATTTTTCAGTCTTAACCGATTTAGAAACATATCATGCAGCCGGGGTAGCTTCGTTGTTCTATTGTTTCCTAGATCTGGGAGATCTTTTATTTTATCACATCATTTGGATTCAGAAAACATAGAAGTGTAGTGTGTGTATAGTAACACAAAATAATATGTTATTCGATTTTATTGTATTTGACATAGCTTTATAGAATTATGCTGATAGATCTGATAAAAAATAGCCACTATATTTAAACCTCACTGCGTGAACTACTTTAATTATTTCAATACTTCTATGTATAAATAGTTGTTGTTCCTTGGCCCTTGCATTTAAGGAATCTCCTGAAAAATATTGAAAATTATCGTGACAAAATTCATCAAAATCATTAAAATTTGTAAATTATTTTGTAGTTAAAAAAATATAAAATTTTTAATTTTTATAGCTAGGAATTGGACATTTTAATCAAGGTTCCTCATAAGTAGTTCATACTGTAACCAAAAAAATGTATTGTGTTAATAGTAAAATAAATTACTATTTAATACCTATCAATAATATTATAATAAAAATATATAGGTACTTGTAATATAGGATGATAGACGGTCTTCGCTCAGAATCGTTTTTCGTATACACTGCAATGATCATATTACTTATATCGTTGAATTCAAATTTAACACATCTTACAATATAGTGACCCACTCGACAGTCGACACCTACTGTACAGCAGTGCGGTACTCACTTGTCCACCTTTTTGATTTTAACTTCATCAAAAGTTGAAATAAGACAAATTTTTAATTTATACTTTTTAAATATAACTTTTGGAAATTAATGAAATAAAATCAAAATGTCGATCTCAGTATAGACTTGGATAACGAAAAATGCACTTCCTTTTTCAGAGTTCTTTTAGCTTCGATAAATTGAACTATCTTTGGAAATATAACACATCTCAACTTCTACGTTGTGCGTGTGTATTGGACAACAACACGAAATCACCGTTTCCAATCCCCTTCAAACTAGAATTTAAGAAAACAAATATTATATGCTATTAAATTTTAGATTAGCTACAAATAATGTATTCTAATTTTCAGTTCCAGCAGCCGAGTGAGTCGAAATTTGGCAGAAAAACACCGGCGACAAAAGTTGAATAAATTTATCACAGACCTAACAGAACTTGTACCACTAATATCAAATTCTTCTAAAAAAGTAGAAAAAACGAGTGTTCTTAGACTCAGTGCTGCATTTCTCCGGCTGAAGCGATGTAAGTCACCCGCGAATGTTTATTCTTTCAACTAAAAATATAATCAAAATCACATGGTTCTTTATTTATTATTTTCCAGTATTATTAGGACTAAAAAAAAATCGTGAGAATCTGCCAGGTTACATAAGCGAGGTTAATGTGGCTGATCTTCTGTTGGACGTATGTATATCTTTTTTAATACAATTCTATATCTAGATATATCTACTATAGTTATTAATTATCAGTGTACCTATCTTGATTTTTATTTTTTAACCGTTATTCGTTACATATATAATCATTCAAGTCGCTCACTCGCCCTATAGAAAATATCGGTTTAGTATAGGCATCGATGTAGCTGTAAAAAACTGAAAACAGAACACACAAAACCCATTTAATACTTGTTTCAGGTTACAACTAAAAAAAATAAGTTATATACACGCATAATATTTTGTTATTTTGGTAATTAACGTATTATAAATTTAAATTGAATTACTCTCATTTATTTCTGCAGATAAATTATATATATAAATTTTAAGGATTTAAGAATATTATTACATATAACTATTTAAGTTGTTGCCTGAGTCATATCTAGTCTAATAGATTATGGTTGTTATTTATTAGTTATTACATATAACTATTGACCGGAATTGCATGCTTTTTCATGTTCATACTGAGTGTATGCAGTATGCACAACTATTGAACTATGAGAGTTCGAAATGTGGGCATTTCAAATCAAACTGATTTCATTGACGACATTTTCTTTTGCATATTGATGCATATTTGAGAGATTAAAGACATATTTTCATGTTAAAGCATATAATAAAATTTGTATATTTTAAACACTTTTAATATAATAATAACTTTTTATTCTTTCCTTGATCCTCGTTAATATAAAAACGAGGGTTAATATGTTGATCAAAAATTAATTTTAAATAATCTGGGAACTCTTTTTGATAATTTAAATGTATATATATTTTGTTTGTATACATAGTTTTATATTATTTGCAACACTATTTTTACTACAACAATGCTACTCAAAGTTGCTACCATGGTTTGTGTCCTTTGTTTGAATCCACTGAACTAAATATAATAAAAATAATAAAATAAATACATAATATAGGTATTATATATAATACATAACTAAAATTCTAAACATTTTCTAATAAATATAAATGTGATTAACCTACTTAAATGTTTGTTATTAGAAAAAGATATTATTCATATTAGGTAAATACTCTATTTAACTCTTTTCTTGTATACATTTTTTTATATTTCATATTTCATATTTTAGCATATTTTGAGTTCATATAATTCAGGTCTCTACTTCCTATAATTATCTGTATAAATAAATCTGTCGAAAGGGAAAAATACACTTCATATGATCATCTTCGATGCTGCTATAGTTAATGTGTATTTATTACTTAATGGTGTTCATTATGCGGCATGCTGTGCCAAAAGTTCGTTTTCTAAAAACCTAACATAATGTTATTTTATATTATGCCGAGAAGAAAGTCCTATAATATACCTAGCCTAGATGTTATAATTATATACTGTATGTACGCCATGCTTATTCAAATAGTGCAAACTCTTTATATTATTACGATTTACACGGCATTGGCAGTTATTTCTAAAAATGTTCCATGTACGAAATTATAAACCAACGAAAAAAACGCTAAGACAAAAAAAAAATAGCATGACAATACTTCTTTCTGGTCATTACTTATTAGTAACCTATATCTATTACTAATCACTAAAATTGCTTCGAATACGTTTTTACAACACATGTTGAACACTTGAACTACATAATATACGTTATATAATACTTATTCAATTTCCCTCATAGCTGATGTTATTATTATTTATGATTTATTTTTTGTTCACAGGAGAACGATATTTACCTCATGGTCACATCAGGTGGTAAAATAGTATTTGTTTCGCACTCCGTGGAGAATATATTAGGCTATTCACAGGTAAGTTTTTTCTTTTCGTAGGTTCACCATAAATTAAGGCTCTGTTTTAAATAATAATTCTATTATAATTTATTAGTATCAAACTAACATAATATCGATTTTATTTATTACAGATGTACATTGTGTCTATAATAATATTATACAAACTTTTTTTTTTAAATTCAATTAAAAAATCACCTCGTTCACCATGCGATGAAACTATCTAAATAGATGTCTAAGTCCTTTAAATAATTCCAATCAATTGAAATGCAATTATATAAATTAACTTAAAATCTAAGACATTGATTCACACTTCATCATTATATTAATTTATAAACGGTGTTTAAGTTGGAAATCAAGTTGCCCTCTATAAATATTTGTGATTTTCAAGTTGATATATTATGTAATACTTATAAAATACATTAAAAATCAATAATACGCTTATTAAGTTGCATCAATTCACAATTGGTATTCGTTTTACCTTGAGTGTTTTTTTTTTTTTTTTTTTTTGAAAGTTGAAACACTGGTAAGAGTCCAGAGTCGGTAAAAATAAAGTGATTCAATACAGAATATATCTAATTATTTACATTTTAAAATAATAAACTGTACCTATTTTCGTTTCTGCATTGCATTTAAATTACCGCTGTATGCATATTTATTTACGGATTCGAATACGGTATTTATTTAATTTTTCGGGACGTAATATTTATTATACCACCGTGTATTTATGTGAGAATGATTTTGAATGCTTAAATGCTCAAGCTTTACTTATTACACTAAAAGTGGCAGATCATTATTTATTGTCGTTTACATTTTATTTACACACAAGCATATTATTTACGATGTTCATAATTAATACGTGATTAAATTATTACGCTAACCTTGTGTGTAGATATTTATATATGTATTTAAATTTACTTAATTGTATTGCAGTTCCTAAGGAATTCCGCCACTTTTAATGTGTATTTGAAAATGTGAATAATGTTATTATTGCAGATGTGATAATATGTGCTATTATATTGCACTATATTATGCTCTTACTGCAACTTAAAAACAAATGTTAGAAAACTAGAAAACAATATAGTAATATTTTATACCTACGTATTATTATAGGTATCGCTGTATAACAGTGCCTTAGTCTTCTTCTCACAGAGGTCTATGTAATCGACGAAAAATTATTATAGCTCGTTTCAGTCTTGAGACTATACCATATTTTATGAGTATCGATATAGGTATTATGTTGTTATATTAAAGTGTTGTATTAATTATTTAATTATCCGATAGAAATGACGCACAATGGATGTCGTTTCCCACTGTAGTTTTTACAGATCGCTCCTACTTTGTTGGTCACAAAGCGCATAGCGCATACATAATAATAATATTATTGTTGTTGTAGTGATGCGTTTTTTATCGTCCGTGCCGTTGTTGTTTTATTATATGTTGCGCCGCGTTCGGACTTAGATAGGCAATCTTTTTATCCCTTCACCCCCCCCCCCAATCCCTACGTATGTCATCAGTTCGAGTATTACCGCCTTTTGCGCAGTACGCAGTCGCATTGGTCGAGGTTTATTTTTATTTTGCCCGTCGCTCTCACGTATTTAATCGCACGCGAAACTAAAGTGCGTTCTAACTGTCCATTGTGTCTGCCGTCATTGCGAAAGTTTACATAAATAATAATATCACTTAATAGTTGTTTAATATAATAATAATAATATTATAATATAATTATTATCATTATCATTATCGATCTCTCATTGGTTCCCGATGGTCACACGACCGTTTTTTATTTTGTAGTTATTATTTTCAGTCCACTTAGTAAAACCCACCTCGATAGTCCTCCGGATATATTATTTTAATTCGCAAAGTGCGTTATTATATTATTATTATTATTATTATTGCACCAGCGCCGACTGCGTGTCATTGTTGTTTGATCGTTCTACGGTAGAATATAATATTTTGTATTTTAATCAAAATATTTTCTCTTACCTTGATTTTTTATCGTGGAAGCAATGCACATTGCATACTATTGATTTCCCCTCTCACCCACATCAATCCCCCCCGCCATCACTACCCGCGCAACCATCATAGTATGCACCAGCCAAGGACACCGTTCTTTATAATATTATTATTATCGTTGACCGAACGATAAACACATTTGTATAGATGGGTTACTCGCACTGCATCCGTTTTAAGTTTTAACCTTATTTTTATTATTTTTACATAATATAATATAATACAACACAGTATATCCTTGGAAATTGCATTCAACCACGAGCGTTTAATTACAAATTTATCACAAAGCCCATCATTGTGTGATATTATAGTTTATAACATTAATTCGTGAATAATTATATAAGCACGGAAGGGTTTTTGAGTTGAAATGCACCCAAGCTCATTATAATGTTTATAAAACTGCTGCAGTTCTGCAATATTACTTGCAAAGTCACGTATGCACATTATAATATCAAGGTCGACCAACCATTATATTTTCTTCTTTGCTTTTCGTACTTTGAATTTTCAATACAAATAGTTCTATTTAATATCGTTGTACGGTTTTGTTTATTTTTAGATTTTAATTGATTGCGATTATAGTTGGCTCATTAATTGTTGTACAAAAGTTGAACATTTTTCACTTATATAATATTATATCGCGTTATCAAGAATTTTCAAATTTTACTGTATGTATAAAAAAAATCTAGATGTTTAGGTTTCTGTTCAATAAATACATATTAAATATACATTTTTATTTATTTAACACAGATTATTATTGAAAAAAAATTAATTTATCCATGCATCGATATATTAAGTGCACTTTTACAACTGAACAAATATTCCCAAATATTTCTATTTTATCTTCATACTTTTGAACCAAATCTCATTTTAAATCTTACATAATAGCAATTTAAAAATAACCTTAAGTATTTTTAAAATAATATTTCCTTTTTATATATTATGTATTTATGTGTAATACGTCTTACGCTTTCTATTATATTGTGAAATGCACTTCTGCTGATAGAGATATTTAAAATAGTAAAATACGAATAGTAACCGAACTCGTACTAAACAATAATACTAAACTAAAGAATCCCCAACTCTCAGTTCCCGTCCGAATTCAATCAAAATATTTATCAATTTCGTCATCCTGTCAAAATTATTTTAACAACTTGTATACCCAAAACTATGATAGGTCTGTATTATAATATCATAAATTATATTGCTCTATTTAAAACAAATAAAGCCGTTTTTCCTTCTCAAATTCACTGTAGATTTGAAACAATATCCGCGTGCCAACCGTATCATTTGTCGCATAATCAATACACGTAGTTTAAAATCCAAGTTATTTTCCTATTATATTTCAAAAGATCTCTACATGCTTAACATATCGCAGACCTTTGATCATAGCTTTCCCGGGCCTCATTTTCATCCTTTTTAGATGATAGCTCATCCACAGCTTTACCACAGACTTTGGTGTTGAAATGTTTCCTATTCACCCAATAAACTCAACGTATCGTTAGGTGCCTATCTTATCTTTCTTACTTTCCAATATATAATACTTCTGTCCTCTAAACAACCAACGTCATCTCATTATACTTACGTAGTAGAATCCAGTGCCGTATTTAGGGGGGGGAATTGCCCCGGGGTGCCAAATTCTGAGTGCTCAAAGGGGCGCCGTTGCTAGAGGTTATAACAAAATTATTTTTTTATTTTATTGGATTTATTGAGAAATTATATTAGTGATGACTGATAAGTGAATACCTGTATCTTTCTTATAGTATCTTTTACATTTCTATTCATATTTCTATGTAATATGTTTATATTATTATATAATATATAATATATTTTATTAAATTGTCGTAAAAAAAGGCTAAAAGGCTAAAATCAAAATTATAATTTATTTATTTAATTAGGAATAAACGGAGTGTTAATGGTAAAATAAAAGTGTTCTCCAAATTAGTGGAAGCATAAATGCAATAAGGGGAAAATGTACATTTAGTGTTATCAACTATCACTTTTATACACGGCTTGAAATCGATTGAAAACATTTCTGTTTTGGTTTCGATTTGGTACACCGGTTTCCAATTTTTTCTGTTTTGGTTTTGGATTTTGTTATCGGTTTCAGTTTTTAAACGGTTTATACTGGTTTCAAAAATCGGTTTCAAGACCTGGATTATTTATGTTCATTCTTAGTTTATTAATTTTTTTGAATCGCTGGATCGACTGTCCGATCGCCTATTGTGTAAAGTAAACTTTTCAAAATGTCAAGATACAAAGATTTTCAAAAAAAATACCGTTTTTTAAATTATATTTTCGGTTTTTAATTATAATACAGGTATCCAATTTTTTCGAGTCGATATTGAATTTAATACCGGTTTCCAATTTTTTGCCGTTTCGGTTTTATAACGGTTTAGGTATACCGGTTTCAAGCCCTGCACTATTAACTGTAAGAAAAAGTAAATTGTAAATTAGAGTTTTTTGTGACAATGAGTAAAAGGAAACTGAGAAAAAAGGGGCGCCAAAATCGTAAATACGCCACTGGTAGAATAATCCATAAATGAAAACAATCAAACCACGTCTTGTTAACTACTAACACATCTTAACAGTTAACACTAAGCTTATTTGTTAGTAAGTGATGAATAAAATTCAACGAAAGAAAACCTGTTCACATTTATTTATTCCTCCTCCCTCCTCAAGAAAACTCCCCCTTCCCCATCGAAAAAAAAATTTTTAAAAAAAAATTAATTATCCGACCTTTTTGTATATTACAAGACAACAATACATTCTTTTATATTTTAAATCTATTGGAATATATAAACAATTTAAACTAGTTTCAGTGTTCATTTTAATATACTAAGATATAATATATATTATGTTAATTCAACACGGTGTCGGAACTAAAATATTTTCTTCGTTGAAGATAAAACATTACAGTAAAGAATGTGTTATATTAATTTGTATGTATGGTTATTATTTATTGTATTCTCCTGTAATTTGCAATTTATGTCTTGATATTTATGAAAAAATGAATGTAGGAAATCATAACTGTTATTGTGCAGAAAATAAATTTAATCTTTAACTTAGTTACGATAAACACCGTGTAATTAGAGAAAATTTAAAGAATTCAAACCATTGATAAAATTATTATAATATACCAATGTATAGGCGATTCTTATATATTTCAAGGAACAGATAATGTCATAATGTTATGTATTATTTTACGCGTAAAATAAATATAATTATATTAGTTGAATAAATTATAATGGTATTTTCATTGCTGCCAGTTTTCCGTATAATGCAACCTGTGGGTATTGACAACTAAGGACTGACAATTGAAGTTCTGATAATGGCGTTGAATTATGTGGCAAATTTGTGCGTGTAACCCCACATGGGGTATTTGAATTTTGAGTGTATTTCTATGAAAATTTCAGTTCATTTAAATCGAAAAATCGTATTTATATTTGATCGAAAAATGACATACTTATTACCATATTTGACATGCATGTTATGTGTGTACTGTGTATCATAAAATTAAAATATATTAACATTGCATTTTAATTATAGATCGATCTCATGGGCCAATCACTTTTTAATTTTGCCCATCCCAAAGATCACGATGAGCTAAGAAAAAACCTCAAGTATCAAGACGAAACACCAAACAGCGGCACCAGTAAGTCTATTGTTCGTTTTCGAAATTTGCGTAATGTGTAGTGTTTGGATATGTAAATTGTAAATGTTTAATACGATCAGCATAATGTATTATTGTGTAATAATACTATGGCGTTATAATACATATTATACAGGTAGCATTAGGTATTTCTATTTAATTATAAGTGCCGCGAACGGATTTGCTTGCGACTAGATTTTTGTTATTTCCGATATCGTAGAAAACCCGTTTAATAGTTATAATAAGCATATACTATTTATACATAATATTATCTTATGTCTATAGCCTGTAGGTATAACTCATAAGACTCTGAGCCAAGCGACCAATGTGTGTATGAGCTGAAAGCAGTGACGGCTATCACGTATCTGAAAAGGTGCTCAAGCACCAATTTCATAATTGGGATGGGTGGGTTGTAACTGTTGGGTCTTTAAAATAAACTTTTAATGTTAGTAGGTTAAAAAGTTTTTTTGTGAAATGAGTAATTTTTTAGGTTACCCGAAATACTGGTAGGGGTATGTACTAGTTCATTTTAAGTGAGCACCTGTTATATTTGTCGAGATAGCCGCCACTGGCTAAAAGATTTGTTACAGCAATACAGAAATGTCTGTTGTTTTTTCTATTATATATTTTTTGAACGGAGACGGTGTTTCACTGATCGAAAATCAAGAGTGAGTACTTTGTAGAGGTCGTTTTTTGATGTACCAGATATGTTCTCAATAGTTTCCCAAAGAGTACCCAACATTTGATTTCTTTGTGTCCTGACCAACTTTATTTTTATGACTTCGGAAAGTTTAAACCTATAAAATATGTAAAACTCTTGTGGTAGGAACTGAAAAAAACCAAAATGTCTGTGTTTATAATGAATAAACAAAAATATATTATTGAAGTCTTATTATTATTCCGATTTACTTTGCATAATAATCAATAACCATCTACCATACTTATTGATATTGTAGGTACCATACAATCAGTGCGTGTAAATATCAGTATGGATGTAAAACTTTCGAGTTTATTTGTAATTTAATGTTTGACCGATTTGGGTTTGAGTTTTGAATTTTAATTAATTTTAAATTGTTATTTATTGAGTGTCAAGAAGAATTTAGTCTGTGAAATTTTGGTTAGGATGGAGAAATTGGTGTTGTACATGGTTAGAGGTTATGTGTTGAATGAGCCATATTGTAATGTCCATAAAAAGGGCATAAAAGCAATATTTCTTTTGGTATTAATTCTTATTGATTTTTGTGTTTTAGACGATACTAAGGATCCTTTACTAAATAATGATGGAAATTTTAAAATACAACGTCGAACATTTTATTTACGGTTGGTCAAAAAAGTGGCTTCTCGTGATGAGCAACCAGAGGTGGAGCTGGTACATGTGATGGGAACGTTAATGGTTCAAAAATCCGATTCAAAAAGTACAATATATTATATTATTGATGTTTTATTTTTAAAAAAGGTTACAATTAATTAACTGAACATTTTACGTTCTTATAGATCCTGAAATCACTGAAAATGATATAGTTTTAAATGCAGTTGTCCGGCCATTCAATGAACGACGTGTGACTGAAGTATCAATGTTAGAAGCAACTCGTGAAGAATACATAACTAGACATCAAATTGATGGCCGTATAATATATGTTGATCATAGGTAAGCATTTATTTAATTTCTTATTAATTAGAAATGGTCATTGTAGATTGAAATAAACATTGTAAGACATTTTACTATACACAATTAATAATCTATCCTAGCTGGAGTGATTTTGGAAGTTTTTTTGTATGTTCTCTAACATAACAAGAATTTTATATTTTTTTTATACATTCTGTCTCATATAAGAGTAACTCCAGGCCCCAGAATTTTGTGCATGGCAGTGGCATAGTGTGGGCTAATGTGTGCCGTGTGTTTGTTAAGATTTATATGGTAAAGTGATTTTTTGGCCGTAACCGATCATTAGAAACCAAAATTGACAAACCGATTTATTGATGAGAGCGGTCTGACTAAACCTGATAAAAATCTGTATCCACCTAGGGTTACTCTTATATGGGGCAAAGTATACATGTTATTTTTTAATGCATTTTTGAAATAATACTAATTATATAACAATATAAAATATATTTATAGAATTTCGATTGTATCTGGATTCATGCCTCAAGAAGTATCTGGACAACTGGCATTCAAATACATGCATAAAGATGATGTACGTTGGGTGATGATTGCTCTAAGACAAAGTATATATTTTTATTAACATAATTAATTTTATACAGTGTGAGGTATTGATAATCCTACACATATATGACCATAGTACCGCCGAATTGTCAAAAAAAAAAAAAAAATAGATATTTAAACAGGAAATGTATTTATTTCCATTATATTGTTATTGAGTTACATTTATCTATTAAAGCAAAAAGTTTGATAGATTACTGAGCATGCCGGATTATCAAAATCTTACTGTATAGTGTCTATACATATTTTATTATGTACATAATTTTTGTAACAATTGTATGCTTGTTTAGTGTATTTTAAGGGTCAAAGTTTTGGCAGTAGTTGCTATAGATTGTTGTCAAAAAATGGAGAATTTGTGTATATGCGAACACATGGTTTCTTGCAATTGAATCCAATTGAGGATACAATTGAATCGTTCATTTGTGTTAATACTTTGGTGTCCCCAGAAGAAGGAAAAAGAGAAATAATTGAAATGAAAAAACGGTTTACACCATTAATAGTCGCTGCGTCTGAACCTGGAATTGCTGCAATAACTAATAATCAATTTGTAAGTGTACTATTATTGTTATATCATAAGTCAAAATGCTTATTGATCATTATTATAGATGGAAAAAGAATCTACTGTAACATTGGAAGATGTTACTGAAGATCTTAAAACACTGGACAAGGTGGTCGAACAAATGATTATAAATATTCCTGAACCGGCAATGGACAATTTTAAAGTTACTGCACAGAATCCTGGACCTTTGCCAGATAACGAGGAGTATATGAGAGTTGCACTATTGTCTAAGTCAATACCTCCAGTTTCAGTAGCATCTAATGCACCAAAATTTTGTAAACGATCATCTCTATCCCCTCAACCCAATGTTAAGCCAGTAACTCAGGATCGGCCATCTGTACTTCGAGTTGCCCCACCAATTTCTCGACAACCTGTACTAGTTTACAATCATCCAACTTATGATAAAACTACAGAGAAAGATCGAGCTTATTTAGAGCGTAGGGGTGGCATATTTGTCATACCCAAAAGACAAAACGATTCACAATCAATAGATTACTTTCCAAAAAAAGCAAAAATTGTGTTAGAGACGCAAGTTGAATCACCTACCTGTAGCAATTACAGCAACCAAACAGATAGTGAGTCTGACAATCAGATAAGCCCTTTAGGATGTATTGACAATTTTTCTAACTTTCAAGCTACTCCAATCCAACTAATTTCACACAGCATCGATGAACACCATAATATCGGTAATGATTTATTTTAAAATAATTAGTAGTTACATTATACATATACAATATATCATCCTTAAAATATGCTTTTTTTTATCCATGTACTAATAATTGACATGAGTTAAAAATATATTTCTTTTTTCCTCAGATCCTTTAATTGCTGATGTGACGGATATTGATCATTTCGCGGTAAGATTTTCTCAAATAATTTAAATTTGGTATTGCTATTTCGTACTATATTATGTTAATAAAATGTATGTATGTATAATTTATAACCATTTAGTTCTGATATAAACTTAACATCTAAATAAAACCTAATTTATTATATTTTTGGTCAATTTAGAATTTTAAAACTATCAGATTATTATTTCATTAAATAATTAAGTTGATCAAATTAAAAACTGTTGATAAATTAGTATGTATGAATATATCTGAAGCAAAATAAGACTTTAGTAATTGCAGTATACATTGAAAATGTGACCCCATACCACACATTCAATTGTAATAATTTAATTAAAGAAAATTGAGAAGAATTTTAAAATATTTCATATAATTATGAATGATTTCAAATCTGACTAACTAGCGTTTTCCATCAATTAATTGTTTGCAACGATCCAACCCCAACCTCTCTCCCCTGAAAATTACAAAAAATGGCTATTCGCTATTATGAATTAAAAATACATGTTACCAATTTGAATGTATAATATTACAGCAATTTTTCGATATTTAATTTTTCATAGTTGATTTATCATTTAGTATAGAATGTTTTTATGTTTTATTATCAAGTTTTAATTTTTTTTTTTTTAAATTTATTAACTAATTGAAACATTTTTTGAGGTAATGCTTAATAGGTATACAATTAATAATATGTGATTTATCATTAATTTATTAAATATGTATAATTATTTTTTATTTAATTTGTAATTTAAGTTCACTGTACACTATATTTATTATTATTATAGCATATTCAGATTACTAATTATTAGCTATAATATTATGTAAATTTGAAGTCCAATGAACTTTGATGCATTCCTGAATGTTTACACACTATTATAAAATAATTTGAATAATAAATTGTTTAACTGATATAGCATATTATAAAAAAATTTATCTTTACAATTTCAAAATAAATGTAAAGCTACAATAAACTTCCATAAAAATGTATACAAAACAATTCTACATACTTTTTGTTTTTTTTTTTTCGCAAATTATTAGATTTGGTTCAAACTGAACTTAAAGTATTAAATAACATTATTTAATTTAATAATTTAATAAATACCTACAGAATATAATTAAATTAAATTAATCTCCCCAATCCATCATATATTTTTTAAAACAGTTAAACCGACTTAAGTTTTTACCCAATGTTGTGCAAAAAATACAATTTATTTTAGCACTATGATAGATTTTACTGATAATATCAATTTTAAACTGTACAACTATATTATTATCTTTGTAGGTATATTATTAAAATGTTGTTGCATAATTATTATATTGCGTGTTTCAGAAAACAATTGGCGATGATAACTCTTTGTTCATGGGACCTGATAGTTATAATTCATATGTTACTGGTACTATAATGTTTAACTCAAAAAAATATTATGTAATATTAAAAATGTCAAATATTTGATTACAGGTATTTATGACGATGTAAATCCAATAGATATCACTCAAGATCCTGTATGTTTTATTTAATATTATTAAATAGTAGTGTATGTACCTAGTCAACTTGACTCTAAACCATAATTTTAATTTATGTTTTAGTTGATTCATGTCCTACAACATAACAGGAGCTTAGAAAGTGCATTGCTTGAGAAAAAGCAGAACACACTTAAGACGAAAATGGACCAACAACAAGGTCAGCTGAAAGAAATCCAAACCGAGTTAAATTCACTTTCTTCAAATGCCAACACTCATTTTCTGGCTACAGATTTTTCTCACTTAAAGGTATGTTATAATATAATATTATTATTATTTTTCTGGTTACATTGATAATAATATGTGTTTTAATGTTTAATTTAGGCTGAACATGAGCATCAACAACAAGTGTTACGTGAACTACAAGGAGTACATAAAAACATTGGAGTGTGATTATCAATACAATATTATGTAACCTAATATTTCACTTAAGGCATATGAGTGAGTATCTAACTATATAAACGTTGATAATCTCTGTAAAACACAGTGGTAGATCGTATGGTTCACAATAGGTGGGGCACAAATATTTTTACCCCATTGTCATAACATTAATGATAAAATAATATTTGTTGTCTAATGTGCATTATTACCAACTAAGACGATATGAACACTAAGAAATAGTGTTATTGCACAATTGGTTTATACTCTGCATCGCCGCGTAATTTGTGCTGACAATTGTATACAGTACATAATACATAATATAGTTGATCTCGGGGCACAGCGGAATTGTACCGGCTCCGTCATGCTGGTAGTTTAATCAGTAATCTCTGTATACTTAAAAAATATAAAATATAATTGTATTAAGGATTGTTTGCAATTCAGTACATATTTGATAGTTTTTTTTTTTTTTTATATAATTTTACTGTTCTTTATAATAATTTGTGTTCTTCATGAATAGTTTTCTTTTTATTCAATATTTTGGGTGGTTAGCTGCTACTGATAAAATGCATTATGCATATCTATCTAAAATTTTTCTTCATTTAAAAATTAAGAATATCTCAGTAATTTTATTTTTTACGTTTCTTCAACTTTTGAAATTATATTCAAGCAAGCAAAGTAAAAGTTTAAATTTTATTTTCTGAATAAACAATATAAATCGTTTATTTGAACTTGACAAATTATTTATTGTTTGTGGAATTTATTATGAATATTTATCATGGTTAATAATTGTATACAATATTGAGTATTTTTATTTTAAGTGTTTTAATTGTTTTCCCTGTTGGTTTTTTTTCAGTTGGCGTAATATATTTCCGTTCTTATAATAATGCTTTCTTGATAAATACAAATTAAATATATAGAACATTATAAACAATTCAAAACTGTAAAGTTTAAACTACTTGTTAATTTGTATTTATATATATATTTATTTTTTCTTTCAACTTAATTTTATTAAGTGTCATTTGTCTTACTCCTAAGTTATCTATCTGTTATAGTTTTAGTTATTATTACTATTATTATTATTATTATTATCGTTACCTAGTATTTGTATGACATTACTATAAAGTAGTTACAAAGACTCCTAATTTTCTTTACCTTTTGTTGTTTTGTTTTATATTCTTTTATATGGCTGATGCTCAAAGAATTGAATAGTGACTGACTCGTGTTCATTATTATACATAAAAAAAAATTTTTTGTAATATTTTAATAAAGTTATCAACAAATCCAAAATATATTTTTATAACATCGCAAATAACAATTGTTCAATATACCACTGGAACAGGTGGTAAAAACTATTAACAATTAAAAAAAAACTTTTATCAGTGCCATGAGTTTCCCCAATGTCAACATGAAATGATCTTAAAATTGTATGTTACCTCAATATCATCCTTTCCATGTATAATTTTAAATAATATACTGTATTTACTATATTAGATTTGTAACATGTTAGTAATAAATGTAATAAACTATTTTGTATCTTTAAAATTTGATAATATATACTAGAAGTGTGTGTGTATGTGAGTATTACATATATTATATATAAGTGTTCTATAATCTATGATTTGCCCTTATTATATTGAGCATTTTAATACAAAATGAATTAATAATTTATGTCCAATGATTTTTATAAATATATACATATTATATTTTTTTTTTTAATTATTATTTTAATATAACTATTATTATTTTTATTTTTTTTTTTTTTTTTATGTGAAGACTGAAAAGCAAAACATTAAATGTTATAATATTAGTTTAATGAGTGTCAAAACATAATTTTTAAATTACATTGTTTTCTATATTGCTTCTATTGATTTGTACGTGTCACGATATTATTTAATATCAAATACATTCTATATATATATATTCATATATTATACACAATAATAAATTGTATTCGTTTATATCCTTAACCACTAACACTAATACATGACAAAATACCGAGTTAAAACGGACAAATAATAAATTGTTGAATGGTTATATTTACATTAAATCAAAAAGAGTTAGTGTAAATTAGGTGAATCAATTTTTTCCTACCACAGGGTGACTCAAGTGCTAAATGTGTATGGATAATTGAAATGTATTCCATATGGTTATGGAAGACAATTTAAATTCATATAAATAAATAAAACACAACATCTTTTTATTCTTAGTACAGTTATTGTGTGAAAGTATTATATTTTGCCGGTTGTCTACACAAAATCATCTTCAACATTTTAATTACAGACAATATTACCACTCAATATTAATTTGTCTTGTGGTTCTTACATAATTATCAATTGGTGCTTCTTGACCAACTTCAATATCCTAATGGATATGTGGCAGCAAGCATAGTTATCAATTTCAAGTTGGATACTTCAGTGACCTCCCATTGCTGTTGCCGATAAGTCAGTTTCAATTTTTATAATAGAATTATTAAAGTACCATTAAAATATATGTATTGAATTCATTATGTTTAATACAATTTAAAAACATAAAGTTTTATGCTACTAGATATTTTTTCTCTATAAGGAAAATTGAGAAATCGTAGATAGATTCTTATCATAATTTTTTTTTTATGCTTGTTTTTATTGTTAATTTAGGTTTCTATAACGATAACTGATAACAAAGCGTTATGCAATATTGGTTACGAAAAATAGTTGTATCTAGTAAAAAAACATATCTACATTATAAAAAAAGGTGCTCTGCTGTACAGTAGTTTACAAGTGGGTCACTGTATAATGGATGGTATTAAATTTGAATTCAATGATAAAATATCATTGTATAAGAAAAACGATTCTCAGTGGAGACGTCATGTCAGTCTAGGTATAAGACATAATATTATATACTTTCTATGGTGATAAAATAAAAATACATTAATATACATTATATTAATAACAAACAGTGATACTATCATGGATACCTATGTAATAGTGTAGTTTACAAGTTTCAAGTACCCACAAATAATATTATACAATCACAACAAAATAACTAAAATAGTTATTCTAGGTTTTTTTTTATGTAATTTCGTCCAAATTTGAACTTAAAATGACTATAAAAATAAACTGTGCTTATGTATTTTTTAGATTTTTGGTAACAGAATTAACTACTTACGTGGAATGTTGTTTTAAATTTTCAATCCTTAGATATAAAAGTTGAACATTTTATAAATTTTTAACTAAAAAATAATTATTCAATTTCAAATTTGATAAATTTTGTCAAAATTCGATCTTTAAATGCTTATAAAAAAAATTGTCCTCGGGTAATTTACATATTTTTCAACTGATATTGTAACAATATATCAGGAGCCTTGTATTAAATTTTTACACTTTTTGGTTCAACAGATAAAACTTTATTGATATTTATAGAAAAAAAAACTAAAAAAATTGAAAACTAATTGTCCGTAAACAGCTCAAAAAGAGTCAAAATATTTTCAAAATTGTATGGTGTATAAGAAATGCTAATATAAATATTCAGTGAAATTTTCATGTATCTAAAGTTATTCGTCTTTGAATTACAACAAAATAAAGAAATCGCTACATGAGAAATCGAGTGAATATCTCTTATGTTGTAAAAATTTGAATTTCAAACGATCATAAAAATTTAATTTGACTTTCTTATTGACAGTTTTTTTTTGGTAAAGGTAGATAATCTTATAAGGAATCTTGTATTACATTTTAAAATCTTAGATTTAGAAAGAAAAAGTTTTATGAATTCTTAACTCAAAATAATTTTCTAATTTTCATGATTTTTCCATATTTTGTCCATTTTTGAACTTTAAATGCTTATAAAAAAAAACTGTGACTAAGGATTTTTAATATTTTTCATCTGCCTTTGAAAAAATATACTAGGAGCCTTCTATTAAATTGTCAAGCTTTTTTTAACTAACAAATACAATTTTATTGATATTTTTAGAAAAAAAACGGTAAATTAAAATATCCCTAAACTGTTCAAAATAAATCAAAATATTTTGAAAATGTTATCGTGTATAGAAAATTTAAAATATATAAACAATCGGTAAAAATTGCATGTGTCTACGGTCATTTGTTTTAATGTTACACCAAAAACCAAATTCTATTTTGTGAAAAATCGATTTTGCGTAAAACTTCCCGTTTTTCCTTAATTTTTCTTTTGTTTTTCTTGGCACTTCTGAAAATTACTGGGAATTTTAAATTTTGATCTCCCCAATGCACCAACGATATTCACTTTCCAATCGAACAAGATATTGAAGTTGAAATTCGAAGCATTATTTCGACTACTTATCGTGTACACATACACAAAAAAAATATATATAAAAAAAAAAAACACATCATTGTTAAATCTATACATTCATCGTTCCACTCAGAATCTACATAACATTTTTAGGGCATTTAAATCTGAACCCTAGCTTATAAATATTTTATGATTTTATAAACCTATTATTAAATAATATAGGTACCTTAATAGCTATATTTTACTTGTATAAACAATTGTAACAATTGTATTTATTTGTTTATTTTTAATTAAACGTCAAGACGGCAATACAAAGAGGTTGTAATTAGTTACTTAGGTACTATATGAATAGCATATAAGCGCTAAAATCTAACACGTCTTAAATTTGGCCATCACTGTTTACTTAAGCCTCGAGGTTAGGAACAAACTACTATGGCCAGGGACGGATTGGGCCATAGGGAAATCGGGAAATTAAATTAGGGTTTAAATAATAAAATAATAATAGTATATTATAATATTGAGTCCCTCTGCTGCACACACATATTATATAATTATTAAATTATTATTTGTAAACAGATAAGGTAAATTTAACATTTATTTTATTATTTCCAGTAGTTATAAGTGAAAATTTCGTTAAACACGAATTATGCATAAATCCAAACTTTGACTTACTCTAACTTGGTCAGTTTTGAAAATAGAAAAAAACTGTTGATACAAAAAATGCTCAAAAAAAATAATCTATTTAAAAAAATGTAAGTTATATTGCGCATGCGCACACCAAACATGTTAAAAAATTGAAATTTATCCAAAAATATGTATTTAGGTACTCCCTATCACTTCCCGAAAACGCCATTTCAATACAAGGTCATGCACCTGAAATATTTAGTGGTACCTTAAATCGTGATCACACTGTATAATATATGGTTTATACGTTGCATAATGTTTGTGGACGTATATCACAGTATATGACAAAATGTAGGCACGACTATAATAAGTTGGTTAAAATGTATTCAGGTTTACGCAAATAGACTGGCCAGTTCTAGACCTTATTGTCGTTAATAATAATAACAATTAACTCGTCATCATGTCCTCCTGTTACCGCTACATAACCTGTACATTGTTAATATTCGCAGCGTTTCCGTCTTCTGTGGCATTAATAGAAATAATATAATGATAACAATAGCATAATATAATATTGTATATAGTGTACATAAACCGATAAATCGTGTTTCTTACAATAATCACTGTGTCGTGTGATTCTCAGAATTTTATATCCTCCGCAATTCGAAGAGCTTTACAGTAGCGGCGGCGCGGCAGTCGTTCTCCGTAAGTTGTGTTGTACTAAAAACATTTGAACACCGTTGTGACCCAAATTTGATTTGTATCAAAATCCATAACTTCGTCGAATAAAACGTGCACGAACCGGAAAATTTAGATTTGTATATTCTAATTTTCTTTGGTCATTATGTAGTATTATTTCCCAAATTTACAAATCATAGATTTTATTCAAACAATACAAGAACTTTTAGTTTTGTATTTTTGATCAGTATAACTAAAAAACAAAATTTTAATAAATAATTATCGTATCCTTATTATGTTAAAAAATTTAGATACTTTCAGATTTACACAAACAACAAAAATATCGTTGCCATGTTTCAAAAATCTACAATTCATATCTGTGTCACATAGTTACCACTTGTCAATATTCATTTCTTGTGTTCATTACGGATAAATATTATTCCTACGTCGTATTTCTGTATAATCTTCTCCGTTAATTGTGCCAATATAATATTATCAAATAAATATGATGTCATATAGATGTGTATCTATGCCTAACATGACTGCGATGTGTGAAAATCCCTCAGCCAAATCACCAAATCATCCAGATATTGGATGGCGATCAACGCCAAATATGAAGTTTAACCGTACCAATGATATACGAAGACCGGAACCGTCGAAAAATTGTGATTCCAAGGGTTTTCTGGACGGCAAGTTCTGTGTATCTGAGCCGAACATCTCCATACATCCAAAATTAGCTGGCGAGACAGCTGCAGATATTGGGTGGCGATCAACGCCAAATCTAAAGTTTCAGCAGGTCATCATCGATTTACGGAAACAGGAATCGTCGAAAAATTTTGATTCCAAAGGTTTTCTGGACGGCAGGCTCTGTGTATCTGAGCCGAACATCTCCATACATCCAAAATTAGCTGGCGAGACAGCTGCAGATATTGGGTGGCGATCAATGCCAAATCTAAAGTTTCAGCAGGTCACCAGCGATGTACGAAGACAGGAACTGTCGAAAAATTGTGATTCCAAGGGTTTTCTGGACGGCAGGCTCTGTGTATCTGAGCCAAACATCCTCATACATCCAAAATTAGCTGGCGAGACAGCTGCAGATATTGGGTGGCCATCAATGCCAAATCTAAAGTTTCAGCAGGTCACCAGCGATTTACGGAAACAGGAACCGTCGAAAAATTGTGATTCCAAGGGTTTTCTGGACGGCAGGCTCTGTGTATCTGAGCCAAACATCCTCATACATCCAAAATTAGCTGGCGAGACAGCTGCAGATATTGGGCGGCGATCAACGCCAAATCTAAAGTTTCAGCAGGTCACCGGTGATTTACGGAAACCGGAACCGTCGAAAAATTGTGATTCCAAGGGTTTTCTGGACGGCAGGCTCTGTGTATCTGAGCCGAACATCTCCATACATCCAAAATTAGCTGGCGAGACAGCTGCAGATATTGGGCGGCGATCAATGCCAAATCTAAAGTTTCAGCAGGTCACCGGCGATTTACGGAAACTGGAACCGTCGAAAAATTGTGATTCCAAGGGTTTTCTGGACGGCAGGCTCTGTGTATCTGAGCCAAACATCCTCATACATCCAAAATTAGCTGGCGAGACAGCTGCAGATATTGGGTGGCGATCAACGCCAAATCTAAAGTTTCAGCAGGTCACCAGCGTTGTTCGGAAACCGGAATCTTCGAAAAATTTTGATTCCAAGGGTTTTCTGGACGGCAGGCTCTGTGTATCTGAGCCAAACATCCCCACGCATCTAAAATTAGCTGGCGAGACAGCTGCAGATATTGGGTGGCGATCAACGCCAAATCTAAAGTTTCAGCAGGTCATCAGCGATGTACAGAAACCGGAGAGTCCAAGACACACACGTCCTCGTCGTTCATTTTGGCGCCAGACGAAGAAATTTGTCAGGCGTTTCCTTTGTTGTTGTGGTTCTACTGACATGATAGACCAGTAATATGTATATCATAGAGTTTAAAAGGTTTTTAAAACCGTTTATCGTGTCCTCCATTCTCGTTTGTACCAAGTTAGTGTAAGTTTGCCTCACTTATTTCATGCAATGTACCATCGTCGGCTCTTCGCCACCTGTTTTGTTCTGTATTAATTAAATAAATATCAATATTATTATGTTACTCATGTTATACTTATTATTATAAAGAATGTATTAATACCTATTTATTATATCTACCTCATTCGCTTTGCATAAATATATGTAATAATCCTATATGGTCACGCAGGTGGACATTGTATTGTCATGGTGTCATCGATTTTCATGATAGTAAAAAAATTAAAAACTATCTATGCTAGAGTGGTTGACAAATGATTCACTTCACCTTCCGTTTAACCACCCCAAAATCGAGCCATATACGGGTGCGCATAATATAATATGAGCGATATATTATAAGACCAAGCCTCTCCGTTTTGACTAGTTACGAATTATATTATATAGTATTTACCTATTCGCAAACAGCTCGGTGTTTAGTGTTATATGCCTGCGGATAATGTATTATTTGTTCTGCATCGTGATATGGAAATAGCCGAATACGACCGAAACCTCTAGCAAAGTTGAAGATTTTTAAAAAGCCAAGAAATGACAGACACAACATAAAAACACACAAACCATTGTAAGATGAATACATTATATAATAATAATAATATATAATAATAATATGGTGATTAAAGAACCGCCGTCTAGACTCGACTCCGTCGACAGGTTAGTACCATCTAATTCATTGCTGTTTCCTAACATTTATGAGTGCGTTTTTATGGGTGTGTTCGATTATAATATCATAACAAACACATCGTGATTAAAAAATATAATATAATATGGTATTTTACTCGTTCCCGGGTCTAACTCGATAACCATATAGGTACCTACCAAAAACACGTGGATATACTCAAAATGTCTTATAATCAGTGTATCATACAATCGATAATATCATGCACATACACATTTTAGAACATTATTCGTACAGTATATTATTAAGATAGAGTGTAGACCTATTCATATAATATCATATTATTAAGAGCTATAGCAGGTATATTATATTGCTTTGAATAATTTAATCTTCATGATTATACCTACCTACCTATTTTTACGGTTTCCTGCCTAAGTGCCTTAAAATTTGCATACCATTTTTATTCGACACCTATAGAATGTAACTATTATACTAATGAGCAATGAGTAGTGTTATATATAGATCGATATTTTATTGACATTTTAATTTTATTACCAATGTGATTTGTTATGTCGAACAATAATAATTGTTTCTTATAATTTACATTGTTAAGCCAGAGATTTTAAGAAGTATTACTAATTGATGAACCTAATTCTCTACCGATTACGGATTTCTTGATAAATTAATTTTTTCTAACAATTTAAGTGTGCTATTTCATACTGGTATTTAAAAATGTTCACGATTTTATAAACATAATAATTAATAAGTAATAACCAAACGTATTACTAATAAAATGGTAAAATTGTTCCCAATAAGCCGTGTTGAATAATACTTTTTATGATAGAATTTCAAAAGTTACTGAAATTTGTCAAATTAATTTTCTCTGAAAAATCAATCAAAAAAAAAAAAAATTATTATTATTTGTATATTTTATTGACGATATTTTCTAACTGCTATTTTATTAAATAAGTATAATAATTATGTCAATAATCTACTAATACTTATCTTTCAGATAATAGTTTTAAATTCAAACATATAGGTAGGTATATAAAATATTAATAACATAAGATGAAGAGGATAATTTAGTAATCTTAGTATTACAGTACTTCTACACTATACAGTTATATCTATATTAATAATTTACAAATTATAAAACCGGAACAGAATATTCTTAACTCATTATCCTGCAGGATCAGTGGCGTGGCCAGCTGGTAGGCCTGGTAGGTCCGGGCCTACCCACTTTTCTTCAAAAATAAATTAACAAAATTAAATACCGACGGTTTTTAATCGGTACTGAAAATCGGTGGATAACACGATTTTTCATTAAAAACTTATTTTGAGTGTTGCGGTCATCGATCGGTTCCTGTTTATCGGCATCTGGCATAGTAATGAATGCACTAGGTACGAAAGGCATTAATCTTATCCATTCGATTTACGATTGTCGATACCTATATGTATTTACTTTATTAGGTACTAGTCGCACTGCGCACGCCGTTGTTATAACGTAATGTTTTTTTTTCGCTCTTATTTTTGCTTAGTCCGTCGCATACTCTCGTTCCTTCATTTTCGAAAAATGAAACGGTTTTTGGTCACACCAGGCCATTTAAAAGCAATTGCTGTTTGAACCGTTTTTTGGTTTCTTAGGCTGATGACCACGGATCAAGTGCACGTACATCAACGTCGATTAATAATAAACAGTTGAATTTAAACATTTTTGATATTAGTGTGACTAGTGATGAAACCGCCGTACAACCTGTCGTTAGTTTTCCTCGTACCTACTCTTATATTTGGGAAGCAACGCAGCTTTCAAAGCAGTTGGTACAATAAGTATCCATGGTTGAAATACTCAATTAAGATCAATGCTGTATTATGTTATTATTGTCGTCATTTCTCTTCTCATTTACAAATTGAAAAAGATGTTCTAATTACTGGTGGATATTCTGATTGGAAAAATGTAACATGACCAAAAAACACGATAATATAGTACTTCACATAAAAATGCAATAGCTAAATATGGCTAAATATGGCTATCAACCAAAAAAAAAAGGTTCTCTGCTGTACTGTAGGTTACAAGTGGGTCACTGTATAATAGATGGTATTAATTATTAAATTTGAATTCAATGATATAATATCATTGTATACGAAAAACGATTCTCAGCGGAGACGGTATGTCAGTCTGGTATTCGGAAAAAAAAGCCCCGGAAAAAAAGCCCCAGAAAAAAAATACGGTAAAAAAAGCCCCGCCATAGGAAAAAAAAGCCCCGTACCTACGAAATACATATCACTTTTTTTATTATAGTCGACATTTTATAATTTTAAATTTTTAAACAATATACCTAGGTATCTATATTATATTATAGTTGTAATAATAACCAATGTAAAACTTTTACTAAATATTTATATTTATAATTTATTTAATATTTATACTATATATATATTATTGTGAGGTTTTTTATACATTTATTTCAGTACATGCATTATAAATTATGATTATGCATTATTTTAAATTTTAAATTAAAGAGTATAATATTATTTATCTTTGATTTTTTGTATATTTGTATTTTTAATTGTGATATAATTAGTTATTATTATTATTATTATTATTATTATTATTATTATTATTATTATTATTATTTTTATTAGTGTCGTGTCGAGTCAATGTGTCATAATATACTAGATGTCATTTTTTTTATAGTTACCTTTTAAGAAAATAAATGTATTACCTTGTATAATAAATTAGATGCATAATAATATAATAAAATAATTTACTAGTATATTATTTTATAATATTATATTTATGATTATGGATATTATGATTATAATTAATTATATAAATCATAATAAAAAAGAATAATGTATTTAGTTGGTATTGGGCTTTTTTTCCTATGACGGGGCTTTTTTTTCCGATGAATGTTGTTAGGGGCTTTTTTTCCGGGGCTTTTTTTTCCTAGATTCGTCAGTCTAGGTTTAAGACATATTATAAACATATCTATGGTATTAAACAAAAATTGACCTATAATAAATTCCAAATTAATCATATCACAATATCCATTAGGTACTTATAACGGGTTATACATCAACCAGGGGCGTCATTTCAACTTTTTTTTTGTTGGTGCCAAAAAGTTTGCAGGCCATTCAAATCATTACCAGGCCACATATTTTATTTTTATTTTTGAAAGGGAAAGGGGTCAAGTAGGGACAAAAACTGTAGAATATTTGGGCGTATGTAATTTGCTCCAAAAAAAAAACAAATATGCAATTTGCGCCACATCTAAAATTGTATTTTGGTAATTTGCGCTACTTTTTAAGTTTGTAATTTGCGCCAAATGAAACTAAATAAAAAGGCAATATGTAATCTGCGCCATCGTTTACCTACAAAAGTTGTAATTTGCGCCATAGTTCACCTTATTGAAATTGTAATTAGCGCCACAAGTAAAACGAACTCCATGTATATTAAATACCTAAGTAAATTTTCGTTTAGTAATAAAACATATAAAAATCAGTCATATTATAATTATAAATAAAAGTATACAAGTAAAACGAATTCCATGTATATTAAATAAGTAAATTTTCGTTAAGTAATACAATTTTTGTAATATAACACATAATTTTTGAAATAAAATACCTAGCTAGGTACTTATAATACCTAGCTTACTCACGTTTTTTATATTTATAGCTTGATGATGAAACAAAGCATTTTCTGTCAATTTTATTTTGTCTGTAGTCTTCATATATTTGTTGAAAAGTTTCCAAACGAATTTTATTTTTAGTAGAATTTCGTTTTTTAAGATGTATACTTTTAATTTTAATCAAAGTTTAGGTTTGAAATCTTTTCAGTATGTCCAAAAAGTAATCGGAGATCAATTACGTCTAATTACGTCTCTATCATCAGTAGAACACAACAATATTATATTGGACACACGTCGTTACGTATTATTGTATATCCTATGCGATATCAGTAAATATATCTGCTGGTAAATTCCAACAATATTGAAGTTGAAAGTGTGGTGCAAGTTACATATTCCATTTCGTTTTCTGTCGTGGTGCAAATTACCAAAATTAATTTGTATATGTGGCGCAAAATACATATTATATTTTTATATTTTGGTGCAAATTACATACGCCCTTAAATGTACCTTTTGATGGCGCAAATTACAGGTTATTAAATTGGCGCAAAATACCATCTCCCGAATATTTGTATACTTTATTTAATATGTCACTTATATTAGTATGAAAATATCTCAATATTGTTTCTATTTTTGACGAACTATGTGTAAGTATACTTTTAATGTATTTATTTTATATTGTGAATATCAGTGTACAGTGGTATTTGCATTTGTTAAATAAATGTATTGGTATATAACACTTTATAGTAAAATACCTAACTGAACCTAACCTACACATTTTTTCTCTCTGCATACTCAAAATATATAGTACCTAGTAGCTAGTTAGCTTAATAAAACCAGAAATTTATTTTATGGGTACCTTTCTTCACAATATTTGTGTCATAATTTTATCAATTATAATTTTGTGGGACCACAAAACCACATCAAACATTCTTGGAAATTATTAGTGCAATAAATTTTTTTTAATACTGAAAAAAAATATAAAATTAAAACACATAGGTATATCAGCGCTTATATTTATTAATGGCAGGCCAAAGAAGGAGTTTTAAAAAAAGTTGGTGCAAATGTACACCCTGCACCCCCCCAAATGACGCCCCTGACATCAACAACAAACCGTGATACTATCATAGATATATAATAGTACACTTTCGAAGTTTCAAGTACCCACGAATAATAAAATCACAACAAAAGACCAAAATCGTTAATATTGATTTTAATATGTAATTTCGACCAAATTGGAAATTAAAATGACTATAAAAATAAACTGTGCTTGTGTATTTTTTAGATTTTTTGGTAACAGAATTAACTACTTACATGAAATCTTGTTTTAAATTTTCAATTCTTAGATATAAAAGTTGAACATTTTATACGTTTTTAACTACAAAATAATTATTCAATTTGAAATTTGAAAAATTCTGTCAAAATTCGATATTTAAATGCTTATAAAAAAAAATTGTGCCAATGAATTTTTAATATTTTTCAACTGATATTGTAACAATATATCAGGAACCTTGTATTAAATTTTTACACTTTTTGGCCCAACGGATAAAACTTTATTGATATTTATAGAAAAAAAAACTAAAAAATTTAAAACTGAAAATGTCCGTAAACAGCTCAAAAAGAGTCAAAATATTTTCAAAATTGTATGGTGTATAGGAAATGCTAATATAAACATTCAGTGAAATTTTCATGTATCTATAGTTATTCGTTTATGAATTACAACAAAATAAGGAAATCGCTACACGAGAAATCGAGTGAATATCCAATGTTGTAAAAATATGAATTTCAAACGCTGATAAAAATTTAATTTGACGTTCCGGTAGAGGTTTTTTTATTGATAAATTTAGACAAACTTATGAGTAATCTTGTATTACATTTTCAAATCTTATATTTAAAAGAAAAATTTTTACAAATTCTTAATTCAAAATAATTTGCTAATTTTCGTGATTTTTCCATATTTTGTCAATTTTTGAACTTTAAATGCTTATAAAAAAAAAACTGTGACTAAGGATTTTTAATATTTTTTATCTGCCTTTGAAACAATATAGTAGGAGCCTTGTTTTAAATTTTCAAGTATTTTTACTCAACAAATACATTTTTATTGATATTTATAGAATAAAAAACTAGAAAAATTGGAAACTGAAAATGTCTGAAAACAGCTCAAAAAGAGTCAAAATATTTTTAAAATTGTATGGTGTATAGGAAACGCTAATATAAACATTCAGTCAAAATTTCATGTACCTAAGGTCATTTGTTTAAGAGTTACACAAAAAACCAAAATCGATTTTCTCGAAAACAGATTTTGAGTAAAAATTCCCATTTTTCATTAATTTTTCTTTTGTTTTTCGCAGTGCGTTTGAATATTACTTTTGTTCCCCCAAAGTACCAACTAGTTTCACTTTCCTATCAGAAAAGATACTGTTGAAGAAAATCCAAGCACTTTTACTGTCCTAAAAGGTGATGACAGACTTATTTTATATTTATGTAAACAACCTAACCAAACATAGGCAATAATAAATATTATATTACATTTTCTTTAAAGTATATTTATATAAGCATTTGCAATGTTTACATCGTGTAATTAAAAAAATATTTTAGCTCTTTTTATTCAAAATTAAACGCCTCATTCGATAGGTTTCAGTAGTAACTACGGCTGTCAGCTAATAATTTTAATAAACCGTAACAGTAGTGTAGCTAAATTGACTATCTAAAACGCCGTATGAATATCTTATATAATAAAACGCTAATAACGCGTATAAGATCCGCGGGGAGCGCTCACGGCACTCCGCGTTTCTTCCATGACGACCAATCACAATACTTCCCGCGCGTTCGCTATAAATTCCGCTCGCTTATCTCCCATTTCCTTATCGACGAATATTTTCGAACATTATTATTATTATTATTAAAAAAAAACCCGTGTTTTTCAATTTTTTGACGTGATAATAACGTCTTATAAATCGATTACCCCGCGACCGTCGGGCGGAGTGGGGGGACCCATTAAACGAGTAATTATTTTTGACCAAGTATAACTTAGCCGGTATTCGACTTAGAGACCCCGTACCAATGGGCATCTCAATTTTTTAGGCCCCAGATGAATTTTCAACATTAGGGAACCAAAGCCCCCACCCCCCCCACATTTTGAGTTGAGTATAACTCGGCCGGAATTCAAGTTAAAGACCTCGGACCAAGGGGGAACCCATTCTTTTTGTGAATACTACCGTTTTCCGCTTTAGGGAACGGGGGCACCTCCTCCCCCCCTTTTTGGATTTTGCTTTTTTGATGGATTTTGGTCCGGGAGAGTACTAACACCCACCTCGCAAAGGGGAAACTCGGGGTTTTGAGTTTTTGATAGGATTTATTGGGATTTTCTTAAATATTGATAAGGAAAGTGATAAGAATTTTATTTTATCGCCGCGAGCACGGTGACGCGGCTTAAGAGTCATACATTTGCCTCGAAATTTCATCTGAGTAGGTGGCTAGGTTGGTTAGGCGTTAGGATAGGTGACTCGAGGGTCGTGGGTTCGAAACCGCCATCCGCGATTTTCGGTTATTTGCGGCGGCCGTACTAAATCGAATTTCTTATTTTTGCGTTTTTTTTTTTCGTCACATTTATCATTTTTAACGAAAGTGTTAATTTTTTTTTAAATTTGCATTATATTATTATATATATTATTATTATTCGTTTGACGATATTTATTGGGCAAAAAAATTATTATAATTAACATTTACTGACGCACCTACATGTTTTTTTTTAATTTTGCATTATTATATTATATATATTATTATTATTCGTTTGACGATATTTATTGGGCAAAAAAATAATTAAAATTAACATTTAATTAATACTTGATTTTACAGACGCACCTACATGTTTCTTTTATTAACACATTATAATAACGTATAACTAACCTACGTGTAGTACCTACTTGATATATTACAGTTTTTACGTGATTCCGATTTGGTTAAATACTGCTACAGATTATAAATACTATATTAAAAAATAGTACGACTATATTTGCCGTTTTTTTCGAAAATTCGAGTCCCGGGGTGGAGTAGTGTGTCAGAAACGAGAGTAGGTACCGTGTAGGTATTGCTATATACAGGCATATATACATGCGCCTCGAGGTTCGATTTTTTTCGCAAATCTCGCGTCTTGAACGTCCGAAGGTGGCGGACATGGTGGTCCGCTCAAACGCCCTTAAGAGTCATAGATTTGCCTCGAAATTTCATCTGAGTAGGTGGCTAAGTTGGTTAGGCGTTAGGATAGGTGACTCGAGGGTTGTGGTTTCGAAACCGCCGCCAGGACAATTGATAATTTGCGGCGCCCGTGATAAATAGAATTTTTTTTTTCGCGTTTTTTTTTGGTCACATTAATCATGTGTTCCGATTTTTTTCAAAATTCGCGTTATTATAATATTATATATACCGGTATTTATATATATTTATTTTGCAAAAAAATAATAATTAACATTTAATTAATACTTGATTTTACCGTGACCAACCTACAATATAATTGTAATGTAGTACCTACTTGATATATTACAGTTTTTAGGTGATTCCGATTGGATTAAATATTGCTACAGATTATAAATACTGTTTAATACGATATTAATAAACTATATTAAAAAATAGTACGACTATATGACTGCTCCATTTGCCGTTTTTTTCGAAAATTCGAGTTTCAGCCTCTTTCGGTCGTATCAACCTCCCCGTCGACGACTTGTTCGAGTTGACTTATTCGAGTTCCCCGCTAAATTTATAGCCGGCGTGCGGCCCTACTTTTTCACAGACGAGTCCCGGGGAGGAGAGGCGTCGCGGAAACGAGAGTAGGTACCGTGTAGGTATCGCTATATACAGGCATAAATACATGCGTCGAGGCGTTTTTTGGGGAGCCGTCACTGCGTTATCTTTCCTCCTTATCACTTTTCACGGTTTTGACCATTTTTCACAATTTTTTTTCAACATTTTTGAGGTTTACCCCCCTCGGGTGACTCGGGAGGGCCCGTTTGGACCTTATTCGCGTTCCTCGGTAAATTTATAGACGGCGCGCTGTCCTACTTAATTCCCGGCCGGCCCGCGGCGGCAGATATCGCGTGCGATACGAGCGCCGCCGTCGAGCATGTTTTTTTCCGTATTTTTTAAAAAATTCGAGTTTTATCCCCTTTCGGTCGTATCGCCCTCCCCGTTTGGATCTTATTCGCGTTCCCCGCTAAATTTATAACCGGCGCGAGGCCCTACTTTTTCAAAAACGAGTCCCGGCAAGGAGCGGCGTCGCTTAAACGAGAGTAGGTACCGTGTATGGTATCGCTATGTACAGGCATACCTATATACATGCGCCTCGAGGTTCGATTTTTTTCGCAAATCTCGCGTCTTGAACGTCCGAAGGTGGCGGACATGGTGGTCCGCTCAAACGCCCTTAAGAGTCATAGATTTGGCTCCTAATTTCATCTCGGTAGGTGGCTAGGTAGTTTAGGCGTTAAAACGGGTGATTCGACGGTCGTGGTTTCGAACGCCGGCGGGGCCGTGTTAAATCGAATTTCTTTTTTTTGCGTTTTTTTTTTCGTCACATTTATCATTTTTAACGAAAGTGTTAATTTTTTTTTTTAATTTGCATTATTATATTATATATATTATTATTATTCGTTTGACGATATTTATTGGGCAAAAAAATTATTATAATTAACATTTACCGACGCACCTACATGTTTCTTTTAATAATACATTATAATATAACTAACCTACGTGTAGTACCTACTTGATATATTACAGTTTTTACGTAATTCCGATTTGGTTAAATACTGCTACAGATTATAAATACTATATTAAAAAATAGTACGACTGTAATATGACTGCTTCATTTGCCGTTTTTTTTCGAAAATTCGAGTCCCGGGGTGGAGTAGTGTGTCGGAAACGAGAGTATGTATAGTGTATTCATTTATAGATACCTACGTTTAATAGGATAGTATTACATTTCAATAAAATTTGTTATTCACCAATATAATTATCTATTTGTTAATTTGACTTAATTCTCATAATTAAATAAATATACATGGAAGGTATATTTTAGAAAATATCCAATCAGAAAATTAGATTTTGTCGACTTATTTGTTATAACCGCGAAAACATAACAATGATTACATTGATTACAGTGAAGCCTAAAATAAAACACCTGATAACTGTTCTCTATAATTATCAACAAATACAATTTTATTACCTCCTGTATACTTTTTCATATTTGTACGGCCGTTTCGAGCACTTTTCGCTATAGGCGGATTGTCCGTTCGGGAATCGGATTTCACCCGAGATGACTGATAACTAGACACTCAAACTCAGAATCCGAATTTCCGATTTCAACACACACACTCCAGAACCGGACATACACGCCCGGTGCATGGTCTGCGATCCGACGTAGTCGGATTGCCTACCTGACTAGCTACTTGCATACGAGCGACTTACACCCCCACTGCATCCGATCCGCCGCAGGTGGATTGTCCGTTCGGGAATCGACTTTCACCCGAGATGACTGATAGCTAGACACTCAAACTCAGAATCCGAATTTCCGATTTCAACACACATACGAGAACCGGACACACACGCCCGGTGCATGGTCTGCGATCCGACGTAGTCGGATTGCCTACCTGACTAGCTACTTGCATACGAGCGACTTACACCTACACTGCATCTGACACTCGGGAATCGACTTTCACCCGAGATGACTGATAGCTAGATACTCAAATTCAGAATCCGAATTTCCGATTTCAACACACATACGAGAACCGGACATACACGCCCGGTGCATGGTCTGCGATCCGACGTAGTCGGATTGCCTACCTGACTAGCTACTTGCATACGAGCGACTTACACCCCCAGTGTTCCCCACTGCATCCGACACTCGGGAATCGACTTTTACCCGAGATGACTGATAGCTAGACACTCAAACCCAGAATCCGAATTTCCGATTTCAACACACACACACCAGAACCGGACATACCCGACCGGTGCATGGTCTGCGATCCGGCGTAGTCGGATTGCCTACCTGGCTGGCTGTTTCGTACGATCGACTTGAATCGCGTGACTTACGACTAGGCACTCTTCCGAGTTCAAAAATTACCGCTTAACCAGTGCTGCGAACACGACAAAACACAATAACCGACGACCCCCCATTCCCGCCGCAGGATGGATCAAAAAACCCAGCATCGCCGACAAAGATGCACCACCGCCCACACAGTCTTTCCGCCGTAGGCGGGATGACAAACACCGGAATCTAGTAAATACATAAAATGTCTATTGGATTTTTGAACCAAAAAAAAAAACAGAAAAAACCGTAACAACCGGCACGGCGCAGTGAACACAACGACTGCCCCAACGAAAAAGGTACTACCTAACTCAATTTCAGGTTTATATATTTTTTTTTTAATTGGTACTTACTTGTTAAGTCAATTGTACGATGTGTTCGATCAACTACATGTATTGTATACAATTATTATTGTCTACACTTGTCGGTACGAATTACATGGTGCAGAGATACGGTCATATGGGAGTCATATTCTCTTTTGGGGCAGTAAAAATGCTTCGATTTTCTTCAACAGATTCTTTTTTGCTAGGAAAGTGGATTCATTTATTTGTACTTTAGAGGGTCAAATGTAAAAATATTTCAGGAAACTGAGAATTTTAAGCAAAACAGTTTTTGATTTCGATTCATGTTAGTTTTATTTACCAGTAATTACGCAACTGTATAGACTATAATATAGTCTATACTGCAGGGGTTGCCAATTAAAATCTATAGTGGTCCAGATAATTTGAAAAATAATGTTAGAGGGCCAGAAAAAACTTAAATATTAGTTAATAACTAATGTATTTAGTTTTGTGTTAAAAAATAAAAATACAGTTTAAGCTATCTAGAACAAATAATTTAATATGATTTAATATTATCCATTTTTTTAAAGTTTGGTATTCTTGGAGAATTAACAACTAATTTGTTAGGTAACAACTAATGAGCAGTGTCTTCAAGTTATATACTCCATAGGAAGTAGTTAATTTAGAGCCCTAATCGAGGCTGATGTTATAATGTTATGACTTTATGTTGAAACACTCATAAAATCGAATAGGTATATTCATAGGCGTGCTCAGACCTCTGGGTCAGGTAAGGCTAAATTAAATCTGATCACCCACCTCCTTGTCATGGTCACACAAGAAAAAAATTAGACATTTTCACATTTGACTACAAACTTTTAAGTGACCCTTTGGTTGGTTACTGGAAAATGTAAGCAATCAATTTTCATTATTTCAAACATACAAAATTCATCCATATTGATTTAAATTTTAATCAAATATAATCCAATAAAACAATTTATTCAAAAACGTTCAATATATAATATATAATATTAAAAATTGTCAATTAACATTATTCATTTTAAATCAACTTTAGAGATATAAATATTAAAATTTAGTTGAGCTGAGTAGTGGACATACATTTTGCGGGGTAACCCCGTACCACTCAACTCGGCTCATCTAAACTTTAAATACTTATAACGCATAGACTACTCGCACTAAATTAGATTTTTATGTATCGAAATACTTAGAAAAATATTCTACTTTGGCATATGAATTTCAAACTCAATGTTGTCAAAAAAATTAGAAGAATAAAAAATATTTTAAAATATAATTTTTATAATAACAATGTTGTTTTGTAAGCGACTCAAAACTATGTAAAAAAATATTTTAAAAAACAATCACACTTTTTGAAATAATGAGTGTTTAATTTTAAATAAATCGCCCTGTTTAGTCTCTCGGGTAAACACAAACGTTTAAAATCTAAAAAGGCTATATACCTACTTTTAGTCATGTCTTCATAAGGTACCAACCCACCCACGTATAAAAAAGCTCAGGTAGGGCTAAAGCCCAATCAGCCCTACCCGTGCGCACGCCTATGGGTATATTTCAGTTTCAGTTACGCATGTTGAGTGTCGACTGCCTTTGGACCTTGTGACCTGACTCAGATCAGACCATGTCTGCGTCATAATAATAATAAACATTTAAATATAATATAAATTAATAAATTATAAATAGAGTGCCTATACGTAATTAAGATTAGGTACTATAGGTAGGTACCCACTAGATAAATATTAAGTGATTACCTATATTATGACTTCATCTACTCGCAATTTAATCTCGCATTAATTATTACCAGCTACAGTTATTTTAGGAGGAACCTATGGGTACACAATTTACAGCCGACATTCTATTCATGATTAATTTAAAAATGACAAAGTGAAACCATCTTTTGAATACCATTTGTGTATATAGGTAGGTATTTGATTTTAAATAGAATATTACACATACGTATTCTTATTTCTTTTAGATTACGGGTAATCATTAATCAACAAAATCAATTTATCATAACTTCAAGCCATAATTATTACGTCATCAAACCTCTATCGTATAATTAATGTCTATAGTTATACTTTTATTATAGGTACCACTATAAAGATGAATCTATACAGTAACTATTATATTATGCTATTATTATATTATTATATTATATTATATTATTATATTATATTATATAAAAAAAAAATAATATGTATACTTATTATGTGACCACGTCATTATATAATACTAAATACATCATGCTGAAATAAATAAAATATTTAAGGGGTATGAATACCGGCCGTTTCTAAGGAGTAGAATATAGGAAATTTCCTATTTATGTGTATGCGGGTCGTGTAAATGTGTACCTACGTAGTAAGTGATCTTTAGGGGCGGCGCTAAGGGGGGGGGGGGGCAAGGGTGACTGCCCCCCACGATAAGTTCTCGCCCTTCTCTTGCCCAACCCCCCAGATATTTTAATTCCTATTTTTAAGATATTTTGTTTTCAACGTCCAATATTAAGCTCTAAAACTTTTGATATTTTACTATTTTTGAATTTGAATTATGGAGTTCAGTAATTTCAATTTTCAGCATTTAAAATTAATATATATATATCGAAAATTGACTTCTATACAGGCACAGATTAACTTCTCTTCTACAGTTCTACAATATTGAACATTACTCTCAAACCGCTCAATAATAACCATATTATTGGAAATACAAATATGCATTTTCATAGAATATTCAATACAGAATATACCCCTTACCTCTTAAATTGAAACGCAAGTGCGATCGGTTACAATTTTTTTAGTTTTTTTTTTCTATAAATATCAATTAAGTTTTATCTGTTGGGAAAAAAGTGTAAAAATTTAATACAAGGCTCCTGATATATTGATACAATATCAGTTGAAAAATATTAAAATACCTAGCCACAATTTTTTTTATAAGCGTTTAAAGATCGAATTTTGACAAAATGTATCAAATTGAAAATTGAATGATAATTTTGTAGTTAAAAATTTATAAAATGTTCAACTTTTATATCTAAATTCTAAAGATTGAAAATTTAAAACAAGATTCCACGTAACTAATTAATTCTGTCACCAAAAAATCTAAAAAAATACATACCCACAGTTTATTTTTATAGTCATTTTAAGTTCAAATTTGGACGAAATTACATAATAAAAAACCTAGAATAACTATTTTAGTTGTTTTGTTGTGATTGTATAATATTATTCGTGGGTACTTGAAACTTGTAAAGTACACTATTATATATCTATGATAGTATCAGGGTTTGTTGTTGATGTATAACGCGTTATAAGTACCTAATGGATATTGTGATATGATTAATTTGAAATTTATTATAGGTACCTAACCTAACCTATTATAGGTCAATTTTTTTTGATACCATAGATTTGTATATAATATTTCTTATACCTAGACTGACATACCATCTCCTCTCAGAATCGTTTTGCTTATACAATGATATTATATCATTAAATTCAAATTTAATATCATCCATTATCCAGTGACCCACTTGTACCCTACTGTACGGCAGAGCGACACCCACTTGCCCACCTTTTTTCTACTTGAAAAGTTGAGAAGTTGAAGTTGTAGGTACTTACAAACATTTTCAAACACCTTAGTAGGTACCTCACCAAAAAGTCTAAAATTATTAGACTAGACAAAATAAAAAAAAATTGTAATTAAATGCCAACCCCGCTCCCCTACCATTGAAAAATCCTGGGTATGAAACTGTACTTTACTACTATTATAATTAACAGACATTTAATTCTCATTCAAAATTAACAATTATTATCTAATTATTGAGGTAAAAACCTAGGCATTTTGAATGATACTATTATACTGTTACCTGAATCCATCAATGGGTTCTTGACAGTAAACACTTCACACTTTGTAATTTACTTAAATAACAATAATTTGGCAGGTCACAAACCCCTTAATGTAATTCAAGGGTGATCATTATTTAAACATAATAGCTATTCGTGAATAATTTAGTTTCGAAAATATTATTTTGATATTCTCACGAGAAATGAAAATACGAAATACGAGAACAAAATATAAAAAGTTATTATAATATTTATATTATATTATTAGGTATAATATTTAATGTTAGAAGTACAGAGCAATATTATAATTTATTATGAAAGACGAAAATTAAAAACACTCGAACCAGAGGCCGAAAACTTCATACGGTGAGTTCGGTTATCCGACGTGGTCACCCTGCGAGCTCTGGTATCAGCCACGGACCAAGTCCGTGGTATCAGCCATGACGAATACCAAAATAATAAATAATAATAATATTGTTGTTTACTATTATTTATTATTCAACTTTGCGACGGTCGAATATTGATTAGTCATTCTCATTGTAAGGTGTTCGCGAAAAACAAAAACAACTTAACCGGTTGTATGGTTACAGGTGGGTGAGTCACGCCACAAGTCCATCTCCACATTCTATAATTCTGTGCTATTCTCAAACGGATAATGATAACATAACATTTTGACTTGTATAAAATTCATCGTGCACGTCAATATTGTGTCGCAGTACGACTGAGTTGAAGGTTGTTTCTTGGTTTCGTTCTCGTATTTGTGTATTCTGTGCTGACCCTGAACATTTCAAACTTGTAGTGTACATCACGAGCAAATAACAAATTATTCCTGTAAGTATGATGTATTGTGTTACGACCCGACTGATGTCGTTATACCTGTGTCAACGCAGAAATGAATACTTGATGTACTAGGTTATGATGAGTGTTTATTTGACAAAGTACAAAATTACAATATAATAATTTACGGTGGAGAAAGAGTGGTGTTACGACCCTAGTGTAGAATTTCAACTTTGAGTGGTGTTACGACCTGTCTCTAAGCGTCCCTATAAACAGTCCAACCGTTAGGCGTTAGCTCAACCCATACTGTATAACCGTCTGAAGAGCTCTTGTCATGGGCTCGTATATATATATATATATGATCGAGTCCTTTGGAGTGGGTGGTCGTAGTAGTGGCCAAATTCGGTCATGAGACAGAATTCGGGTCTTGTACTTGGTATGCTGGTCGACTCGTATCCTTCGTATGAGTGTTGACTTTCCCGGGGAGATACGTATGACGAAACTTTTATAGTTAAACTGTTTTATACTACGCTTTTGCAATGACCTCCGTGGGTTATAATATACTAATAGCCTTATTAATTATATTGTCAAATACTATTAGAAACGTACTCTATGCTGTACATAGTTAATACATAGTTAATTAATACATAGGTACATAACAATTGTCTGGTCTTTGATTTTGTTCGGAAAAGAAAATCAGATTTTCTTCTAAAAACCACTATTGACATCTAGGGACCTGTCGTAATGCGTAAATGTTTTCGATTTAATATTAACCAACTTAATTTTACTTTTATTGAAATCCACTAAATAAAGAAATAGTCTCAAATTTTATGAAATCTAAAATGTTGTCTTATTATTGTTATTTGAAACCTTTTGTTTGAAAAGAAAAATCTAGTAAAATAGGTATTAAGTTATAAATTCTTATGATAAGTACAGGTACAGGTACAAGTATAAAAAAAACTTTTTTTAAATATTCTCATTTATAAAGACCATAATGTTATAACCATAATTTAAACTAAACAAATATTAGGTAGGTAAACTTGATTCATTTAAATAATAAAGAAAATATTTTTTTAATTTTTTCTATATAATATGTAATTAGAATGTACCAAATCATTAAACAAAATATGTAGTCATGATCTTCAAAAAGTAAATGCGAGCACTTTTTTAATTGTGCAGTGTGCTACACATTATTATTTTTCAAATTAAATAATTTCTCGTAGCTTATAAAGTCATAAAGATCAATTATTATAGGTACACAATTATTTAGCACTAAGGCAAGTAATGTTTATTAAGAGGACCCATTGGACGGTTTTTGTATTATTTTCATTAGGTTTTATAATTCAATCAATGTTATAGTTATTCTTATTATAAGCACTATATTTGATTAAATATACATCAGTGGTGTAGTCCTTTGCATCATTTCAAATGTGTAACTAATCAAAATATTGATTTTTTTTCTATTACATTTTTTTTTAATAAAAATTTGACTAAGCTGACAGTTGTAAATTTAGTCTGGTCATTTCGATTTTCTATAGTAACAGTTGAGTAATATTTTTTCCGACTAGATACTTCAATTGGTTTTTGGTTTATGCACTATAATAAATAAATAATTTTTTTTATATATTCAATATTAATAAATATAAAAGATTCCTCGTTCTTGGAACCTCTTTTCTCCTGATGTATACAACAGTGTATTATGTAGATTTAAGAAGACCCCACAAAAATGTATGGTTTAAAAATTGTCATAACTTGCCTCTTAATAAGAAATAATTAAATCAATAAAAACCTCCAAGATGCCCTAGAATTATTCTCTGGGGCCTAGATTATAAACTTACATTTAAATGTTATCATGGGTCAATTCAATCTAACTTTAAATATAACAGAGTAAAATGTATTAGGTGAATGTAAAATTTACCTTGTACATTTGTGGCATCCTCTTAACAAAACAAATTGTGTTTTTCTAATGCATGGTTTTATTATTATTTTTAGGAATTTTGAATATTGTAGGTATTGACGGTTTAAACAGTGCCTATGATGGAGTCAGAATTAAAAAATCAGAATGACCTATTGGAGCAATTAAAATCTTTACGCTCCGAAAAAGAGTTATTAGAAAAACATGTATTTGTACTCAATGAGTGTTTATCTGTAGAAGAATTAAAAACTAAAATATCTAGTCTGGAAAAAAAGAAAGAGATGTTAGTATCATTAGAAGGTGTAATTGGAAGATTACGTTCTGAGATTGAGCCTCTAAAGTATTTGAAATCCGTTTTAAAAACTAAATTAGGTGATGAGAGTAAAATTCAATCAAATAATATTGGGTCTGAGTCAGTTGAAGAAACTTTGGAAGCACGTGCTGAGAGTAAACTGCGAAAACAAATAAATGCTGTATTGAAATACCATTCAGATTTTGAAAATAATACTCAATCAAATGTTGGCTCAGAATGTTGTATTGATACTGGATTTTATGTTCCTAAAATTGATTTCAAATTATATAACGATTCATCTGTTGATGTACAACCTAAGTCTACTCATTCGGGCAATTTTAAATTGGATATTTACCCAAAGTTAAAGGATGTTAATCTCATTGATGCATTCCAAAAACCAATTCCATCTAAATCTAATTCAGTTTCAACTGTAAATGATGGCAGTCTTGATGAATGTATGCAACTGTTGGATCAATATGATGTAGTTACTGATCAAGAAATATTAAATTTCCCTACAGAAGAAGTCAGTATAGTTTTATATTTTTTTAACAGTTTGAAAATTTAAGTTTTAACATTTTTTTTTACAGAATGATTTGAAAAGTCAAAGAGTCGACAAAGAGCCTACTAATCTTATTGATATTGAAAATAAAATACAGGATGCACAAATAAAAACAATAGAAACTCATTATTTTGATGCTGACAGCAAAATAAAATTTAAAAGTCAAGTACCTATAAAAGTAAAGTTTTTTTTTGTCCATCACTGTTTTAAAAAAATGTTTGTAATTGTAAAACATTTTTATTTTTAACATTATATTTATCAAAATATTGTTTCTATTATTTATAGAAAGATATAGAACAATTTTAAAATATATGTTATAATATTTTATTTTTACAGAATGATTTTAAAAGTCAAAGTGGTGACCAAGAGCCTACTAATAATATTGGTATTGAAAATAAAATACAAGATGCACAAAAAGACACAGCAGTAATTTATTGTTTTGATGCTGATGGCAAAATAAAATCTAAAAGCCAAGTACCTATAAAAGTAAAGTGTTTTTTGTCCATCACTATTTAAAAGAAATGTTTGTTATCGAAATGCTTTTTTATTTTTTAACATTATATTTATCAAAATATTATTTGTATTTTTTATAGAAAGATTTAGAATTGTGTTCGAACAGCTCTGTTAATCCTGTCTCTGCAACATTTGAAAATGCGAGTAGTAAACTTCACGAGGCTAGTACATCTCAACCAACTCTAAACAAAGAAAGTTTATGTTCAGATTCCAATGTTAGCATTGGTGATCTGTTACTAAAAATACCACATTTGTTATTGCAACAAGGAATCGATTATATTCAAGTTAGTCCATATTATTAAGTATTTCATATTAATTTATCATTTTACATTTACCCAGACTTTTTATTTTTAAAACAAGTAGTTAATAAATAAACCATTTACCTTTTACATATCCTCAATTAAGTAAATTTTTATGTAAAAAAAAACAGCTTTTCTAAAATAAACCAATCAAACAAATTTAAAATAAATATTATTTGTTGTCAGTGTAATTTCAATTTTATTCTATAATAATTAATATTTGTTATCAAATTTTACAGGATGAAGAAGACGTGAATCAGTCTTTGAAAAATGTAAATGTTAGTACAGACATATCATCAAAAGAGCATAATAAACTCAACAAGAAAAATAAATTCGAAAAAGAATTTAATAAATTGGTTAATGACTGTACAAATGTATTGCTAAACAGTTCACAAGTATGGTGTCTATTTTTAAATTTATCTTATTTTTAAACATGGTTTTTTTTTTAACAGACAACAGAAAAGACTAACGTATCCCCTAAACAAACAGAATCAGGTCAATATGATGAATTGCCGCCTAATGTCAGTAATTCTGAATGCAGCATTAATAGCTTCAATGATATGAATTTAAAAATTGATATCTTGCGCGGCATATACTCTCTTGGTTTTGTCAATCCAACTGCTTTACAAAAACGCATTGTTGTGCACTCCATAAATGGGCGAGACATAATAGTTTTTGCTGGACCAGGTAATGGTAGAACAATGATGTTTACCATACCATTACTGCAACGTATTAAAACCAATTTAAATGAGTGTCAAGCATTAGTGTTAGTACCAACCAGAGACCTTGCCGTACATATTCAAAAGGTATGCTAAGCATGGATTTTCATAGCTATTTTGGTGTTTTTTTACTAACCATATCTAAAATTTAAATTAAATAGCTAAATCAAATTAATTTAAATAAAATACCATTAGTATCATCGGAACTCAATGCACTTAAAAAGTACTAGATATGCATGCATGTGTGCACTTAAGAAATTACAAATATGTACTATTTAAATTTTTAACTAAAAATTATCATAATTACGAATATATCATTTTTAATGAACACTTATTAATAAAATCTGAAAATGCTATGTCAACTAGGGATTTGAAAAACATGTTACCTTAATACATAGTAAAAACTGTCAAAATAAATATACATTATTATATATTTATTTTTTCATTTATAATTATCTTTAACTATAAAATATATCAAAAATGGTAAAATTAAAAAATATGCTCTTAAAGCCACATAATAAATAAATATGATAAAATACGAGTATGTACTATAAACTTTTAATATTTTTTCTTAGTGTCGTGAAATTAATTTCAACCTTACTTAACAATTAACCTAATAACCCCCAAAAAAAACATTCAAAGCAACAACTTCAGAGCCCTAAACTTATATATGTTATTTTTACATCAATGCTACCAAAAATATATTCTACATTACATCAAGAAAGATAAAAATATTGGTTATCACTTATCATTGATTGAATTCAAATTAGAAATTAGTTAATTTTTTTATATTCATATACAGAGTGATTTGATAAGCATACTCACCCATGAAATTATTCAAATTTTGATTTGACTTATTTTGAAATTCTTGATTTTGTTTGTTGTACTAATTAAGGAGTGTTCTGACCAAAACAAACATCAGTTTTCAAATAGATACCCCCTTTTTTACTGTAAATTATTTAGTAGGTATTTTTTTTGAAAATGTTGATGTACTCAATTTAAATTTCAAACGAGTAGTTTCTTAGTTGTTAAGATAATTATAGAAACTATTTGTTTGAACTTTGATTCTGATGTAAAATCTTTCAGAAAAATTACCTACTAAATAAATTTCAGTGAAAAAGGAGGGTTCTCATTTGAAAAACAGAAGTTAGAGTCTTCACAAAAAATATCAAGAGTTAGAATAATTTAATTATTAAATGAAAAAGCTGGGATAAGCATGATTGGTGAATCACCTTATTTTTATATAAATATAGTGTAGGTGTTTTAAGAACTATTATAATTACAGAATATTTAACTATACTAAATACAGTTTAGTTTTACTTTTATTACTTATTATTTGATGATTTATTTCTTAATTTAGATCATTATGAGTGTAGGCGACTTTTTGGGTGTTAATGTGTGTATTGGTGGTGACAATGTTCCAAGAAAACTATCTGTTGTTCCACATGTAGTCGTCGGTACCCCAGCTGGAGTGTCCAATATGATTTCATGCAAATCTCTACGTACTGGAAGCATTCAAACAGTTGTAATCAACAAAGCTGAGAAGATGTTAACTAGTAATTGTACCATATTAATTGAAGAAATAATGAAAAAAATAACAAGAACCAGACAAGTCACTTTACTGACATCAGATAAACTTGACCATGTATTAGACATTTACATGGAATCCTTACGTGATCCACTGGTTATTATTAATGACCAAGAAAAAGAATATGATCTGCTAAAAAGTATGTCACCACAAATAAATGTGTATTAATATTTATAAATTTAAAATGTCGTAAGCCTATCTTATTTCTCAATATATGTTTCATTAATACTCATCAATTTGTTTTGTTTTAATCTTAGATCTTCCAAAACAGTTTTATTTAAACATTCAAAAGGAATGGAAAGTGAATGCACTTTGTGAAATTAACGAAACATTGAAAATACAGAGATCTATTATCTTCTGCAACACTTTGGATAGAGCTCAAAAACTATGCGAGTCATTACAAAGATTGGAATATGCTGTATCACTTTTTCATTTAGAAATGAATGCACATGACCGCGAGCAAAAACTTGATATGTTTTCTTCTAACAATTTAAAAATGCTCATCACCACAGATCCAATCAAAGGCAGCCAGTTTCAGCAAGCCTCTTGGATAATAAATTATGATTTACCTATAAATCCTATTTGTTATCTAGATAGAGTGGCCAAATGTGCCGAAAATATAAAAGTGATAAATCTCATTGATGAGGATGACGACCAAATAAAATTGGCAATTGAAACACACAACAAATCTTATATGATTCAGATGCCTCTGAATATGATTGATTTGTTACAATATTAGACTCTTATAATGATTATATTATTTTTAGAATTGAGTAGTATAATATTCATTACTATGATAAATAATAGAATATACATATTATTATTATATTCTACTATTAAAATTAAACTATTCACATAATAACTTTTCTAGGAAATGGGTTTCATTATTTTATTGTTACTTAAATTTAATTTTTATGGCACTTAAGGGAGGTTTTTAAAGTTGTATTATTTTTATTTTTTATTTTTTATATAATTTTGACTATTTGTGATTGATTTATGAGTGATAGAATAAAATTAGAATGTTTTCAAAAAATTATTTTGAAAATTAAAATCTATATTATCTTAATATGTATCTTGATAATTATTTATATATTCTTTTGATAATTATTTATAATATTTTATTAAGTTATCAAAAATGTTCTGTTACTGCTGTATTACTAATGTAATAGGCTTTTAAACTAATATTTTAATGTATTAAGGCTCGTGACACAGATTCAAATTCTAAAAACAGTCACTGAGGGCGACTGCAGGTGCAATTTGTACAATCTACCCTGTGGTTATCACACCATGTTTTAGGTATTGTCTGTTTTCAGAAGATTTTTATGTTTAACGAAATTCGGTAGATGATAACAAAAATTCATTAATAATTGTTATTGTATCAAATATTTGTACCATTGATATCATTTTAACTGTTTGGTCAAAATTAATATACTTAAATGAATATGCACCTAGGTACTATGTACTTATACTATGAGTATAAGTATACTATAAAAAATAAAAATAATAATTAGCTGGTATACCTATATCAATAATATTCCTATGATTGCTACATATCATCTGAAATGAAAATGCAACGTTATTTACCCATTTCGATATCTCCTGAGATAACTAATAAATATAGGTAATATAATAAATCTGTTTTATTTTTTTATTTTTTTATTACTTACAGAGAAAGGACCACTTATATTTTTGAAAATGTTGACCTTTCAACATTTTATTTTCATTAATCTCATGATTTGTAATCATTATTTTAGTTTATAATTAAAATGGCAAAAAACCAGTTTTTGTCCGGGTGGCGAGTCCCCCTCTACGGCTAATGGTATATCCAAACGGGACATTCTGTAATAGGTACCTTTTAAAAAGAAACACTTTTGGAAACTTATAATTGAAAAATTGTATCGGGATGGATAGGTAGATAATAGAATATAGATATTATTTTAGAAGTAGAATAAAACGTACATTCGAAGGTAAATAAATATGAGAGAGTATAATAGGTATATTTAAAATAAATTGGGCATACCCCTTAATGTTTTTTAGTAAATTATCGTATTTTACTGTGAATACGTTTTTAGGTAAAAGAAGCTCACCCAAATTGTACACATTAAAAAAGTTTTATACTGAGCGTGAATGTAAGCGATCGTTTTTATTTTATCAAAACTAGGTAGTATAGGTACCTACCTATTATTATTTTTCTGAAATTTTAAATTCTGCATTAAAATAATGAAAGCGGTGAAGGATTATAGATCGGTTTTGTAGGTAATCAAAATATTAAATAGGTACTTAATAAAATTAACTTATTTCAAAAATTAAACGTACATGGGAAAAGAATCACTAGAAACATTCAAACATGTGTAGGTATTTGTAAAAAATGAACTACTTATCTGTTGAGGAATTAAATTATAAAATATTCAAACTGGTGAAAAAATTGTTGGTTTCATTGGAAGATGATGATAATGATAAAGAACTGAAATTGAGCAGCCAAAGGTGAAATTTATTTTGGAAAACTGTTAAGTATAAGAATTGGGAGTACCTACAATTTAAACATAGGATATTAGCCTAATATTATTAGGTCAAAAATTCCGAAACTGGAATGGTTGCAAGGTAAATGTTTTTATATTTAATAATATGGTATTTCTGATACATCTGTTGATATTTTACAACCTGTTGGGTTTAAAACTTTTCTTTTCAAAGTATACAAAACATTACTACTGATTCGGTCAAAACTGATTTGGTTTTGTCACCAAAGTTTTGTGATGAACGCACTTTGGCACATTTCAAATAATCAAATAGGTACAATCTAACAATTATTAATATAATATCAATTTAGTATAATCGTATCACATGGATAGTTAACTTCCATTACAATTTAAAGTCAGGATATTTCTGACATTTTTATAGTGGTGTAAAATGACGAGTGTCATACTCATAATAATATATTGTAAATCATTTTTAAAAGCAAAGATAGTTTAACATTATAAATATACCATTACATATTTACATCAGAGTCAAATTTTCCGCCAATACCAAGCATGCAAATAAGAATACAAATAAAAATACCCAAATCATTTTCTAATAAATTATAAGTACCTAATTAGTTATTATGCAGGTACTTATTTCAAAACAATACTATGGGTTTTTTTTTATTTTAGTCAGCTATGGGTATATTAGTAGGTACCTATATCATGTAATTTCGTTATGATTTTATCGAATCTTTTATTGGCAGATCACACGATTAGGTACATATGACGTGCTACTCATTAGTCTTCAGCTTTCACGCATTTCATAATAATTCATATAGGTAAACCTACTTTAGTATTAGATTCTGAGCAGAGCGATGGATGTATTGATTTTACAATGATGTGTGTTTTTTTTAAAGAAAATTTTTTATTTTTTTATTTTGTATCTGTCATCACGTCTTAGGACAGTAAAAGTGCTTGGATTTTCTTCAACAGTGAAAATTTCCCAGTAGTTTTCAAAAAATTAAGGAAAAACGAGAATTTTTACACTAAAATCTGTTTTTGAAAAAATCGATTTTGGTTTATGGTGCAACTCTTAAACAAATCACATAGAAATGTACATGAAATTTTGACTGAATGTTTATATTAGCATTTTCTATACACCTTAACATTTTCAAAATTTTGAACTGTTTACGGACATTTTCAGTTTTCAATTTTTTTAGTTTTTTATTCTATAAATATCAATAAAGTTTTATCTGTTGAGCCAAAAAGTGTAAAAAAAAATACAAGGCTCCTGATATATTGTTACAATACCAATTGAAAAATATTAAAAATACATAGGCACAATTTTTTTTTATAAGCATTTAAAGATCAAATGTTGACAAAATTTATCAAATTTAAGATTGAATAATTATTTTGTAGTTAAAAATGTATAAAATGTTCAACTTTTATATCTAAGGGTTGAAAATTTAAAACAAGATTCCACGTAATGGTAGTTATAATTCTGTTACCAATAATCTAAAAAAATACATAAGCACAGTTTATTTTTATAGTCATTTTAAGTTCAACTTTGGACAAAATTACATAAAAAATTGTGATTGTGTAAGATTATTCGTGGGTACTTGAAACTTCTAAAGTACACTATTATATATCTATGGAGTATGGACTATGATAGTATCAGGGTTTGTTGTTGACGTATAACGCATTGTTAGTACCTAGCTAATGGATATTGTGATATGATTAATTTGGAATTTATTATTTGTACATATTTTAGGTATTTTTTTTTTTAATACGATAGATGAGTGCCATATATAATATGTCTTATACCTAGACTGACATACCGTCTCCGGTCAGAATCGTTTTTCTTATACAATGATATTATATCATTGAATTCAAAATTAACAATGGATGGCATGGCATAATAATTATTCAGTGACCTCCTTGTAGCCTACTGTACAGAATACAGCAGAGCAACTTTTAGATTCTGAGTGGAACGCTGAATGTATTGATTTTACAATGATGTGTGTTTTTTTTTTTTTTTCATTTTTTTTTGTGTCTGTCATCACGTTTTAGGACAGTAAAAGTGCTTGGATTTTCTTTAACAGTAGCTTTTCTGATAGGAAAGTGGATCTAGTTGGTACTTTGGGGTGTCAAAAGTGAAAATTCCCCAGTAATTTTCAAAAGCGGAGTGAAAAACAAAAAAAAATTAAGGAAAAACTGGAATTTTTACGCTAAAATCGGTTTTCGAAAAAATCGATTTTGGTTTTTGGTGCAACTCTTATACAAATGACCGTAGGTACATGAAATGTTGACTGAATGTTTATATTAGCATTTTCTATACACGATAACATTTTCAAAATGTTTTGATTTATTTTGAACTGTTTAGGCATATTTTCATTTTCCATTTTTTAGATTCTGAGTGAAACGATGAATGTATTGATTTTACAATGATGTGTGTTTTTTTTTTTTATTTTTGTGTCTGTCATCACGTTTTAGGACAGTAAAAGTGCTTTGATTTTCTTCATCAGTAGCTTTTCTGATAGGAAAGTGAATCTAGTTGGTACTTTGGGGGGTCAAAAGTATAAATTTCCCAGTAGTTTTCACAAGCGCCGGGAAAAACAACATAGAAATTAAGGAAAAACAGGAATTTTTACGCAAAATTGGTTTTCCAAAAAATCGATTTTGGTTTTTGGTGTAACTCTGAAACAAATGAACGTATATACATGAAATTTTCACTGGTTGTTTATATTTGCATTTTCTATACACGATAACATTTTCAAAATATTTTGATTTATTTTGAACTGTTTAGGGACATTTTAATTTTCCATTTTTTTTAGTTTTTTTTCTAAAAATATCAATAAAATTTTATTTGTTGGTTGCGAAAGCTTGAAAATTTAATAGAAGACTCCTAATATATTGTTTCAAAGGCAGATGAAAAATATTAAAAATCCTTAGTCACAATTTTTTTTTATAAGCATTTAAAGTTCAAAAATTGACAACATATGGGAAAATCACGAAAATTAGCAAATTATTTTGAGTTAAGAATTCGTAAAAATTTTTCTTTTTAAATCTAAGATTTGAAAATTAAACACAAGATTCCTTATAAGATTATCTACCTTTATCAAAAGAAAAAAGTCTATAAGAAAGTCAAATTAAATTTTTATGAGCGTTTGAAATTCAAATTTTTACAACATTGAATATTCACTCGATTTCCCATGTAGCGATTTCCTTATTTTGTTGTAATTCAAAAACGAATAACTGTAGATACATGAAAATTTCACTGAATTAGCATTTCCTATACACTATACAATTTTGAAAATATTTTGACTCTTTTTGAGCTGTTTATGGACATTTACAGCTTTCAATTTTTTTTAGTTTTTTTTCTATAAATATCAATAAAGTTTTATCTGTTGGGCCAAAAAGTGTAAAAATTTAATACAAGGCTCCTGATATATTGTTACAATATCAGTTGAAAGATATTAAAAATACATAGGCACGATTTTTTTTTATAAGCATTTAAAGATGGAATTTTGACAAAATTTATCAAAATCTCAAAAATTATCAATCGTTGGAATTAAAAAATTATAAAATGTTCAGTTTTTATAACTAAGAGTTGAAAATTTAAAACAAAGATTCTCTTAAATAATTCATACTGTAACCAAAAAATCTAAAAAATATATAAACACACTTATTTTTTACAGACATTTTAATTTCAAATTTAGATAAAATTTCATATTTAAACCAAGAATTACGATTTTAGTTATTTTGTTGTGATTGCAGGGGCGTATTTATGGGGGTGGCTGGGTGGGCTGCAGCCCCCCCTGAAATTTCAAGAACATCCAAAAAATATGAATATCAATAAAACTTTATTTGTTGGGTAAAAAAGCTTGAAAATTTAATACAAGGCTCCTGCTTTATTGTTACAATAGCAGTTGAAAAATATTAAAAATCCTTAGTCATAGTTTTTTTTATAAGCATTTAAAGTTCGAATCTTGACAAAATACGGAAAAATCACAAAACTTAAAATTTTTCTGAATGTTTTCATTTTTTACACACCAAAAAAATTTGAAAATATTTTGCCTCTTTTTGAGCTATTTAAGGACATTGACAGTTTTCATTTTTCATAGTTTTTTTCTATAAATATCAATAAAAATTTTTTTGTTGGGTAAAAATGCGTGAAAATTTAATTCAAGGCTCCTGATATACCTATTGTAACAATATTAGTTGAAAAATATTAAAAATACATAGGTTCAATTTTTTCTTATAATCATTTAAAGTTCGAATTTTGACAAAATTTATCAAATTTAAAATGTAATAAATATTTTGTAATTAAAAATTTATAAAATGTTCAACTTTCATAGTTAAGGATTGAAAATTTAAAACAATGGTCTACGTAAATAGGTAAATATATAAATTATTTTATTCACAATAATATCATAGGCTGACTGACCGTTTTCGCTTAGAATCGTTTTTCTTATACAATGATATTATATCATTGAATTCAAATTTTACACCATCCATTACAGTACCTACTGTACAGCAGAGCGACATCCACTTTACCACTTTTTTATTTTATTGTGTGACTATGTTGATCATTTTGTTCAGCCCCTCCCGAAATAAAATTCTGGATACGCGCCTGTGTGATTGAATAATATTATTCGTGGGTACTTGAAACTTCTAAAGTGTACTATTATATATCTATGATAGTATCACGGTTTTTGTTGATGTATAACGCGTTATAAGTATCTAATGGATATTGTGATATGATTAGTTTGGAATTTATTATAGGTACCTATATTATAGGTCAATTTTTTGTTTAATACCATAGATTTGTATATAATATGTCTTATACATAGACTGACATACCGTCACCGCTCAGAATCGTTTTTCTTATACAATGATATTATATCATTGAATTCAAATTTAATACCATCCATTATACAGTGACCCACTTGTAACCTACTGTACAGCAGAACGACACCCACTTGCCCACCTTTTTTTAGTTTTTTTTCTAAAAATATCAATAAAATTGTATTTGTTGGTTGCGATAGCTTGAAAATTTAATAGAAGGCTCTTATAGTATATTGTTTCAAAGGCAGATAAAAAATATTAAAAATAAAAAGTCACAGTTTTTTTTATAAGCATTTAAAGTTCAAAAATTGACAAAATATGGAAAAATCACGAAAATTAGCAAATTATTTTGAGTTAAGAAATCGTAAAAATTTTCTTTTTAAATCTAAGGTTTTAAAATGTAATACAAGATTCTTTATAAGATTATCTACATTTATCAAAAAAAAAAAGGCTATAAGAAAGTCAAATTAAATTTTTATGAGAGTTTGAAATTCAAATTTTTACAACATTGGACATTCACTCGATTTCTCATGTAGCGATTTCCTTATTTTGTTGTAATTCAAAAACGAATAACTGTAGATACATGAAAATTTCACTGAATGTTTATATTTCCTATACACCATACAATTTTTAAACTTCTAAAGTATACACTATTATATATCTATGGAGTATGGACTATGATAGTATCAGGGTTTGTTGTTGTCTTGTTGACGTATAACGCATTATAAGTACCTAATGGATATTGTGTATAAGATTAATTTGGAATTTATTATAGGTACCTATTTTAGGTAATTTTTTTTAATACGATAGATTAGTTTATAATATGTCTTATACCTAGACTGACATACCGTCTCCGTTCAGAATCGTTTTTCTTATACAATGATATTATATCATTGAATTCAAATTTAATAATATCCATTATGCAGTGACCCACTTGTAACCTACTGTACAGCAGAGCACCTTGTTTTGTTTGAGCACCCCCAGTTAAAATCTTCTAGATCCGCGCCTGCGACAAACCGCCACTACTCAGAATCGTTTTTCGTATACAATGATATTATATTATATTTAAACCATTGAATTCAAATTGAGTACCATCAGTTATACAGTGACCTACTTGTATCTTACTGTACAGCAGAGTGACATACACTTACCCACATTTTTATACCTTACGTCCTTACTTAAAATAAGTTATTTGAAACAATAACTACATAAATAGGTAGAATATGCATTAACTCGTTTTTAAAAAAAAAAAGTTTAATGGCTTATTATATTTTTAATGCAAGTTTCTAGAAACTACAGCTGTAGTAGGTAACATTAAATTCAAATATTTATTTATTTAACAATTTAACGATCACAATTAAAAAGCCCTACATAATTACGAACACAGTAAAACCAAACAATAAATTGCATTAAATAATACAACACTGCAGTTAAAGAAAAACGATATTATATTTTAAATGTATATTTGGATTGCCGTTTGGTTGGAGTTAAAAAAACTTACCAAAAATTACAAAGGAGAGGGAAACCTTTGATCGGTGTTCGTGACGATGTGGGATCTTTCTTAACTACCCAGGGGTTGGTGCAGTGGCGTCATTTCAGGTTTTGAAAGGGGGGGGGGGCAAAAGTTTTGACCAGCCCATAATTAAAAAAAAACCTCTCTCTAACAATTACATTTTTATCTCAATACAAATAGCCTTCTTATATAGTTATATTTATATACATACAAGTTGGTTATCTGAGATAACTGTGGTTACTCTAGGCATAAATAACACACATTTTTGAAAGATATACAACGCAAGTGGTCGCGGTCTTTTAAGTAAGAGAAAGAAGGCAGTTTCTCATTCTCGCAAGTGGTGATTTTGTTAGGTTATGTTCAAATATAAAAATTAAAATAGATAACATCCATTGTTTTGTTCTTAAACCGGCCCGTTAGTAGGCCGCCAGCGGCCCACTAATGACAAGGGGGGGCAAATGCCCACCTTGCCCCCCCCCCACAAATGACGCCACTGGGTCGGTGACTGGTAAACCCTTTAATATCAATATAAAAATACTCAAATGCACAGATTATAATCATATAGGAAGTAATTATAATAATAATAATAATTGAGGAATACCACTTTAACTGAAAAACTGCTAATCAACGGATAATTCCCGAATCCCCTGATCCAAACTACAGTAAGCGTACAATTATTCAGATGTAGTTTTAAATTTAAATTTTATGTCTTATCTTATTAATAACTAAATTATACATGGGTAAATACTAAATACTAAATACTAAATGGGTAATATACCTATAATCTATATATTACCATCATCTCAATCCAATCCACTCTCTCTTTAATTCTTCTTCCTTCATAGCAATTATTTGCAAAACGTCACGTTCGCGAATTCGATTTTGATATTTGCAGGCGCATGTAGACGGGTACCTATCTACTTACCCAATTTATTATTAAAGTAAAGAGAATGATATGATATCCAATGTATTATTATCATCGTAGTATAATATCAACAGTAGGTATATTGTAATCCGCACACCATGCAAAATGTAAGTACATTTTATAATACTTATTTCTTATATTATCATACGGAACATGAAATTGGAATTCCACGAGTCGAGGATAATCCTCTCGAATTAATCAAATTTTGCCGCAAGGCATACACAACCATACAATCAAATCATACAATCAAACATTTGAAATATAAACAATAACAGCCCATCCCTGTTTATTAAAGTTGACAACATCAGTATAAAAGATACACATTTTGTGAACAATATATATTTCAAGCTCTACTACGACGTAACTGTGCGATGTTTTGTATTATGATTCTAACCAGTGCATAAAACGTTCTGTTCCAATTATTTAGGTTTATCATTTGAATTATTTATTTCCTTCTAAAAATATTAATATTACTAGAGCCACGTAATATTATCTCCAGAACCTTTGTGTTTCTTGAATATTTAATGTCTTAAATATTTTCTACAATATTTTAAGATACCTAAATGATTTCCTAACGCATGCATGATATAGTTACGATATGATGTTCTTTTAAACTCGATAATAAGTAATAACATAATCTTCATAAACAAAAATGTTTCTTCCATGAGAGTATTAATGTAATATTTTCAATTTTGTGTAATATTCTAATAATATTATAAAATACTCTTCGGTAGACGGAGATACATAATATTATCATAATATCAATAATAAATAATAATATCATATGATGTTACATTATAATATTATATAAATATTAAATATATTAATACTTGTATCCTATAGTTAATAATCACGGACTTAGTGCATACCTAGTAAATAGTAATAATCATAAGCCTCTCACCTAATGTTTTGACTTTATATTTCTTCAAATATAATATAAATATCCAAGTAGATGTTGCGTATTTATCGTTGGGTAATTATTTTACTTTACATATTACATTGTACATAAAATATGATTTTAATCGTAGGTAAGTACCTATATACATGGTATATGTCGGATGAATATCAATTATTAAATAACTAGGTACCTACTTTGTATCGTCGCAGCGACAAATTAATAGTAGGTAGGTAGGTAATTGTCTTAAATATTTCAAGTTTAAGTATTTTTCTCTGGAGTTACACACAACCTACACTGCATATAATATATTTTAATATTATCTTTAAGAAAGGAATAAACTAATAATTTAAAAATGGATTTGCCTTTGATGCATTATACTAGTATAATACGTTTCTATATACTTGTACAAATAACACATTTCATATTAATAATATATATATATCATTGATTTAAGAATATATAATCCATATAGATTATATGGTATGTCTTTAAACTTTAAATATATATAAAATAAAACACTAGCTCAATACATTTAATAATAGCTGGTATTGTTTAGAAATAGTAGTTTCATTTTTTTTTTTTTTTTTTGAAACGATTATTCAAAAGAAACATTGTTTTATATATTTATTATTTACCAAGCTTTATGGTTTTGTTTTATTGTTACAAAGGTTGATTAAATTCGTGTACAATGCGGTTTTACTACAACTTTGACTACCATTAAATGCGCATGTATTAAAAAAAAACATTTTCGTAAATAAGTGCATATAATAATATAATACTTTATTTTTTTCTTCGTCGTTACATTATTATTATTATTATAGTCTCTTGCAATAAACCATAATTTAATGTTAAACGGTATGTTACCATGTTATTACCTCTACGCCAATGTTTTATAATATCATAATGCTATTATATAAATGATAATAATTATCATTAATATTTAAATCTACACATCATTTACTGTGTAAAACACTGTTGAACGTTTATACGAAAAATCGTTACGGTGGACGCACTTTTCTGCTTGCAATATACAATACATAATAATATATTATTTACTAACCTGCATAATACAATATATTCAATATTGTTACATTATTATAGTAGGTAGCACATAGTACACGAGCTTGGCGTTAAAAATTAAGATAATATACGAATATTATAATGATTAATGAATCACAGTTATTATGCGTTGGAATGATAACATATAATTGAAAAAAGTTTCTTATAACATGGCCGATCCGCATTGCAGTACCTACATATCGCGATTCATAGCAATACATTTTTTTTTCACGTATTATTTTCAATATCGTGATATTATTATTATGATTTTATTTTTATATCGGCTGCTTCTGTTCTCGTTTAATTAATACGCCCCCGAAATCAAAAACGTCAACAGAACGATATAATTATTGTATAATATTATACAGTTTTTCTTCGGTCGCGCGTACGGTAAAAATGTAAAATGTACACAATGCGGCCTGTGCGGCGACAGTCATAATCGCAAGTGAAATCAACGATTATAGTCGGCCGGTGGGAAAACGGTGGACCATATAGAGTCGCAGTTGGTGCAGTGGTCGTACATAAAATATATATATTTATACATATATATATATCGTATGTATCGTATCTAACCGAAGCGGCGGCGGCGGTATAAAAGCTCAGAAGGCCGAGTGACGTCTATTTTGGTCCGCATCGCCGGGACGGTGCCAAAAAAATGTTTTCCCAACACTCGCGGTCCGCTTGCGTCAGTACGATTCGCACGCCCCTCGCTAAACTATTTTCGTATTTATCATAAGTACACGGTGTTTGTGAATGTAATTAATTTTTTCACCAATATTTAAATCTACACGCATAGGTTTATACGTATATAGTTTGTGATTTGCATACGTAGTGCTATAATATTGATACAGCGATAACACATTTGTTTGGTTTGCGACGTATTTACATTCAAATTATATTAATTTTATATATAATATAATATTTCGTCTGAAACGGTTTCCAATTAGTTTTTTTGGATGTCTTTTGACGACCGCCGGCTGTCCGAGGCCAGAAGGGGCAGCATTAGTGCCTACGTCAACAAAAAGGTACAATATTGTTATTATTATTATTAATATTATTATTAATGTTACCTATAGAGAATTTTTTTTTTTTTTTCGGTCAATAAGAAATTATTTTCAATACATTTTTCTGCTACATGGAAATAATGTTTGAATAAATGTAACAATATAATTTATTATGCAATTATAAAATGAAATACGAATACAATTTAGTATGTGTATATATAATACCTATATAGGTACCTCCTCGTAGAAAAAAAATACTCCATTCAAATTATTTTTAATGACGTTATGCGAACTAAGTATACGTTTCTAGAAAACATTGTAGACGCCCAAAATGGAAATTAAAACTGAAATACGAGTTGCGACCAATATAATATAAATATCACCGAAGTAATATTATATTATACCTTTGACAATATTGAATATTCAGTTACAAATTAGTGTTTTATGACAATGAATCTGACATTAATGGATTTCGTCCGACTGTGTTTACAGTTTCCGCAGCGTAGACCTTGTTTGGTCCATTAATCTTGTGGCTAATATTTTCACCCATTGAAATAGTATATAGTTGCACACTTGTACATTTATTTCGGTGTGAACGTTAAAAACACAATCCCCCACCAATCACCATGAACATGAGTATTTTTAAAATTACTAAAACCTATTAGGTAGGTACTGTTGTTGTTTAGAATTACAAGTAAATGATATTTCAGTATTCTGTAGAATATATCAAATTAAAAAAAAAAAAAATGTTCTAAAATGTCTTTAGTGTTAGCCTCTGTTTCTAGAGATATGTTTTGATGTATTCAAAATTCAACTAATTGTAAATTATTTTTCTATTTAGTAAAATCTTGATGAAAACTTTAGTTTGTTGTATTGGTGGAAATTGATTTTAAGTTTAAAATGTCACTTTAAACAAAGTAAAAAATGCCATTCATCCACTAGTTTTTTCAAGGGCGGTGGTATTAATTCGTGGTTTTATACGGTTTATTACTACTAATATGATAGTAGGTACATGGTACACGGTACATCACAGAGATGTCTACTATGTGTAATAATCTATAATTTATAGCTTTCTGCGTACATAATAATTAATAGTGTTGGCCAACGATATAATTTTCAATATCGATATCGTATTTTTTTCTCCGATATCGTATTGCGATATCGGAAAAATACCGATATCGATATCGAAGCATATTACAAATTTAAAACATTAAAAGTATAGAATGCATATTATATTATGAGTGTATTGAAAGTATATTAAAAGTATAGAATACATATTGTTTTAATATTATATTATGAATGTAAATTAATTATTAATTATCAATTATATATTATTTAATTATTTTGTATAAACTGAAAAGTATCCAATGTATTTAATCAAAAAATTTCTTCTTCGAGCAGTTTTTCCATCAATGTTTCAGAACTTGAGTTCGATTTGAAATATGAATTCAAAAATAACAGTTGATTGAGTCGTTCAGGAGATAATCTATTTCTTTTCTTGGAAATGATTGTTCCAGCTTCGCTAAATAACCGTTCACAGGGAACACTAGTGGCCACTATACTTAAGTATTTTTTGGCTAGTAATGATACAGCTGAGTATTTAGATTCGTTTTCTTTCCACCAATTTAAAGGATCTTGATCGTAGGGAACTTTGATTTTCAAATTTTTATACTCTTCAGCGATATTTTCGATAATTATTTGTAGATATCGATATCGAAATTATTGAAAAAATACCCACGATATCGATATCGTATCGAATTATCGATATCGTTGGCCAACACTAATAATTAATAATATTGTACTACACCAGTCACTAATTTCTTATTATAATAATATGGCCATAAGGATGTATTTATGGAGTTCCGACGGTATTCTGAATTACTCCCATTGAAATTCTATGATAATACAAACTAATTATGAAGTATAGGTACATTATATTTCTGTATAATACGTTTTAGCCGTTTTAGGGGTGATTGAAATAGTCTATATGAATAATTGTTCGATAAAAATCTTACTTATTTTAACAAAGTAAATTTAAATGTTCGATAACGTTAAAAAGTTAATAGGTATACTTAATATAATACCTAAATACCTACCTTATAATCCTATAGATTTATAATTTTCACCCATCATCTTTGTATTTAATACTATACAAAAAAAATAATTTATGAGCATTTTCATTTTTTACCATAAAGTTACTACCACCTCGATTTAGTATATTTGAACATTTGTTTTTCCATATAATTTGCAATTTTTTAATTTTTTATTAATACATTTTTAATATACATTTATAATTTAAACTAGTATGTTCTCAAATAAGTAATAGCTTAACATATACCTAATAAATTAATATTGTCATAAAGATTTAAAATTTTAATTACCTACCCACAGTGCATTATTAGATGTTATTTGTAGGTTCATTTTTCAACGATTTGTTGTTTTGTATATTAAAACATCAGTATGACATTTAATACAAGATTAATTTTTAGTTATATTATACGCTATAGGTACATATAAACCTTCAAATATCTCATCTTACAATTTTAATTTTCCCTTTGATAACTTGAAATTTAAAATTGTTTTAATAAATCGATGATAAACTCTGATATGTTTGTGGAATATAATTTAATAATAATAATAATTAATAATTAGGTACGATTTCATAAATTTAATAAAAAAAAAAATTAAACATTAATTTATTGATTTTTTTTGTTGCTTTTACATTTAAAATAATATAATATTTAAGTGCCTATTTTGCGCCACGGTAAGTGAAAACCTAAGCATTTATATTATTCTGTCCATAATTTGTATTTTTGGTTCAATGCCTTTAAAATGTTGTATACTCATATATAGTTATTTAATATTAATTGCATCAACTGAAAATAATTATACAGTACAATATATACGGCTTTGTGTTCCCATATATTATGAAATAAATTTGAACAGTGTAATGTGTAAAACATTATGTATTGAAATACGCAAAGGAAACTGTCTGTTTTGTGCCTTATAATGGTAATTTATGACGAAATGTTATCTCATTCATTATTTTTTTTTTATCAGCATACTCTTTTCTAGCAAGGCTTTGCAGAATATGGGCCTGCTATGTATTTTTATAGTCTTACAAGTATTGCATTTTTAAATCTTCTAATTTATTCTTCTAAAATCTATTAAATAATAATAATAAACAGACATTTTTCAATTTTCAGTCCATTGCCCAAACTCCAAAGTAAAATAAAATCGTATTGTTCTGTCTTTAGAATACTTATAGGTATTCTAAAAACAACCCATCGATTCCCCCACCCACCAATTTTTACCTCAACCTGGTAGGTACCTGCTACATCTGTCAACCTATTTCTGCTATAACAATAATAAAATATCTACAAAATAATTCCACAATTCATCAAAAAATAAATTAATAATCAATTATAATAATTAATACAATGCAATATAAATAATATTTGTAAAATAACACTACACTTAAATAAATAAAATAAATACAATTTATTATATTATACATATACGATGTCGTCAAATATCAAAAGTTGTACAATATTATTATTTATTTGTATACAATATACATAGACAAATATAGTTTAAGGTTGTACAGTATTATTTTTGATAATGTGATGATGCCAAACTAATAAAATGTAAACGATTAAGTTTTTTAACTTCATAATCTATTAATAAATCTACGATTTTTTTTTTTTGATAAATATATTTTGTGTTCTTACTAATTTTTATCATTAATTATAGCGATAACTTTTTATATAGGTATTTCATATAATATTTATAATATAGCTATTTAAGTAAAATAAAACTATAATTTTTGTTTGGAGGATTATTTTTTCCCTGGTGGAATCGATAGGTTGCTGTTAGACTTCCTGTACTGGTGAGATCGATGTACCTTATCCCATAGTATTAAAAGTTTTGGCGAATCGATGAAACCCCCTGAAATTATATCTAAATTAATTAAATATATGGAGGGAGGTTTTCCTAAGTGATTAATGTTTTTAAAATATATATATAATACAGATACAATACAGTTTTTCCGAAAAACTTGTTTAAGATAAGTGTAAACAAACTCAATTATTGTAATGTATTATAATTTTATTATTATATTATCAAATGTTTTGATGAATCCTGAATGTACATTTTTAATAGACAACTTTATCAAAACTATCCTTCATTATTATTTAATATGAATATTATTAAGAAATAAAATGTAAAGTTACAATGAACTACAATTTAGGTTAATTATAAAAATTAAATTCAGGTAAATTAATTAGTTTTTTTTTTTATTGTTTTTGATATTTTTACTGTAACATCAAAAACATAAATAATTTATGAAACAAATAATTACATAATAATAAAAACAAGTTTAATTTAATCAACTTTTACGTTAATTAATGAAAAATGATTAGATACCCTTTTAATGGTGTTTTTTTATTGTTGTACGTTGTTCCTTAGTTTCGTTGTATCGTTCAATTATACGTTTTATAACAAAAATAATGTGGGTATATACCAAAAGATTAAACATTCCCGTATTGAAAAACTTTTAACAACAATAATATTATACACAATAAACCCTTAAGTTGTACACATTAGGTATAGGTACACAATACAAAATCGTATCCAAATATATCTGATTGTCAGAATGTAGAAAGATCCAATAATTATAATATGTAGCCCTCCAGCAAGGTGTATAGGCATTTGTGAGCGTATTCTCAAACCAGAAGTGAATGGTCGTCGTACGTAGCTGATCCAATTGTTTACAATAAATAACTTGAAACATATTTATATAGGTGAGTGCATATAATATTCTCGTGACATTAATGATTAATATTATTCATTTGTGTACCTACATGCAATATGCAAATGTAGACATTAAAAGAAAAAATATGTTACCCTGCAGACACTATTGCACTATAATATTATTGTACTACTGATTAATAGTGGATAATAGTAGTATTAAATTTAATAATGTTAATATATTTAAAAGTAACTTTATTTCAAGTTAAAAATTGTTTTGTTCTAATTGCATTAAAAAAGTTTGAAAAATAAAAATTATCAATAATGTTGTTAACAATTAATAACGGTTTTAACTTTTAATTAAACATTGCATGTTTGCGGTGAATATTAAATTACAACAAAATATGTATTCTAATAAATTATGAATAAAAATTCTTACATTTATATTTTATAACACCACCTATTTCAGAATCTCTAATTTTAAGTACCTATCTAACTTACAACCGGCAATTATTAGAAAATATATGTCTTACAGTTTTAATTTAATGAAGGTAGATAGGTACCTATACAACAATTTTATTTAGCTCTAAAATATTGAAATTATTATTAATTATACTTAAACATAATAAGTAATAAATAATTATTTAAATAAAATAGTTATAAACCTTAAAAATAAGTAATCATTTCATACACTTGATCAAAAAATAAATGTTTTCAATTTATTATTTATGTACCATGATTCATGGTACCATATTGTTGAAATTTAGTACCTATATATTTTACCATGAATACCTAATAATATTCTGTACTAAAATAAAATATTAATAACGGTTGACCCAAGTATCTTTAGTTGTTAGTATTATTGTTATTTGTTTACTACTATTATTTTATAATGTATAATTAGTATTGAGTGTTTATCCGCCCCCCTCTGGCATTAACATGTTCGGTGGGACCCATTATATTCTGGAAGAATAAAATATAAATATTTTAATGAAATAAATCAATTATATAGGTACAATTTAATGTACAAATCTATAACTCATAATTAACCTATTGACTATTTCTACTTTCATTAGAAATTATGATGTAATTTTTCCTGGTCTATTAATATTAAATCGTGCACATCACTAGTAACTACACACTACAGGTATATAAAGTACAAACATATTATACCAGCCAGGCTAAATTTTATATATTTTGTTCAGTAAGTTGTATTTCAAAGTCTAATTATATTATTTAAAATGTAAATGTTTAATACAACCGTTTATATTCATTGCATTTTTGTTCTTCAAATAACCTTAAACCACTTTCTTGAAAGTGGTTAGTAGGTATAATAATAGAATCGCTATAATTCAGGCGTTCCTTAGCGTCCACTGTCCAACACATTCAGTAGTCCGATATTATTTATTGCTAGTAAATAATACTCATAAATCATAATGAACAATACATAATATATATTTTCTATAGAAAAACTGAAAAAGTATTAACAATAATGTCATGAGGCCAAAAATGTAAGTACTTAACACACATTTATGATGAGAAACCAGTTTTGTTGAAAAATTGAAACAATACATCATTACATTAATACGTATTCATATAACACATAGTGTGTTTTTGAATGAACCATTTTTATTTTGGAAGATATTTTCATATTTTTAAGTTTTGTTTTTGCTTTTGACTGTAGTATACGTTTAAATATAAAGTAGAAGTTCTTGCGATTGGACCGTCTTCGTTTGAATTGTCTTTGTTCGCTTGGTTAGCCCCCACCCCCTGCAAGTACACCACTGACTTGGAAGCATACATTCCAAATTTAATTTTGCATATTTTTTTAATCTTTTGTCTATACTGCACATTATAAATGCATATTTGAGTATATATTATAAGAACAATTGAGAACATATTTTGCATTTTTTTAATATAGGACCAGAAAAACACATTTGGAAAATTGTCAGTAGGTATACAAATAATTATGATTGCAATATTCGGAGATAGTACCTGTGTCGATATGTTAAAACCTTCGATAACATCGCGACAGGTAAATAATTACAAGCACATCGTGTGTAGAAAATGAACTTAAGTTGTCTCTGTCATAATTTGTCAATACATTTTCATGCGTACCCACAAAGTATTTTCGTTACCTGCAGTATTACGATGTAAGTAACAAATAAAGTAATTAATGAACTTTGCCAAAATATAATTTTTTAGAGCGAACGTGCATACATATATTAGGGCCTTAGGGTGGTGCAGGTACCCATACATTTATTTACTACAAGTTATTTGTTATTAAAATACATTTTTCTATTGTACTTATGTATTGCTAAGAATGCAATAAATATATTTATTATTTTAATTGGATTCAAATATTTTAACTTTAAAATTAATTTAAATAATTTTATTTTTAATATTATTCTTTAAAGTTATTCTTGTATAATTAGGGCGACGTATGGTAATTATTATAGCAATAATATTATTGTAATTTTTATTATTAAATTATGTCTATTCAGTATTCTCTTCGACTTTGAAAATATTTTGTATCATGTCCCATATTATGTGTGTGTAGGTTTCGGATGAATAATTCTTCCGTTCAACTATGTATTACATATTTTATCATGTGCTGTGAATGTCCAGTTATTAATTTTTTTAATTTAGGTACTTCAATTCAAAATGCTTGAAATAATTCCAAATAGTTTTTTTTTGTAACCTAATATAATATTATGTTTAGAACCAATACTCATCTAGTCATCTGTATCGAAAAATGTATACGGATATTCAAAACATTGAGAATATACTAATGTTTTCCTAGTTGCTTATTACTTAACAGTGAATGTATTTTTAAATATATTTGATATACATGGACACTATAGATGAGGTGTATATTAAAACCATACGAAGATGGATACAGCCATTCACAGGCTATTATCCTTGACGTGGAGTACCTCTACATTATTATTTTTGGAGTATCAGAATATTATGGTTTGATGACAACTAAAGCATAATACACAATACACGAACGATAATAAGATATTTGTTTTATGGTTTTGAATAACCTGGCCATTTTATGCCACCTACGTTATATTTACTGTATATATATAGCTATAGCCACTAGATATTATAATATGTACTTTTTATGTAGGTCACATTATAATATTAAATACTTCACACCAAAAATCGGCGTCCAATATTTTCCATGTACTATATACCGTGTATCTAACCTACATCTGTTTTTATATCAAAAGATTATAAACGTCAACATTTAAGTTTTTTTGTTGAATAGGAGCCATAATAATAAGCTTGGGAATCTCTAAATAAACCTAAGGGTGCGCGTATTATTATAAATTCAAAAGGTTGTTAAGATTTTAACTGTCTGACCAATTTTATTTTCTCACCATTATTTTATTTTACAGCTTATCTATTATTATATAACGTAGGAAAAATGTAAGTTTATGGTTTTTAAATTATTAAGTACCTACGAAATAAATAATGATATTTTGTTTTGACTTATCTATACGTATGAGAGAAGAAAAAGTACAGACGTGGTGCACTATCAAGAATTATTTTAGTCTGAGACTATATACAAAAAAAAAAATATGTATAGGTATATACCAAGAAAAGCTATCCATATCTATACGCACGACCTTCAGATTGGCCTCAAATTTATATTCCAAGGATTCGGATTTTATCATACACATTTTTTTTAAATAAAATATTTTTTCTTTATTTATTTTATGAATGTTATGAGTTATGAAGTTTTAGAAAAATTCAGTGCCTAAATCGTTCCCAACAATTCCTGTAACATTGATATTGAATATTACAAGTATAAGTAGATGGGTACGACAATTATATAGTAGTTCGATAAAATAAATTTGTTATGGCCCTTCTCAGTTCCACACTACGACAGTCACTTAATACCTATACTCTATAGATAATAAAGAATATAATAATTCTTTATCATCTATGTTAATACCACGACACCACGTCGTCTTGGTTAAACCAAAATATACAAAAATGTTTTGACACAATTGCTTATGTCTATACATATTACAATATAATTTTATCAATAACCAATATTTTGGTTTACTCCCCCGTCATCGCCACCTCAGAGGTATGAGTCATGGAATTCGAAATTGTATATAAAAGTAATTTCAATCGATGCGTCCATGTTGCCGTAAGAGTTTGTTGCTCTTCAGTATAATGGATAACATAAAATACCTTTGGTGTTAAATTTCAATTTAAAGATTCAAAAACTATCGTGGTTACCCGTTCCCAAGTATACCGTAGGTACCTATATATAATATAATATTTTCCTTTGGTTATTCTTAAAGGAATTGAGAATCGGATGTGGAAATGAACGGTCGGTGGCCATCCTATTTTCCTTTACACACGTACTCTATACCGTATCGTATAAAGAATTTAATAAATTCAACTTGTATGACGTATGTATTATGTACCTAACTTATTTCATTTTGTTATCTACTTATGAAATATACGTATGGAACACAACAGGATCACAGAGAGGTGTAGTGTGAGCCCCCCCCCCAAGATGGCTTTACACCCTGCAACAGAAACAATTTATAATTACCAGCTTGAAGTCTGATGAAAACATAGGTTTTTTTAATTGCATCCCTCATACTACCTGTTTTTAAATCATATCTGAATTAATGATTATTAGTGGTTCGATTTGAAACAGTCTCATCAATACCAGCCAGAATACCACAAGCAGCGGTTTTTTCCTCTACAGTATAATATAACATCTCACCAATACTAGCCGGAGTACCACAAGAAAAAATTATATTCTCTATACATTGTATAGTTTACATTTTTCTGATCAACGAACCTAAAAATATAGTTGCGAAACACGTATATGATAAAGTGAGTAATGTATTCATCTCACATAGATTCTCTAATAGCATATTTATCCGCACACAATCATCCAAACCTCCTTTGGACTCCCTCTGATGGGTAAAAATAAACGAATCAAAATTCATCCACACAGTATATATTTACTGTAATACAAAGACAATCTCTCCAAACAATGAATACCTAGATCCCTTCCTGAAATACAGAATAATACTTAGGTTTAACGAAAAACTAAACTGCAGCCTACAGGGCCAAATACATTCATAAAATAAAAATCACCTTCAACCCTGTAGATTTTCCTTACTTAAATACATCTTCCATTTTTTAAACATACAATATAGATAAATAGAACTAGGAAGTAATATCCGGGTAGATGTACTGTAAGGCCCCATTACAAATTCAAAAATTGAATCTGTAAATGGGAAACTTGGAACAGGTATCGTACTATCGTGATTATACTGGGACGCCGAAGTAATTGTTCAGTTTTAAGTTTTAATGCACAAATATTAGTTTTTGTACCTAACCCAGTATACTGCAGCACATGCAACAACTACCCTTAGCGATGTCGTGGTTTCGCATAAAATCGATCAAACAATATGGCTCGTGGCCGCTGTAGACCACCCACTGTATATCGATGCATATATATTCCACGTCCTTTATACTTGAAAGTACATATTATATTTAACTTTTAAGTATGTATATACAATTTGTATAATGCCAATCAGTAATTATTATGAATAGACCGACGATGAGGCACCTGCTAAAAACATATTACTGTCGATCGATATAATGTGACGACAACTACAGCGAATTTCAGACCGAGAGATTGCCTTACCTTTACTGTTTGTTCATCCTCGTGTGTTCCCTGCTTTCAGTTGTTCAAAAAAATAAATACAGGTACGACCATAATATTATGAAGTGACGGGGCAACGTGACACAATTATGTAAAAATTCGATCTTTATATACTTAGGAACCTACCAATATCGCGCTTAAGCGTGAATTATTGTATGGGTGCGTGTTATTGTCGCGTGCCGTGTGTTGTGTAAAATTACTGAAGTTAATATAAATATATTGTTGATCGCAACCCATTCGACGGTGCGAAAGATTTAGTGAATAATAATAATAATTATGGCCGACTTGTTAAGTACTATTATTAGGAATTTCATCCCCGACGGAACGCGCCCAATATAAATAAAACTCTATAATAAGGGGTTAGATCTACCTAATATATGTTCGAAATTCGAGTTGCTATCAATAATTATTAGTAGGTATACTATTATTCATTTTTTAAGAAAAGTTTGGCGACACAATGAAAGTCGCTGACCCCGTGGATGCATCAGAGTCAAGATTGTTTTACATCCCTTGCAATGAAAACAAACCCATAATCAATTCAGAGGTTCCAAAACCAATCTGCACTTTGTTCGAACAATGATGATTTGTATTTTTATTTGTATACAGTTGTTATTGGTTATGGCCTACGAAGAAAGTGTCGTGGCAAGAAAACGCACACCCTTATTGCGTCCCACAAATTACGTCAATGGTTCGAATCACGACGATCCCAATAACAACGCCTCCGTAACCGCCTGTAAAACGGAATTCGACTATATCGTCGTATCTGATTTTCGTTCATTCGTCCTTTTGCAGTCTGAAAACGAAAAAATGTAGTAAAACCACTAAAACCACGTCACACAAAGAACGCGTGAAGGACGAATTGTGAGCTGGACGTTATACAGAGTGATTCGCCAATCTCATCCCCTATTTTGTGCATTTATTTAAATTCTATTTTTTTTTGGATTGTCAAGTACACCATTAGAAGACCATATTTTGAGATACTTGTTTTATATCATATAATGAGTAATATTTATTTATTTATTTCACCGACAACAGTAGATTACTACAATATTAGAAATACCAATAACCGTATTGGTCTACTCATTATAGCCTATGGCTGTGTTATGAGTAGGAGCTATAAATAAAATTCCGTGACAGAAAAACATAACTATATATCAAGATTTGATTAACAAAATAATACATAAAATAAATTAAAATAAATGGTTCATCCGACCTTACAACTAATTTAGCTAATAATGTTGATTATAACAGTTTAAGTGAAAGAATTACCAAGTCAATAGAATTAATGTATTGCTTAAATAATATATAATTGTTATTAAAAGAAAGTAAATAAATTTTACAAAATACAAACAAAATATAAAATGTATTAAAACTAGTTCTAGGTTTAGTAATAATTCACTTTTTTTTTATTTAAGTAGGTACTAAAATTTTAATTTTTACTGCAATCATCAATATTTAATAAAAATCATTCAACTAACAATGCTCAGATTTATAGGTGATCACATAAAAAAAACCTACTCGTATTATAGTCGTGTCACCACTCGGCAGGACAATTCTCGATTTCTCGAAAAGCATAAAAAAATCTCTGTACGTTTTTAAACATGGTCTAATACAGTTATACGCGTACTAGGGAGTAGCGGCGAAACCCATAGATATTAAAGAATGGATAGGCCATGGCTATATTAATAAAATAGAAGGAAGTGTCGCCGGAATGGGGAAGAGAGAAAGACTGTTTTTTCTTTTTTATCATTGCTTCTCATTTTAGCAGAGGGTCTTATCATAAATTATGTTCAATAATTATATATATATATACATTTGTGTTAAGACCTCTATAACCTCAAAATATTTTCATGTTCATTCCCGTATGTTAAGCATAAATGGCCTATCCATTCTTTAATATCTATGGCGAAACCTGGGGTGTTGAAGCCTAGTGAATCCAGATGTGATGATAATATTATATTGAAGATCGAAAATCGTAATATTTATTCTTTTGATATTTCATTATATTGTCAATATTTACTATGGAATAAAATTACAATCGAACACGGGAATAGTTGAAAAGAATAACTCTATATTGTAAACATGCGGCCTCCATCCGCCAAGTCGACTGGACTTGAGTCTGCAAGTATTTCCCGATCGCCGGTTTAACTGCCCACCCCTAAAAATTGCCCTGTATGCACAACATTATTAAAAAAAAAAAGGGCTGGCGGTGGTGAATAGGAAACTCTCACGACGAGTGGGACGAAAGAAGAGGGACCGAGCGGCGGCGGCGGCGGCAATAATGCGTCGTTGGTAAATAAGCGAGAGGGCCGCCCGCCGCCGCCGCCGACGACGACAACGTATTTGGGTCAACGACAACGGCCGTCGGCGCTCGGCGTTTGTTGTTGTTGTCTGCGGCGGCGGCGAGCGCGTCGACCCCCGGGCTTTTTGCAACGGTTTGGCCGCCGCCGCCGCCGCCGCCGATTCAGTGTTGCCGACCGTCGCGCGCACGTGCTCCTCGCTCACCGTTTCGGCGGCGCACGTGCCGTTTATTTCTGCCGTCGTCGTCGTCGCAGATATACATATTAAAATAATATAATTATATCGTATCGTGTGCGGCCGTGAAGGGTGTGCAGGAAGTACAGAACACCACACAGGGCCTCACGCCTAGTGCGGCTTCGCGCTTTTTCAGTGCTATTATAATATATTGTATAATATTAATTGCATATTATACTCTCTTGGTAGGTGTATCTACGAACCAGTGCAGGCGGCCTAGCGTATGCGTATGCTGTGGCGTATATGCACAGCATACACTTGACAAAATGAAAATAATTTTTTATATATTGATAATTCTGTAGATTTTTATAAAAATGTTTTGAATTTCATTGCACTGATTTAGTGCTTCGTCATATAATATCTTGTGGATTTTCTTCCGAGTCCATTAATCATTATTCATTAGGATTGATTAATCCGTAACACCACGGCCGCGACGCTCTATAGTCGCTAGCATGACTAAATAAACAGGCATGATCACTAGATTATTTCACGCATATTTTATACTTCCCCAGACTTGGAAGAAAAACTAATATCATAGAAAACTCATATAAACAATTTTATTCCCACTACAATTACATAGGAGTTTTACTGTTTCTGCCAAGTCTGGGGAAAATGCGCAGTGATAGAAAAAATAGGTTTTTTGGTGATCATGCCTGTTTATTTAGTCATGGTCGCTATTAGTACCTCAGTACTTTGTTTATTATGTAAGCAGTATGCGAGTAGGTGATTGCATTCGGGTACAGACTTTCAGCGACTGCAGTTATTTATAGTTCTTATCGATAATATTGATAATAAAACATAGAACGCTTATCGTCACTCGTGGGATCAGTATTGCATTTGCTATGGTTGACAGTCTATTATAAGTTATAACGTGCATTAATTTTTAAAAAGTGATTTACTTTTTATTTATTAAATATAATATTTTGTTATGTACTAGGTAATGTAATATATATTAATGAACAAGTAAAACTTTGTACTAAAGTAAAGTAAAATTTTAAAACCAGTATAGGGGGTGTGGAGGGTATAGCCCCCCAACGATTCCATTAACTTACTATTTCAAAGCATACGCTAAGCTGAAACCCACGCTACGCCACGAACACAGTTTGTCGGTGTACTCTTAAACCGGAAAGAATTATATTGTGGAATTAAGCACTAATACAGTGATTACAATTTTTTAGCTGTCTTGGTCTGAGCCAACTTGAGAGTCTATTTCGGTTAATCCGAAATGTATATGCACGTAACTGTGCCTACTAAATGCAAAAGTTCCGACAGAGTAAATTGACTTTGAAATCGTCCGAGATCGACCGTTTGGCCGCCGCCATTCGTATACGTAGTATTATTATCATTATGCACCCATATTGTCGTACCTACGTGTTTTGTGCGCCGCGGCGAGCACGGTGTATGTCGGCGGTGGGTGGCGGCGTCAAATAGCGCGACGGACGGACGTGTCGGCCGTCACGTAGACCGCTCCGTATTACACTGTTAAACTTGATACGAACGGTCTCGGTGGTGGAGGTGTACATGTCCCTCGGGGGGGGGGGGACTCGTCGTTATAATAGTATAGTTATTACCCACTTATTATTATAATATTCGTATAAAACACTCGCATATTATAACGCACTGCCGTGGCCATGTTATCGTATTTATAATACAAACCTCTCGGCCTGGACCACATATCGTGTCCCGCGAGTGCCGGTTGATTACTATTCACGAGCGAAAATTAGAGTACAACATTATAATAATATACCGTGTGGAGGCGACGGATTTACCGCGATTCCCACTGCAGAGAGTTGCCTCGCGGGTCCGTCCATTCCAACGGACTATGATACCTATTATTATTTCATAACCTTTTAGATCCTGCGAGGCGGATAATCTGAGGTGACCTTTCCTCCGAAAATCATTACCCGATCAAGCGTTGGCTTTTTACAAACAAAAATATTATTGATCGGTGATGTTTACTAATATTAGTGCAAACGTTATCGTACACGTAAACCAACTCCACTGTACAATGCACTGTGAATTTGGTTCAATAAACCCGTCGATTTGCATATTATTAATTTTATATTTTCTAGCAGTTATTATTATACTCGGTCTGTAATCTCTAGAAGCAGCAATTCCCTACAGCTTTGCTGGGAAATTCTTCAAGAGTGCCGTGTAATTTTTATTTTTTTCCATGTGTTAAAATATAATATATATATAATATTATTATATATTTCATGATATAGTTTTACATTAACTTGGGACATCACTTTTTGGTTATTCGTGTGTTTTGAAATTATTTTATAAATAAACTTTGCCTTGTAAATAAATCACATAAAGTCCCGTAGTCATCAAAATATTAAGACTATTAAAAAGTATATTGAATTCCTTTTGGTCTGGTATTTTGGATTATTTATGTTTATTGAAATTGTTTATATACACGTTACCTTATAAGACATCTGTGATGAAAAAAAATATAATAAATCAGTTTTTTTTCAATGTGTGCGCCAAAAATGTATAAAAAAAAATACGAAGTGTGCCATCAAATAAAAAAGTTTGGTAATCCCTGAGTCTGGAGTCTAGGATACCACCGATAGTCGAGATGCACCATGTGGTAATACAATATTTCTGTTATACGCATAGATCCATCAACGGAGTAAAAATACTTCCTTTTTTTCGCAAGCGATATCCGATTCAAGACAAAAACATTTTTTTTTTGTATTAGTTAACCCGTGGCAGCTTAGACCATTGGATGGTTTTTAAACTGTGTGTGGGAACAACACTAGGTGTAAACACGTGCGTGTGTAGTTTTTGCCAGATTTTCAAGTGGGCACCCGTAGGTATCTGCCATGCCCGGGTGGGGGGTGGCGGCACTTGTTCTCCGGACACAGTGACTCGCCCGAAGAAAAATCAAAAAATCCGCCCTCGGCCAAGGTTTTGAACCAGCGCCTTAGCCCGCTCCCACGAAAACATTAATAACAAAAGTAAAACCACTTATCGGCCAGAGTAAAATAATATGTGTAAGCACAATACGCCGGAATCGGCGACTATATACCATACCAATTGACGTGTTCATGTCCTCGTCCTTATTTCCCAATAAATCACGCAACACAACTGCAGTGACACGTCATATTATTATGGAAATATTGACTGTATAAATTATAATAATTTCCGTACACAACTGAGTCTGAGGACTGAGGTACAACTGTACAAGACGGCCCCCATTGAGTAATTTTACATCGAGGCAGCTGGCACTTGTGTGCGGAAAACGCTCCGTGTACAATCGTTTGAGCCAGCCGCCGCGCACGGAAAATGAAAACAACAAAATAAAAATAATATTATGCGACGGACGACGGCATGCTGCATTATTATAGTATGATTGTTATTATTATTATTATTATTATAATTAATTCTCTTGTTGACGGACAAACTGATAAACCGACCGAGACGTGTAGGTGGCATTATATTGTTATCCGGGCCGCATGACGATATCATCATAATATTTTTATATTTTTTTTGATATTGCCAATTTTCGTTCGCGGAACTGTTCAACATCATAATATTTTCAACTACAATATATTATGCACCCATTGCTCTCGTTATAATATCCGACCACGCGGTACCTGACGCACATCACCATCCCGTCCAGACTGACATCAATTTATTTATTCGTCAATTTCCCCAGAATGTGTATTATGTATGTTAAACAATTTACGAACAGCGTTCGACGGCTGGTTTGAGAACTAATTCACACATTGTTTCGTATATACTCTGCTATTGTCCGTCATCGCCGCCCGAACCAGCTATAAAACCGTTTTATACCGCAGTCGAAAGCCTTTTATGAGCAGATTAAACTGTGAATGGTATATTTTATTAAAATTACAAACGTCTTAGCTACGCGAACTATAACCAAACACGATTGTGTAAATATTTTTTATATAACTGCAGTTAAAGACCACCACCACATACAGTATACTTGAAAGTTGAAATATCATAGCGGAGGCGGGTTCTGAGTTTTATTGCGACTATATAGGCGGAAACGTTTGGTTTAAGGGTAAATCAATATGAAATGGTTGTTGGTCGGAACTCGGATAATATTCCATTCTTGGAATCTCATATTCTCATCTAAACTCATATTACTTAATAGCTGTGTAACCATTTGTGCAGTAAAAAATAAAAAAACATGTTGTTGTTGTGATATTTTGTCTATAAATAAGATAATTAAAAACAATATTTATTTCTGGGTTCTATGGTAAACTGCCAAATTAATTATTCACAGTTTATATCCTTTGCTCTAAAATGTTCTAAATAAGATGCATTTTTTACTGATCGAGACTTGTGTTTTTTTTTTGGAATTCTCATTTTTGAGCTCATAATTTTTTTTCTTAAAGAATCGATGCTAACGTTAATTATAAATTATAATATCTACTATACATACCATACTACACAGTCTATAAATAATATTTATAGCTAATTTACAAAAAAAAAATCTTTATGTGATTTATTTATTTTAGTTAATGATTTTTCATGATTAAACCTAATTAGTTTTATGATATATTTGTTGTTACTATGTAGTAATAATATGTATAATTAATGGAACGTGTAGTTGAGTGCACTTAATAATATTTCAGAATGACAGAGTTATTAATTATTATATATATTCGATATATTTAAATATTAAAGATAACTTGATGACATTTATATTGCAAATTGGAATAATTATATTAATTATAGCTATATAAATTCGAAATACTTACAGTATGTTCATTACGAAATGTGTTGTTATAATACCTTTGAAGTCTTATTTATTGTTTTGTCCAATCCCACTACTTAAATTTGTTTAATAAATGCGTTAAACCATAAAAAAATTAATTTTCGTTAGTTTTATAAAAGTCAAGTGACATGATATACAATATGAAGTATTTTGAGTATACCTACTTATTTTTATCAGAATCCAACTTAAATATTAATTTCATAAATAGTTTGTTTTGTAGCTACATGAGTAATTTCAATTTATTAGAGACTCTTTAATATAATACTGAGAAAGTGAGAACATAATAATATGATTTTTTGCATTTATAATAAATGTATATTGTATATCATAAATTATAAATTATAATATTATACTTATTTTATAGTCTATATATATAGCACACTGTATCCAGCATATACTCGGTTATGACTTATGGCACAGTAAAATCATAATGATGCCTTAAAACTTATCAGATAATAATCGTTAGAGATATTCATTTATATTAGCAGAAAAATAACAATATTCGTTAATGAATAAATTAAATAATAAATGTTTTCATTACATAAATCATAGTATTACATTTACATACAACTCATAAGTCGTATATAAAATATACTAATATATACTATGATGTATAATGAAATTTAAAAAAAAAACCATTATTTAGCCAAATTTCTAAATCAACTTTTCATAATACCGAGCTCCTCACGAATTTGCATAATGTACATTTAAAGATAGGGGTATTCGTTTTTAGAATGATGTATTTTTTGTCAGTAATCGTGTGCGAATAATATATTAAATTTAATTCAATCGCATATATATATATATATATATATATGCAATAAAAATGATGGTTCGAGTGTAAAAAACTGTTGTTCGACTATTGCACTTAAACATACAATTACATTAAAAATGTCTATAATTCATGACTGTGCGTATCTATATGTCTACATTTTACACACATATATATAAATATACACTGCGTGTAGGGTTTATTTGATTGGCAAATTCACGCTCCGTATTGGCAAAGTGTCTCCAAGGAAACCGATAATTGTATAGTTATTGTTATAAGAAATTCTCAGCACACAGTATATATTTACGGTTTATATATAGGTATATAATTTATATGTTGACGCTAATGGGTCGACGTAGGAAAGTCGAGTTTTTTTTTTTACTTCTCATTATATTGTATTATATACATTATACACAACCTGTGGCCATTTACACGGTATCCAATCGCTATTATTATTATTATTACTATTATTAATTATTATATACATAGCCACTGACATAATACACCGTTTTGAACTTCAAAAACCTTTACAGCGCAGCAAGTATCGAATATCGATAGGTATCGGTTTCTCGGTATAAACGAATACGTGGGTGTACGTGGAAACATTTTAAAATCATAAAATTAAAATATTTCACACACACGGATACTTATTTACGAATATCAAATAAGTAGATACCTTGGAGGTTTGTGAAGGTTCAGGAACAGCAAAGCCTTTTCGCCCATTGTTTTAGTGGCTTACATAAAATAATTTAGCCATAAAACATTTTATAGAAATAGAACCATGTATTTATAATTACAAATAATTATGTATACATAAATATACAACACAAAACCTTTAAAACATTTATTATACAGAACTAACGAATAATAAAGATTATATTATTAAAATATAATTTAAAGAAATATATAAGAACGTAAAATTTCGGCGAAATGGTTTAAAATGTCTGGTGGGATAGTCTAAATTTCTCCCCATGCATATAAATACGTCTTCGTGGAATGAACACTGCTGGTATAAATAATAATATAATTTATATAGATATGTGTATAATATTTATATATAATCCTAACGAGACAAATTGTATTCTCTTATACTGATCTACCACGCAACGAATAAGATTTTACGCTCCCATTACCAATATAGTAATTATTATAATCACGCCTCGCAGGAAATAAACCTATATGTATATATGTAGACCAGCTATAGACGATAAATTTTGCAAAGCAAAAAAACCACCGGCAAGTAAAAGGTACTTAGTACGTATTAAGTATATAACTCGACGTGTAATATGTTTTTATATAATACTATACACACGATGTATATATGTACCTATACCCAATTTACAGGGAGCACACGCGCCATAAGTGTCGTACAATAATAACAATACAGTATAATAATATAATATCGTATGATGTTTGTTGGATTCCGATGGAGTGGGATGTCTGCACCCCGCGGGTCGTCGGTTGTGTATGTTTTACGGGGAGGGCGACTCGTCCCCCCCCCCCGGCGCCAATCCCAAAAGCTCATACAACACGGTCGTCGGAGGGTTGGCAACACTGTACGCCACGTTCGAATTGTCGTGTAACTCCGTCCGTGTTCGCGTACACCACTACACCATCTACCCCTTCAGCATTAACACAGTAACGCACCCATCATCCGAACGTCTGCCGTCGCCGTCGCTATACTACTACCGCCGCCGCCACCGCCGCCGCCGTCATCGGGGAAAAAAATATCAAAACAAAACGACCGGAAAACCCAACGATCGTACCGAGCCTTTCCGCCGCGGGCACCGTTTGCGTAAAATACGTAAACACGGATTTTTACCGACTTGGCAATCGCTCGCGCAATACTAACGTCGACTTAACATGAGCGACTCACAAGTAAGATATGGCATGATAATAATAATAATAATACGAATAGTGGTATGGGATGTACACGATTATATACCTGGACGACGATGGTCATCGTTATTGTTTGGGTTGTTATTTCTTATGACATTCGATGCTCGTGCCATTTTTCCGCAGGTGTACGCACCAAGCAGCATATGGACGAATGTAGCACAGCGTCCTCCTGTTCAAACGACCCCAACACCCCCACTCGTGACAAAGTGTCCTTGGTCTCGGCAGCTACCATTATTATATCGTACTATTCGTACTAGTAGTTATAGAACGGTCTTATGCTTCTTTAAAATGTTTGTTTACACGATACCGCTACTTTCCTCTCCCATATCGCTATAAAATTCGTTTCGTGGTAAGTATAGATACCTACATTTGTTATTGTGCGTTATCAGCTAGAAAAACGGCCCGAAATTATTACAATGGTCGCATGAATGGGATGACGTGTCTTCGACTGACAAGATATTGTACGTTTCTGTGCGATATGGCACGATGACTGATCTTTCTGCGATAATGATGAAAATAAAAATAATAATAATAAAGTGGCCAAACGTGTTGATGAATGGTATTACTTGTGATGATACGGTGGGTGAGGGGAAGGGGTCGTCGTGGTACGTGGTGTAGGCGTTTCTAGAGAGAGGTGGCAGTGTTTGGGCGGGCGGTCCCCGGGGGTCGTTATTGCTAAGGCGCACATTCGGGGTATTGATTATTTGTCCAGAAGAATGCGATGGCGGGAAACTCGTATATATATATATAATATATGTGTGTGTGTGTGTTTGTATACGTTTATATTTCCCGTCTTCCAGATGGTACACATAATATTGTGTTATATTATATATGTATATTATATTGTATGTGCAATAATTATTGTTTTTATATAACAAGTTTCCATCATTCGTACGAATGGTATACCTATTACAGTGTTCCGCATGATTTCATCATATATAATCGTAAAAATATAATAAATTAAAGTCGTAGTCGTGTCATTACTCATTACTTTCGATATTATTAACACCCGCTCCGTCATAGCGACAAGACTCTGTTGAACGGCGCAAACTATAGGCAATTTAGGGGCATCGGTGTTTACAATACACACTTCACGACGTATACACGCACGTACACACTACAATATTACACAGTATACACACCATATAGTTATAAAATATTTTATTTTTACGATTTAGGTATACTTATTAATATTTCATAATATTATAAGCGGTTATATTATGATCCCGTAAAACACTATAAGAGACCCAACAATGATCGTTTTCAACATATTTTATAAATACCTATACCTACCCAAGTTGTATAATTATCAAGATTATATAATTATCAAGATTATATAATTATTTTTGTATAATTATAACAAGTTGTATAATTATTTTCGAATCGTTTTTATTTAATTTATCAATCACGAGTCATTCAGGCACGTACATACAAATAAATCGAGGAGGGAGGGGTGAAACCCCAACCACCCCTGTGACTATTACTATTAAGACTTTAAGCACTGCCTATTTGTCAAAACATTCATGACTTATCAGTGACACAGAGCACATCACAATGTAATAATAAAATTGCATGATCTATGAAGGTTGTAGAATCTCAAAAACACCAAATTATAAATTATTACAATCATTATACATTGTTGTTTTTTATTAAACTAAAATAATTCATATTATGAAAATTATAATTTAAAAATACACACTTTTGTGTTTAATATAATGTCTATAACAATCATTTTTAAAATTTTGAAATACATTTCATACTGTAAGTAGTTTTTTTTTTAATTTGCCTAAGATTTAATCAAATATATTATAAAGTGAACGAAGTGATAAGAAGTTGTACTACCAATTACAATAATATTTTTCTTTTGTTTAGTGGGGTGTAATACTATTATGTGGAAATGATAATTGTATAGTAGTGATTAAAAAAACCTGCATAATCTACCGTAAAGCTATTTAGACCATAAACTATTTTTATTTTTTAATTGTAATTCAAAAGTTAGTAGTGATTGAATAAGAAATATTTTAATCAGTTATTTCATATATATTTTAAAACATTTAAATAAGATATTTAATAAATTTAATAAAATTAGCAAACTTACCAGAATTTAATTTTCTAATAAAAAGTTGATCACACAGCAGTAATAGTAATAGAGTGTTTCTAAAATAACAATAGTTTATACCTTCAAATTATTTTTTAAGAACATATTTTATAGTTTGAATCACAATGAAATATATTTTACAAATCACAATAATTGATTAGAATTTTTGATAACATTTTTATTCTTCGGTAGAGACATTTATCAACACTTGACATTTAAATATAAAGTTCATTCTATATTGTTTTCCTACTATTTCTAACATTATTTAAAAATAATTACACAGAACTTGTGTATGATTAAATTAATTCGAAACGCAATAACTTTCTTCAAATTATTCTTTTTGGAAATTTTCAGACATACATTACCTAATCTTAAATTAGTTAAATTATTTACTATCCATATAATTTTCATATTTTTTTCACACGTTTAATTGTATGCAATTTAATTTATCAGGTATTTCTGTTAAACCCTAGGGTCATCTCAATTTTCTAAAAAATAATTACGGGAAATTTTAAAAGAAATATAATATAATTGATTTAACATTGCATGACAGTATATATCGAACCTTTTTATCAAATTTCGTTAAGGAATTATAACTATTTGAGATGACAATCCAATAAACAACTATACAATTTTTATTATTGTATAGTTATATGGTCAAACTACTAATTAGTTTTATGTTTTATAATTTTCAAAATAATCCTGTTGACATTTATGCTACCTATAAAATTTAAAAAATGTATTTTTGGGTTTTAGTTATTAGTGTATACGATTTGATAATTCAATTTTGAAAATTTGAACAAGTTTAACTATATACAGTTATTAATTTAAAAATTAAATAATTGTTAACCAATTTTTTATGAAAATCTTCAAGATGCAAATACATGAACATTTTTTTTTAGATTCTGAGTGGAACGATGAATGTATTGATTTTACAATGATGTGTGTTTTTTTTTAATATTTTGTTTTTTTTTGTGTCCGTCATCACCTTTTAAGATAGTAACGTGCTTGGATTTTCTTCAACAGTATCTTTTCTGATAGGAAAGTGAATCTAGTTGGTACTTTGGGGGGGTCAAAATTTTTCCAGTAATTTTCAAACGCTCTGCGAAAAACAAAAGAAAAATTAAGAAAAAATGGGAATTTTTACGCAAAATCTGTTTTTGAAAAAATCGATTTTGGTTTTTCTCTAAAACAAATGACCGTAGATACATGAAATTTTTACTAACTGTTTATTTTAGCATTTTCTATATACACCATGCCTTTATAGAAACAAATATTGTGGCTAATTTTGAGCTGTTTAGGGAAATTTTCAGTTTCCAATTTTTTTAGTTTTTTATTCTATAAATATCAATTACATTTTATTGGTTGGTTAAAAAAGCTTGAAAATGTAATAGAGGGCTTCTAGTATATTGTTTCAAAGGCAGATGAAAAATATTAAAAATCCTTAGTCACAGTTTTTTTTTATAAGCATTTAAAGTCCTAAAATTGACAAAATATGGAAAAATCACGAAAATTAGCAAATTATTTTGAGTTAAGAATTCGTAAAAATGTTTCTTTTTAAATCTAAGATTTTAAAATGTAATACAAGATTCCTTATAAGATTATCTACTTTTATCAAAAAAAAAAAAAAATGTCTATAAGAAAGTCAAATAAAATTTTTATGAGGGTTTGAAATTCAAATTTTTACAACATTGGATATTCACTCAATTTCTCCTGTAGCGATTTCCTTATTTTGTCGTAATTCAAAAACGAATGACTGTAGATACATAAAAATTTCACTGAATATTTATATTAGCATTTATACACCTTACAATTTTGAAAATATTTTGACTCTTTTTGAGCTGTTTACGGACATTTTCAGTTTTCAATTTTTTTAGTTTTTTTTCTATAAATATCAATTAAGTTTTATCTGTTGGGAAAAAAGTGTAAAAATTGAATACAAGGCTCCTGATATATTGTTACAATATCAGTTGAAAAATATTAAAAATAACTAGTCACATTTTTTTTTATAAGCATTTAAAGATCGAATTTTGACAAAATGTATCAAATTGAAAATGTAATGATTATTTTGTAGTTAAAAATTTGTAAAATGTTCAACTTTTATACCTAAAGAATGATAATTTAAAACAAGATTCCACGTAAGTAATTAATTCTGTTACCAAAAAATCTAAAAAATACAGAAGTACAGTTTATTTTTATAGTAATTTTAAGTTAAAATTTGGACGAAATTACATGATAAAAAACCTAGAATAACTATTTTTGTTATTTTGTTGTGATTGTATAATATTATTCGTGGGTACTTGAAACTTCTAAAGTACACTATTATATATCTATGATAGTATCAGGGTTAGCTGTTGATGTATAACGCGTTATAATTACCTAATGGATATTGTGATATAATTAATTTGGAATTTATTATAGGTACCTATTATAGGTCAATTTTTTTTAATACCATAGATAATAGTCAATAGATATGTATATAATATGTTTTATACCTAGACTGACATACCGTCTCCTCTCAGAATCGTTTTGCTTATACAATGATATTATATCATTGAATTCAAATTAATACCATCCATTATACAGTGACCCACTTGTAACCTACTGTACAGCAGAGCACCTTTTTTTTTATTAGGACAATTATATAATAATTTTAGAAGAATTAATAAAAAAACAGTACATTTTTTTACTATTGTTTGTTATTATAATAGAGAAAATCAATCTGTCCTGCTCGATGCCTCGATGGGAGCTTTTGCAGAATTTTAAGATTTGTGTGAGGCCTCCTATCAACAATTTTCCTTTTAATATGTTAAGTGGAGGACCTAGGTTTTTTTATGGAGATATGTTGATAATGATGCTCCATAGGTACTTATCATTAACAACACCACTACCGCGGGATAACAACAAATTTAACCTATGTTTTGTTATTAGCTTACATTTAATAGGTACGTTTAGTTCTACGTTATACCTGAAATCCAAGTAATTTATAATAAAATAAAAAGTTCAATGTACGGAACTGTGGGTGTGCTGTTTCGATTAACAGCAAGTATTTATCATTTGTTTTTCTAAAGTATGATACCGTAAGCTATTTAAATTTATAATATGTGAATTTATTATTATTATATTGAATTTAATTAGGTTATAAGCATATACTAATATATCATGTTATATTTTTAGACTCATTAGTTTAGAACATATTTCTCCTTACTTATTCGTATCAACAGTTTAAGTTAACACGACAAATATACAGGATACACCAACAAAGTATAAATATATGTAAATAATATAATTTATTTATTTATTTATTAATATAATACCATAGATTTTATTGGTTAAAATATACCATATTCACATTGATAAAAGAAATTAATATACCTATAAATAATAATATTATTATTGTATAGGTACCTATTGAATCTCTATAAGTATAATAGAAATAACTATATAGGTAGTTATTTAATTAAAATAATCTGCATAATTGAGTTAACTAGTATTAAGACTAGTTACTACCTATTATATTATAACGACTTTATTTATAAATCATTAATGTAACATTAGTTCACTATATTCAAATTCCATATTGGCATTGATAAAAATAAGTACAAATAAATGAGGTTAGATAGGTAAAATGTTACCTAAAAGGTACATAGTATGTAAAATAACTTGTGTAATTCTTGATTCAGATCTACAATTACGACGAAATTCCTTAAATCTAAATCTAAGTTTCATCGGGGTGTTTTAGAGGAGGTATAAAATATTGAACATAATAATATGTATCTATAGACTATAAGTAACAGATAATGTGGTGTAATCGTGTGTATACTATGTAGAGTTAGTTTTCATAATTTTCGTATCGAGGTACTCATAACTGATTAATAATAGGTACCTATATACCTAACAAGTACCTGTCTTATTTAATTGTAGAACATTTTCATTATTTTCAAACATATAATATGCAAAAAAACCTATTATATGCATATAATAGGTAGGTACTTCGAAAATTAAATTAATATTTTAGAACGACTGGAGTATTTAATATTAATAAATTGATAAAAACAATTAGCATCCGTTATCAATATTCTATATTATTTTCACAAAAGAATTTTTTAATACTGCAAAGTATTCAGATAATTAACATATTGTTTTATCTTTTTCAGAAATTCCTCGTCAAGACAGAGAGAAGTGGCAATGTCTACGTTCACGTCCAGGTAATAATCAATAATTTGAATATAATAATAATTTAGATTTTCTATTTTAATTTAAACAGACGCCTATCATAAAATTTTAGACGATTGTTTTAATTAAGCTAATGTATTTTTTTATTTTACTTTTTCATAGGAAAGTGTAAATACATTTTAGAGTAAATAAAATAATTTATAAAACACCTAATAATATTATTTTTAATATGATTACACAGTTATATTAAGTTAATAATAACAAATTAACAATCAACTAATACCTATATATTTCTTACAAAAAATATAATAGTTATGCTTGTATAAAATAATGATGGTAAAATTGTCTGAAAATGAGCCAGAAAAAGTTTTAATGTTAAAGTTCTTTTATAATGTAAAGGTTGAAGTACCTATTCACTGTATTTGTTTTTATATTTTTTTTATGTTTATTTTAAATATATAAAAAAATTATAAGTGTAAATAAAATATTGTTTGATGACCCTCTTTTCTATGCTTTTTAAGTCACGCGATTTCGATCGCGCAATGTGTTATATTTGTTGAATAAATTAAAGATCATAAGAACATAATATGTTATTATGTTTTTTTAAATTTTTTTTAAATTTTAATGATAAATATAAATATTATTTAAGCATTTTTTTGTTAAATTCTAAAATTCTACATAATATTTTCAAATTTCAAGTAATTTGACAAACCCAGATGCATTTAAGTTGTATCAAAAAATATCATTCGCATTAATTTATTTTATAGGTATAGGTACATTTTATTTTTTAAAGTTATTTATTACAACATTACTATAATAATAAAAACTTCAATTTCAATTCTGTTTTACTTAGTGGATTATATATGTAATCTGAAAATCGCGTTTTTAAAATAAATTTTATTTTATTATTTAGCTAAGTAATAGTTAGACCATATTGTGTCGATGGATAAAAATATTGTCTGTATAGGTATAACCTTTAGGCTGTATTAACTATTTAGTAGTAATAACACTTTTAAATTTAAAAATGTACCTAATTCGTGTGACCAAATAACCATCTGTGGTTAGTATGAATGAAATATAAATATTTTTTATTTTATTTTATTTTAAGACAAATAGGTATAAATAGGTAGGTTAGACATGAAATTAAAAACCTACAATGTTAATAAATATTGATAATTTAATATATAATATATTAGTTTTTTTAGTGATGAAAATAATATAACCTATGTATAGGCGTAATATATGTTGTATAAATATATATTATTTTCTATTTATCTGTGTGGGCTGTGTATGTTTAAATTAAAATAATTTATGGAATATTTCAAAATTATCTTAATAATTAAAACAAACCCCATTTATAATGTAGGTAATATATTAAGAGCTCCTTTAATTTAATTTTATAAAATAAAAGCCCATCATTATTTCTAATTTGGAATATTTTTATCTAACAATAATCTTCATTTTATTTAGGGAGATCTTACCCAGCAGGACAAGAGAGCAATATTTCTCACTGTTCATGACCTGGGATGCAATCGTAAGTTTAATCGAATAGTTTAAATGTTTGGGTATCAATTCATTAAATGAAATAATTGTTTCTAATTAATATTCTAATATAGACATATCGTTTGAGAACTTCGTCAACCAGCCATGTATGAGTGAAATTAAAGACCGATCAATATTTATTCATATTGACGTGCCTGGCCACGAGGATAACGCTGATACTCTACCCGACTCGTAAGTCCTTTGTCAGATGATTAGTTGCATAATATTTAAGATCTTTTAGTAGGAATATTTTTATACCTGGCTTTTATTCCTACTTTTGTTTGATATAAAGTTTTCAGTTTCCATCATTGCAAGTGCTAGGAGAAGATTTAGTGGCTGTTTTGGATACTTTGCACATTCGTTATGTTATTGGATTAGGAGAAGGAGCTGGTGCCAATGCAGTAGCAAGGTTTGGTTTGGCACATCCTTCACGAGTTTTGGGATTGATACTCATTAATTGTACTGGATCGGCTACATCGGTGAAGGAAAATTTCAAATCAAAAGTGAGTGCGCACAATAGTATACTGCAGTTATATCTAGATCAGTCATGATACGCAAATCTAATATATTTATACTTGTTGCATATTATGGTATTATTTTAGTTTGTAAATTGGAAAGGGAAATCAACTGTGAGCCAATCAGCGATGGATTATTTAATTTTCCACAAATTTGGACATGTAAGTCAATAATATTACCTATAATATATTACATAATAACCAGTTCTTGACCCAGTATTTGCTTTACTTATAGCAACTTATGAATGAAACAAACCCGGACAAAGAGTTGGTCATCAATGAGTTTGTAAAACGTCTTCAAGGCACTATAAACTCAAAAAATCTCAAACAATACGTAAACGCATTTCTTACGTACGTATGATAAATTATATGCAATTTTTTTATTCTGTCAATAAAAATAAATACCTAATTTAATTATGCTGCTTTAAAAAATATTATAGCCGAAAGGATCTTATGCTTAAAGACTACAAACAAGACATATTATTGGTAACTGGCGTTTTGGGCTCTTACGCTAATGTTGTCGAGAAGTTACATCGCGATTTGAACAAACATAAGGCTACATTATTGAAAATTGAAAGAGCTGGAGATGTTTTAGCAGAAGCAGTAAGATAACTCTAAATTTAATTCATAATATTAACATTCCGAAATCCAAAGATTACGTACCCAAAACAGCGCATTTATAGCAACCGCATGTGTGTCCCCGTCTTACAAACGTAGGTACATTACTACAGCATACAACATGGCACATTTGTGTTCAGCAGTTCCAATGTTGTGTAATAAGCTTGAATTTACCTTTTATCAAACTTAAAAATAAGGATATTATCTGTAGTTTCTCATGATTTTTTTACGATTTTTTAATTTTGAAGCTAGTTATGAGAATTTTTAAACCATTTAAACCATTTGAGAAATTACAAAAAATTGAGACTTCTGAACACAAATATATTGCTATGGTGTACCTATACGATTGTAAGATTGAAATAACACATATGGAGGTGCGGCGTCCTCTTATAATAATTATAATTGAATGTAGGTACGTTTATCAGATTTTATCATTGCAAATTATTTAAAAGTTTACTTTAACAACCAAAATGGCGAAATGTTTAAGTTTATAGAAAAATAAAGCTAACTCATAATCATAAGTATATCTAGGCGCAATTTTAACTTTAAACTTGGGGGCGCTGAATATATTAAAGGCAATAAGCAGACCATTGCAACATAGCATTTTAAAATTGTATGTCCTAGGTTTTTTTTGGGGGAGGGGAGATTTAGTAGGGATAAGTTTGGGGGGATTAGTCCCCCCCAATTTGCGCCTATGCTAGATAGGTACTCTATATAGTTACATAGTAATTCATATCACGCTGCATTCCTGCAATAATACTAACAATATGATATGATCGCCGTCGCCCGTCTGTTTATCTAACATAATATATTATGGATACTTAATACCGTGATCAATTTGTTTTCCGTAGCCGGCAAAAATGGCACAAAGCATCCTGTTATTCTGCAAGGGCCAAGGTCTACTCACATCGGTCACGTTGCCAGGTATCGAGAGACAGCGCACATTCTCGGGCAGTTCATCGGATGGCGAGCGTCCGAGGCGCAGTTTGTCACGCGGCATGAGCATGGAAGACTACGATCGACCAAACATTCGGCGACTATCCATATCCGTCAACGAAAACCTCCCGTCTCCCAAATAAAGACTAAACGAACGAACGAATGAATCACCCACGCATAAAAGATTGGCTAAATAATTGATCTACATATGAGTACGCTGTTTGAAAACATACATTTAAAAAAAAAAAAAAAAATCTAGTCATTAACTTCTATTATTACTTCTATTTATACGTGTAATACATTAATCTTGCATGAATAATTGTCGTTAGTTCCTCAATAGTCGCCCGAAAGAGCCCAAAATATCCTTGTACTGTATAATATATATATATATATATATGTAATATTATAATATAATATCTTGCCCCTCGATTCCGCCCACATATCAGTATTACAAAATTACACTTAACAAAAAAAAAGGCTCTTAATTGTTCTTACTTTATGGAACGCGTTCCTACAATGACAATATAAGCGAGGGCCAAGAATAATATGTTTTGTTCGTTTTTACAATATTTTTTTATTTTCACACCGAAAGTGAGGTCGGACTGGAGATGGCATTGGTACATTTTGTCAATGGCTATATAGCGAAACCGTTGACAATTTTTTATTTGTTTTTTTTTTAACAAAATGATTGTGATTTCACCTCATTTCATGCCAAAGTATTTATTAATTTTTTTTTCAATTGTTGACGAAATTTTTTTGTGCGAAACACATTTAAATGATTCAAATGTTTATTTTAGCCACGGGTGAGGAGAAGCCATCTTTTTCACGTTTTTTTTTTTTTTTTATACTCTATGATTTTGTTGAAACGAAATAATATAGTGGGGAACATGTTATTCAAGAGACTGAAATTCAGTTTTGCTTGAATTTGATTTAATCTAGAACACTTTATACGTAGAAGCTTTTTAAACGACAACGCTCAGTGGCTAAGCACTAATTAAGTGCAAATTATACATAAAATATAAATACACAAAGATTTATACATGGATATTTTTAAATATTTATAAATACGGTTTATATAATAATGTAGATCTTTCGTTATATGTTTATTATAAATATAATTTTTTTTTTCGTAGTTTTTAAGCTTTTTACACCGGTAGTTGTTATTGTTGCTAAGCTTTATAATAACATTATTATCATTATGAAATATATGTAGGCATACATAATATACATACTATACATATACATAAATAAAATAATTATAACTGTGTTGAAATACATTTATTATGCAATGTTAGTTGTATTATTATTTATTTATTATGATTATATAATTAATTGTTATTACATAATGATAATCAAGTCTTTGGTGTGCTATTTTGTTGTGTATGAACACACCCCGTGTGTAAATAACACTCATATCCATACACAAAACCTGAGAAAATCAATACCTATACCATATGTCACTAATGTAATTACCTACAAATGCCACATTAATTGAATTGTCCATCATTAAAATCAAGAAAAAAATATTTTACACTATCAGCGGTATTGTCTAATCATATCTAATTGTTATTATTATTTCGAATAATTATACTGAGTGATACCAGATAGATGTAGCCGTGTAGGTACTACCTATATATACCTCGACGTGTGTCAATAATCAAATAACTGTCATCCAATAAAATCTAAACGAATGAGGAAATCAAACACTTTGTTTCAGTACGTTTGTATAAACGCTTATTCTCCAGAGTCCAGAGATAAAAGTAGTGTTTTATTGCTTTTAAAATGTCAAGTACACCTACCAAAAAATATTTTTAAATAATTTTATTTGGAATTTGATCCAGTTTTTGTTTTGTACAATTTGGTATTTTGGTATCTACCAGCTATTTTAATATTTTACAAAATATAAATTTTTTCATAAAATATATTTTTTTTTAAATGTGAAAAGTTAATTATTATAATATTATGTTCTGGGTATAATATTATAATGAAGTTTAATTTATCGGTGTATCATCGATTCCACCAGTAGGCACTGCATGCAGGCATATAGTTTTAAAACAATCTATTTATTCGGACTGCGGCCAATGGCATTTGTTAATTGCACCCAACTGTCTATGGAAAACAAACCCATAGGCCTTTAAAGAAATTGGCGGATAACAGAGAAATAGAGAGGTGTCCAAATTGTTAGAAAAAGATAATAAAATATCCATTTATCATACATCTTGAGCACGTCGCACCCGCATGATGTGTGGTCTCCGTCTTACACACAGCAAATGTTCATTCACTAGTTTCATTATGGTGTTGTCAGTTTTCAGATTGAAGTGAAATGACCTATTATCAAATTTTTGAGCAACAACATTATCTGGGTTTTCTAGTTGGTTTTTTATGATGTTTTGATTGTTAAGTGAATTATGAGCATTTTAAAATATTAATGTTTTACACATTCATAACTCGCTTAGAAATTAAAATATCGTAAAAAACCAACGAGAGAACACAGATATGGTTGATCATTAAAAATTTGACTTCAAACATTAATAATGAGAGAGGAAGAATAGTTCAGCAACATATTATTTAGAAAAATATAGCACTATACACCATTTAGGTACAATCATATTTATTCATATGCATGGATATTGAGTATTGACCATCTCTTTCTAACAAGGTTAGCTCTTTGCAACCCGCCAACCCATAACAGAGCTTCATAGTATGGGAGAGGCTAAGTCAGTGGCGTATTTAGAGGTGAGGCTCAGGGAGGCATTTACTTCTTTCGATAAATTCTGATAATTACATATTGGCTATGGGCTTATATGGGCACCGGTGCTTGAAGTAAAAAGTATAGGTGTGTAAATGTGTAATACGAAATATGATGATTTTTAAATTTTCCTGTACATAGATGAATGAGCATTGTTTTCATGTCTTTATTACTTAACTATTGTAATTTTTTATACAGATTGAAAATATTCGTTTTCAAAAGTAGGTAGGTACGTTATATTAATCATATTGCAATAAATTTAAAATGTATCAATTAAATGTTTGTGAAAATAAAATATATAAAGTGAGTGTCAAAAGTAAAATGTCGACTGCAGCGTGCTTACTAATTACGTCCCAACGATAACTAGCTGGTAGATAGGTACCAAAAAAAGTCTAATCGAAAATATTGTAACCCGAGTTTTTATTAGTTTGTTTCGTGACAGCCGAGTTGTGGTCAGATTAATATTTACTTAGCATTTTAAGATGTTTCTATAAAACATTGACTATATTCATTATTACTATATAGTAAGGTATACCTACGTGCTATATATAAAAATATTTTGTAACCGCTCACCTGTACAGTAGGTGTCAATGGTATACCCATTACTACATCACCAGTGGAGTTAGTCACTGTAAATTGTAGTAGAATAGGTAATCAGTACTGTCAAGTGTACTCGTCATTGATCAGGTGACTAAATAGTAGGTACCTACCTGGCTACCTTATGTACGAAATTTGAATTATATTTATTTGTATGATAAATCATTATTGAATTCTATAAATGGTTCTAAAATCTAAGCGGAGAATGTCAGCCTTTATTTCTTAGGGCCGCTTTCACCACTACTTTAAACTCCGATTAAAGTTAAACCGGGGTTTAATCGGCCGAATTTGCCCTGTTAAATATCTGTTATCAGTCGATTAAGCATTTAAGCGTAATCGAAGTTTAAAGTATTTGGTGAAAGCGGCCCTTAGTGTTTATCATAAATGTATACTATTAAGTAAATCTCATATTGTACTTAATTGTACTTTATTGTTATTATTTGTATTTAAATTGAATGTCTAATTTAAGAGCCTTGGCTTATAGGAGGTGAGCAGACTTACTACTGTATTTATAATTTACAATATGTTGGGAATTGTTTGCAAATAAAATAAAATTGTTATTATTAACGCGCTTGAAATTCTAATGCTGCGGGCCGACGAGAACGATAAAAATACTAGCTGGCTAGTAACACACGCCGTCGTCTGGGAAATTTTCTCGGAGATCGGTCTATGTGTTGAACGATTTGTAATTAGCTCATTCTCGATTAAATCCAAACGCAAATATTATCTTCTTTCAAAAAAAAAATTATGGCAACAAACTTTAACAACATCGACCGAAAACATAATATTACTGGAAATGGTGAAAGACATTTTGGTCAACAAGATGGAACTCGCTTTGGCCGATGAGACCGACGAATGTCTCGTTGTCGTTCTTGTATAGTCACTCCACTTCTGTCTGCCATTGTTACGGTCGCCACTACAGCGACGTTCAGACCCTGGAGCCGGAGCCCGAAGGCTCGACTCTCGGAGGCGCAGACGGAGAGGAGTTGGCTGAAGACGTCGAGGAGACCGTCTCCCAGCACTGTGGCGGAGTGCCGAGCGGCGACGCGCTGTCGTCTGCTGCAGAGTCGGAGCTCGGTCCGATCCCAGAGACAGCACCGCTCGGCGACGACGACGACGACACAGTAAGAGAAGACGGAAATTCAAAGGTTTCCGAAGCGGAAGTGGAGGATGTCTTGTGTCCAGAAGACGATGTATCGGATGAAAATATCGAGACCGCCACAGGAGAAGACCCCCCCCCCTGGGCGAAGACGACGGACAGGAGATGACGGCGACGGAATGGAGGGGAGGATGCGGGAAAGAGCACGGACGGTGCGCGGCGGTAAGTCACCCGCGCACGTTCTCCGACCTGCACCCGCGGCGCGACGGGTTCGCTGGCGTCGCGCGCTCGGTCGTCGATGACGCGCGAGACCCTCTGGCGGCTCGGCGAGCGCCGGACCTCAGTTACGGTCACGTGATGCGATGGCGGCGGTGGACGGACCGGCGCGGGCAACGATTCCGACCCGACGGTACACCGACTCGGTACGACGGCGGCGGCGACTCGGTACGACGGCACCGGCGGAGACCTCGGCACGGGGTGAGTGGTACCAACGGAGATTCGAGTGCTAGGAACACGGGGACTCGGACTCGCAGAAACTTAACCGTTTCAGGGTCTGGAGGCGCGCGGCGGCCGAAGGGACAACGCCAGGGCGAAAATTACCGAAAGTCAAGGATCGCGCTGTGGTCCGCTGGCTCTCGCCTTTTCGCCCCGCGATAATCCCACGTCGGCCGCTTCGGTCGTCCCCACCGGTTCCGCAGCACAGAATCTCACTTCGCTCGCTCAGCGTCTTGGTCTTCGCCGTCCGTCGTCACGAGTCGTCACGCCGTCGACCGTCGACGCGCACCACATCGCGCACTAGTCGCCGTCCGTCGCCGTCAACCGTGGTCGCAACCGTGGCCGTCTCGGTCTGGCCTCGCCGGTTGGGCAAGGTCGTCAAGCGTCCGAGCAAACGCGCCAGCGACACTCGTCAACCCGCGGGACAGGTCGGAGAACGTGCAGAGGTGACCAGTGGCCAGCAACACTGCATTTCTGCACCAATCGCCATCTCGCATCCTCCCCCCTTGTTTATTGTGTCTATCCTGTCCGTCGTATTTTTTTTTTAGTTATTCAAAATTCAAAATTGTTAAATTGTTCACACATATAAATTTCGATTTTTTTTCTTATTTGCGGCCCTTTTGTTATAATAAACATTTTTGATGTGAACAAAAAAATATTGTTTCATTTTTTCGTTTTGTAGAGTGTATAATCAATTGTTACAGATTTAACGACTAAAAAATCGTTAAGATATGTATTTTAAATAAAAAAAACTCGTTGGTCGATTATACAGAGTATAATGGCCTTAGACCTGCAGTATAAACGCTACACGGATATTATAATATGTTTCAAGAAATATTCAAGCCATCAAGTACCTACTAAAGGCGACGAATTACTGCGGAATAAATCATAAAATAACGTATTACACTGGCGGATATGACATGGACGGTTATATAAACCATACAAGAATTGTAAATAATAATATGTATTGTGTAGAACGCTTGAACGTTAGTATAGTCAAATTGACTCAAATAGTTGATACAAATTTATTATTACAAAATAATATTAAAAAAATTCAAAATTGTATTCTACATAGGTAAAATAATAATATAATACTGCATGTCGAAAAATAACATTGTTTGAAAATATTTCGGTTTAGGTTGGAACCATTAAATCCCCACGGATGTGTTAATATATATATATATTTAATTTATATTTTCTACATAATTATTGACTTGAGTTGTAATATCCTAATCCGAACCAAATTTGATACCTATCTTTTGTACTAGTACTATAGGAGATCACTTTTTGACGGTATGTAAGTTTTGACAGTTGAAGGTACAGTGTACACTAATATATTAACATAGGCATAACATTAGATTTTGCACTGAAATAGGTACATCATTATACATACTACAAAGGTAGCAAATATATATTTTAATGTTAGATCCGAATATAGAATATAAATCAATATTAGTTATTGCTAATATCAATATTGATTATAACACGTTACACGTCCTTGAATTTTAAAATAACTTTTAGTTAAACATACAATGCCAAAACAGTGTTTAAACTTTAATATTATGTTATATTTTATAGAAAAAATAAAAACGTGTAAACCATATTAAGTAGGTATTATGAACTTTAAATATTAAATCCATACGACTATACACTCAATCATATAAATTAAATATGATAAAAAAATTAAATTGAATTAAAATAATCATCACGATATAACTTTGAGTAGGTATTTTAAAATTTTTGTCTCGATAATATTTAAATAATATGATGTTTACACTATAACCCATAATATACCCCGATAAAAAAATTCTATGTATAAATACATATATTACAATTTACTTGTTAGCATTTATATTTTATTTATTCAATACGAGATTACATATACGATATACCTGCTATACCAAATTCTAAAAGAAGACATTCATTAAAATATGTGATTTCAGATAATTATTATAAAAGTCGATTTTAACAACTGTGTATCAATTAAACATGTTTTAAAGCAATTAATTATATTATAATATACGTATCTATACATTTTAAATAATAAAATCGTTTATGGTGGAATTAATTATTTTTTTACAATAATCTGATTAAGATATTTTACGTTATCAAAAGGAAAAGAGAATATTTTCATTAAAAACGAGATTAAATAATGTTACATATTATACTGAAATACCTATGCCGTTACACATATTACGCTGTAAATTTTAATTTGTATAATATTGTTCAATTGTTGTAAACAATTTTATTTACGCATTCCTAATATCAAATATTACACTTCATTACTTCAATAGCAATACAACAATTCAAAGTTAATAATAAAATAACTGATAAAACCTTTTACGTTGGAAAAAAAATTTAAAAAAATATATATTTAATTATACTGCAAACTGATGATCAAACAATGATTTATGCACACTAAAAACTGTTGTATTTCAACTTTCGGAGTTCAGTCGGCTTGAGAGAATGGCGAAGAGTTCAAAACCATTGGGTATTACATTCCATATTGAATTTAAGTGGTTGAATTTCTATTCTAAGTTAAAAAATGGTCGAGTTATAGAAAACTGATTTTATGTTTTTTGCATGGGTATAACAGATTACAAAATACTTAGTTAAGAATAAAAAAACCTTAATAATAAAAATATCCATGCAAATTACATAAAATCAGATTATTATAACTCAGCCATTTTTTAACTCAGAAAAGAAATCAACCACTAAAATGCATTAAAAAATACAAAGAAAAATAATTTGTGGTCAAATATAGGTTTATGCCATTTAAAAAAAAAATTATTGTGCACATGCGCAAAATTAACTGTCACCAAAATAGTCAATTTTTTTAATAATAATGTTTAATAATGTTTATTAGTTAGCCAAAAAAGCAGAATTGAAATATATGAAGCCTGCACATAGTTATTGAGTGTTTCCACTTATCGTGATCACACTGTATTATAAAGAAGATAATACTATATGAAATATTATTTTAATAAAGTATCAATTTTATATAATATTAAGTTCAAATTTTACGACTTTTATCTCAGCACCTCGGTTATTCGAAAACCTCAATAACTCGAATGATCTACGACTCGAAAATTTTGCTTAGTGTCCCTCGGGTCTAGTGGATGGTCGTGCGAATTATATTTGTACTTATCTATTGCTGATGCTGCTACAGTACCTATTACAATGATTTATTTTGCAATGTTCTATTGTCGTACACATCTCTGGATCACCACGACCACTAGTGCCAAAACAAATAAGCACTGCAGCAGCAGCTGCAGCACCGCAACCACAGTGGAGGACCCGTCGAAACGGATTGCCAGCAGATTATTTTTCGTGTCCGGTGTCCTGCAATATTGCGCACACCCACGAGCAGATATTATATATAGCATTATTATTATTATTATTATTATAGTATTACACCTATTGATGTTTCAGCAGTGTAACGCCGTACTTGTCTACACAAGTACATCGCGAATGTATGTACGTAACCTATACAAACAGCCCGGGGAGAAAAATTCGACAGTTTAGAACTCAAAGGTTGTATGATAATTTTTTATAATATATAATAAAATTGTGCTCATTAGTTCTATAAAATCTGGTTGTATTTTATCGTTCTGATAAATATAACTATAATTCCGAAACCACTGTTTTCTTATTAAATTATTATATCTATAATAAATAATTATAGGCACGCATATAGATTTACTAGGTAGGTTAGGTTAAAATATAACATGTCCTAAAATATGTACATTTTTAAAAATATTTATCTTAAAAATGAAACAATCAATTTTGTACCGATTTGTTTTACGTTCTACTGACCAATAATAACTATAATATTATGTTATGTATCTGTTTGTTCTCGAATTTTTTTTCAGTAATATTAAGTTATCGCAATCGTCTTGTTTTCGTTGTAGTAATTGTTAAAATCTATTTTAAAAAGATGGCTTGTTTTGTATATTATTGACCAGTATGAACTCTACACATCTAATGTTTCAAAAAATATAACTAAGACTTACACTAAACGAAACAATTTGAATAATAACTGTGCAAAACGTGAATGATTACACGGTTTTATATTAATACCCACAGCTAGACACGATAAGGTGATGATGTTACATAATATATTGTGTGTATCATGTAATTTTTTTTTTGTCAATCTAAATGGTACATATTGTATTAATATTATAGTTAGAAGAAATATGGTATATACATTTTGTACAAATATATTTATTAAAAAGGTGGGCAAGTGGGTGTCGCTCTGCTATACAGTAGGTTACAAGTGGGTCATTGTATAATGGATGGTATTAAATTTGAATTCAATGATATAATATCATTGTATAAGAAAAACGATTCTGAGCGGAGACGGTATGTCCTTCTAGGTAAAAGACATATTACATACATATCTATGGTATTAAAAAAAATTGACCTATAATGAATTCCAAATTAATCATATCACAATATCCATTAGGTACTTATAACGCGTTATACACCAACAACAAACCCTGATACTATCATAGATATATATAGTAGATTACTTTAGAAATTTCAAGTACCCACGAATAATATTATTCAATCACAACAAAATAACTAAAATCGTAATTCTTGGTTTAAATATGAAATTTTGTCTAAACTTGAAATTAAAATGTCTGTAAAAAATAAGTGTGTTTATATATTTTTTAGATTTTTTGGTTACAGTATGAATTATTTAAGAGAATCTTTGTTTTAAATTTTCAACTCTTAGTTATAAAAACTGAACATTTTATAATTTTTTAATTCCAACGATTGATTATTTTCGAGATTTTGATAAATTTTGTCAAAATTCCAACTTTAAATGCTTATAAAAAAAAATCGTGCCTATGTATTTTTAAAATTTTCCAACTGATATTGTAACAATATATAAGAAAGCTTGTATTCAATTTTCAGACTTTTTGGCCCACCAAATAAAATTTTATTGACAATTATAAAAAAAAAAACTAAAAAAATTGAAAACTGAAAATGTCCGTAAACAGCTCAAAAAGAGTCAAAATATTTTCAAAATTGTATGGTGTATAGGAAATGCTAATATAAACATTCAGTGAAATTTTCATATATCTAAAGTCATTCGTTTTTGAATTACGACAAAATAAGGAAATCGCTACAGGAGAAATTGAGTGAATATCCAATGTTGTAAAAATTTGAATTTCAAACCCTCATAAAAATTTGATTTGACTTTCTTATAGACATTTTTTTTTTTTTGATAAAGGTAGATAATCTTATAAGGAATCTTGTATTACATTTTCAAATCTTAGATTTAAAAAGAAAAATTTTTGCGAATTCTTAACTCAAAATAATTTGCTAATTTTCGTGATTTTTCCATATTTTGTCAATTTTTGAACTTTAAATGCTTATAAAAAAAAACTGTGCCTAACGATTTTTAATATTTTTCATCTGCCTTTGAAACAATATACTAGGAGTCCTCTATTAAATTTTCAAGTTTTTTTAACCAACAAATAAAATTTTATTGATATTTCTAGAAAAATAACTAAAAAAAAATGAAAAATGAAAATGTCCCTAAACAGTTAAAAATAAATCAAAATATTTTGAAAATGTTATCGAGTATAGAAAATGCAAATATAAACAACCAGTGAAAATTTCATGTATCTACGGTCATTTGTTTTAAAGTTACACCAAAAACCAAATTCGATTTTTTGGAAAATCGATTTTGCGTAAAAATTCCCGTTTTTCCTTAATTTTTATGTTGTTTTTCACGGCGCTTGTGAAAACTACTGGAAAATGTTTACTTTTGACCCCCCCCAAAGTACCAACTAGATTCACTTTCCTATCAGAAAAGGTACTATTGAAGAAAATCGAAGCACTTTTACTGTCCCAAAACGTGATGACAGACACAAAAAAAATATAAAAATATAAAAATATAAAAAAAAACACACATCATTGTAAAACCAATACATTCATCGCTCCGCTCAGAATCTAAAATACAAATCTTTGGTCTGGACAACGTGGGGCGGGACAGCTAGTTATTAATATTATTTAACTTCCAATATGCGCCTATACCCAATATTCCTATGTCTACCAATTTAATACTTGAACAGTATAACTAAAACATAGGAATAAGATTTTAATAAATAATAATAGTATCGAATATAAATAAAAATAATATAGATACATTCCCGATTTACAAAACCTATAAAAATATGGTTGCCACGGGTGTTTGTAAGTGTTTAAAACATTATAATTCGTTTCTGTGCGTATTCATTACCGAATCAGTTATCAGTATCTACCTATTTGTTACAACGAACTTTACGGATAATTTATAATACAATATAAAAATCTCAACGTACTTTTCGTTTAGTATAATATTAACTTAACCGTATCAGATCAATATGTCGAATATTGCTGCACTTGAGACTCCGCCCAAATCCAATATCCAGTCCGTCACCGAAACAATGCTCGAGGTTTTCGACGAGCTACGGGCAAATAAAACGAAAACTTTGAAATCTCGCGTTATCAATTGTTCACAGGCGCACAAGCTACATAAATCGGCACCTGATTTGACTGTGCAGAATAAGTCCGAAGGTGCAGATGCACCCGAGATCTGGTTGCAGTCTAAGACCCAAGTTATGCGACGATATAAATCCATGCCAAATATACCTGTGAGATCAAACTCCGCAAGCGATGTACCCGGTATCGATTTGCCTCCGGTCGCACCCATGGTGGAGATGCAAGTTACGACAGATTCACCGTCCACCGAGTTGTCAGGTACGACACCTGCAGCCACTGCAGAAGTTGGCGAGATCGAGTCACCGTCAACCATCATCTCGTCATCTTTGCCAGATGTTAGGCCGGTCGAAGCCGACGACGTGCTGCAGTCAACTTCGACGTGCAACATGGCAGCTCTGCAGTATGACGGCACCGAGTGTAAAAACTGTACGACGAAACCATCAGTCCACCGGGCAAATAGTGTCCAGGATATGGCGCTAACCCACGGCGACCGCAGTGACGCAGTGACGAACTCGGCGGTAATCGCGGTAAATCCTAGACGCGATGTACCCGGTATCGATTTGCCTCCGGTCGCACCCATGGTGGAGATGCAAGTTACGACAGATTCACCGTCCACCGAGTTGTCAGGTACGACACCAGCTGCAGCCACTGCAGAAGTTGGCGAGATCGAGTCGTCGTCAACCATCATCTCGTCATCTTTGCCAGATGTTAGGCCGGTCGAAGCCGACGACGTGCTGCAGTCAACTCCGACGTGCAACATGGCAGAACTGCAATTTGACAGTGCCGAGTGTAAAAACTGTACGACGAAACCATCAGTCCACCGGGCAAATAGTAACCAGGATATGGTGCTAACCCACGGCGACCACAGTGACTCAGTCACGAACCTGACGGTAACCGCGGTAGTTCCGAGACGCCGTTCTCTGTGGAGCCGGACGAAGAGATTCGTCCGGCGAATGGTTTGTTGCGGAGCTATAGACCGCAATGTATAGTGTTGTGTGTTTTGCATGTTCATCCCAAGCTTGATCGGCACTTTCGTGTCCAACCTATATTATGTAAGTTTACACAAATAAATGTTTTTGTTTTGTTATTTATTTGATATTATTATTTAATAAACGCGTCAACACGTTAGGGTAAAATTAACTTATGCGGCTTGTGAATAATAATATGTTGTCTAAATTGTATAGGTACAGGTTACTTTCGGTTGTTCTTTACCTACTATAGTGTATAAACCTCACGAGAAAACTTGTATTGAATTTTCAAGATTTTTGACCAAAAAAACATAATAATATTATCAACAACTAGCAAAGTTCATTGAAAAAAACCAAAAACACTGCGATATCATGGAAAGAATGAAACGTGTAATAATAAGTTCTCCGTGGATTTGGATTTCACCAAATTGCTTAATAATTTTATATTTTTCTATAGTTTTGACAGTGACATTTTCATAACATTTAAATTAAATCGTTTTATACTAATTCATATTTATGGTTTTACGGCTACCGCCAAGGGTTCCTCCCTAATTATCAAACTTCGTAACTGTGACGGTTACCATAAACTTGTCGAATATTGCAACGACTCGGATTTAGAATGCCATACGTGGGCCACCATTACTATCTAAGAATACCGTCTCTCCTTAATTATATCTTCCCCGAATCCATAATCATAACCATTATTTTCACATCAATACCTTTTGTATATTTATCATTTCCATTACAGTTTTTTTTTCTACCCCAAAACCATGGACTAAGATATACTTGTTCCCTTGTTCCCTTAAAAATCCATAAGTGGAAGGTGATCTGAAAAAAATTAATAATTAATATTTTTGACCACTCTTTGTCTAAGTGAATATTTTTACCTTATTTTCAACAACATGCATAATAAAATCCAATTCTCTGAATAACGTCTATTTTTTAAATTGGTGACTTTACTAGCATTTACGATTTCTTGGATTATTGTTTTTTTGTGAACTATTTAAGTTTGTATGTTCAACTAAACCATTTAATGATTTATTTGTTAAGTTCTTTGATTTATCTTGTAGTTCACTGAATGTCTGAATGTACAATTTAATTGGTTAATTTTTAATTTAAACCTTTGAAAAATAAAATATTAAAAAGTATTTTAATAAATAAATAGGTAATTAGTTTAAATTAATTTTACCTTTTGTTGGATTTCTTAACATTTTTCGATTTTTTTTATCATCCCTTTAATTATTTTGTGTCTTGTAGGAGTGAGAGTTGTTCCAACATATGTTTTAGTTCTTATAGATAATCTTTTTTTATATTCTCTAAAATAAGGGAACAATGAATTGCACCTTTTACATCTTTTTTTTGAACTTGTTAGAATAGAACATTCATTATAGCGCCAGGTTGTATTCTCTAAATAAGTATTCTTAACCCGAATTCCTAAATAAAAATTGGTTTAGGTAGGTACCTATACAGTTGTTTTATTTAACATTTAAAACTCATACCTGAAAAATGCAAGGCTGGGCATTAACGAGTTAAAAGTTAAAATTAAGTTAAAACGTTAAGTTAATTAACTCGTTACTTTATTCTTCAAATTAACTTTTAACTTAATAAGTTACTTTTTTTCAAGATTAACGTGTTAACTTCAAGTTAATTTTATTTCAAAAATATTTAAATTAAGTTAATTTTTGTCCGAAGAATAATGCAAATTTTAGAATGTGTTTTTACTTTGATGTATCATTTTAAATTTCCCCAGTAATTTTCTTGAACGTAACGAAAAACTATCTAAAAAACCATGTTATGTGTCCGGATTTTTTTATTTTTGCACATTAGCAAATTTTAACTTTACATTAAGTTAAGTTACTTTTTTTTCAAAGTTAATTTTAACTTAACGAGTTAACGAAAAAAAATACGAGTAACTTTTAACTTAATTATTTTAAAATAACTTAACTTAACGAGTTAAAAAAAATCGTTAACTTGCCCAGCCTTGGAAAAATGTATGACACTGGGACCTCCTTGGCATATTTCTTTTTGTTCAAACAATTGAAGGGTTTCAGTAATTTGCAATGTATCAAGTGGGTATGTTAATTGTTGTAGACCTAAATTTTCAGGATTTCGACGCTTTTGATTAACATAATAGCTCACTTTTAAACTATTTGATTCAAAAACAATTTGTTTTTCAATAACAATTTTAGCTTCATTAAATTCTATGAATTTAATCAGCTTATACAATGCGACAATACATCCATCATGATATAATGACCAACCAACTGGCAATAATAAACTTTCATAGGTACCAGAGTTTTGATTCCTTTAATAAGTCATATGAACTATGAAGTTAGGTAGGTATATATAAATTAAATAATCTACATGGTCTATTATGAAAATTTAATACAAGGCTCCTCATAAGTTTGTCTACCTTTATCAAAAAAAAAAATGTCTACAAGAAACTCAAATTAAATTTTTATGATAGCGTTTGATACCTATTCATTGTTTTACAACATTTGATATTCACTCGATTTCTCATGTAACGATTTTATTATTTTGTTGTCATTAAAAAATGAATAATTGTAGATACTTGAAAATTTCACTGAATATTTATATCAGAATTTCCTATACACCATACAATTTTGAAAATATTTTGACTCTTTTTGAGCTGTGAACGGACATTTTTAACTTTTCAATTTTTTTAGTTTTCTTTTCTATAAATATCAATAAAATGTTGTTTGTTGGGTAAAAAAGCGTGAAAATTTAATGCAAAGCTCCTGATATATTGTTACAATAACAGTTGAAAAATATTAAAAATACATAGGCACAATTTTTTTTTATAAGCGTTTAGAGTTCAAAAATAATTTTGTAGTTAAATATTCATAAAATGTTCAACTTTTAAAGCTAAGGATTGAACATTTACAACAAGATTCCACGTAAACAGGTTATATATTATAAATTACTTTACTCACCTTAGTATCGTCAAATATACTTCGTAATATCATATAGGCTGAGTGCTGACTAACCGTTTTAGCTCAGAATCGTTTTTCTTATACAATGGTTTTATATCATTGAATTCAAATTTAATACCATCCATTATACAGTGACCACTTGTAACCTACTGTACAGCAGAGCACCCTTTGAAACTTTTAGCCGTTCAAGTATCGTGTACCTACCCATATACAAAATATATGGGTAGGTACAAAGTATAGACCAAAGTCTATGCAATTTCCCAACTTACATATTATTATGGGTGTATTTTATTTTATACTATGGAACCCTTTTAATGACCGTACCAGTATAGGTACCCTTTACCAGTGTTTGCGACCTTCGGTATTTACTTTTTGATTGTCCGTTCTTAGACTCCAAACGTTTAATTTTGCTCAGTTCCCTTAGAACTTCCTCAACTCTAATTCTGAAATGTTCATCAAAAAAATTAATCGCCTTTATATCGGAAGCGGGTTTTGTCATTTAATAATTTTACTGTTTTTCATCATACGTGCTACGTATTTATTGTAAATAATAGTGTATAACAATTTAATTGTCGAGCTGTACCTAATAGTCTTATGCTAAAAGATAATAATAAAAGAAAACAATACTAATATGTTAAATGTTTCAACTGTCCACTAAAAATATTTTTGAATTAGGTATAACGAAATACTTAGAATAGTTGTTATTCTTCGTTTATGCATATATTAATTTTGTCCAAATTTAAATTTCAGTTGTCTATAAAGAAATATTCAGATATGATTTTTAAAATGTTTTGGTTTCTTTTATTAAAATTTCAATGTTAGGTCTAAAAATTGAAAAGTTTATACATTTTTAACTATAAAATAATTTTCAAATTTTCATAACATTGAAAAATGCCAACATTTGAACTTCAATTGTTTATAAAAAAAATGTTGCCTAAAAATTTTCAACATATTTAAATAGCTACAATAATAACTTAGAATAAACTTGTCGTATGTATTATATTATATTATATACTTGATAAAATTATTCACTTATGGACTACAGTACCAAATAATATAATCTGGGCCACATTACCACATAGGCACTATGTCTAGAGCCCAAGAAAATTTCAAAAATATTTTATTCTCCAAATTGTGGAGAAAGTGCCTAGGAACCCAAAATAACCTGGTTATAAGGATACAACATTAAGAATTATTTTTGTAACAATAATGATTGGTTAAACTAGTATTTAAACCAAATTTACAACAGACGCATGACGTACGAATATAATAAAAAAAAGTTTTAATAATCAAAAATAGATTTCAATAGATATATTGTTTAATATATTATATTTTATAAGGATATAGGTAGTTTATTAATATTTTTAGATGATGCGAAAGTACAAATAATAATAATATTGGATAAATTAGAATTGATGAATTATACATACAAATGCATAATGCATTAACTCAAAATTTATTTATTTATAAACACAAACTAAAAAAAAAATTCACAATATTTTTTTTTAGAAATCCATAACTCTAGCCAACTTCTTTAACCTGTTCAACAATATATCGCCTTTCTTCACAGTTGTCTGATATAATATACCGCGTTCTAGTCTAGATTCTGGTGCTCCGAGTTGTAAACTATTCTTGGATGTACTACTGGTCACCACAGCTCCAGCAACATGATCGATCTTGCAAGTTAAACGTCCAGCAGCTGCAAATCTAGCAACTTCTTTTTCCACAAATTCTTTAGTCACACCAAACGATTCAGCCATGTAATCCAAACTCAATGATCTATATGCTTGTAATATTTGCTTATAAGCTAATAACCTCATCTCTTGAACATAATATTTATAGTGAGGGTGTAACAATGGGTCTTGTTTCATGTTCTTTTCAATGCGTGCTAAATAAACAAGGAATTTAGAGTATTGACCTTCATATAACGAGACAAAGTAATCTTTGAGTTCCTTAGAATTTGAGTTTAAAGCCTGAGCCATAACACCATGATGCATGAGCGTTTTTTTCAACTCATATCTAGGGAAAGCTATCATTGACGAATATACGGTATATTTGATGATGGTGCTGAAATCTGCAAGTTCATACGATTCAAACGTGGGTACAACGTCTACAAACAGCTTGGCTGCTCGGTTGAAATCTCGTATTGCCAAACTCCAAATACCATCATATGCTTTAAGTTTATTTCTGGCACTCCAATCTCCACCAGATCCTCCTTCAATTAACTCTGTGGCTTTGTCTATTGCTTTTTTCATTGCCGGAATATCGCATCCGTGAAAGTATGCAACTCTAAATAGAGCAAATACAGTATCGATTTGCTGTGACTTAGGTACATTTTTCTCTTCTAATTTAGACTCTGCCAGTTTGGTTGCTTCTTCGCGGTCACCGATAGAACATAAATAAAGCAACTTTGCTTGCCATATACCAGATACTGGGTCGTCATCATCTACCATGGTGGGATTTTTTTCTTGTTCAAGTTCTGCCATGCGCTTAGCATTATTAGCAGCCATTTTATCATAAAGAGTTTGGTCAAATACCCATGACAAATCTGTACATACTTCTTTGTAGTAGGGGGCCATATTATTTTGGACTATACCGGCTAATAAAGATGAAATTAAATCTGGGTCTTCTTTAAACTGTGGGAGAGTTAAGCAAAATTTAATCTGAGCCAATTTCAGATACGCTGGCGTAACACCTTCAGCTATGTCCATATTGGATCTGTAAAAAAATAATACAATCTTTATAGCTATAATGAATTACTAAAATAATAAAACAGTTGTACACTCATACTATCAAATATCTGCTACAAATTAAAATTATATTTTATTACATTAAATTAGGACAGGATACTATAAACATACTAAAATCAGAACAATAAGTATAGTAAAATCATTTTTATTTTAAACATAAAATACACAAAAAAAAAAATGAAATAAACTAGCCAACCATTAGTCGTTTACGACCTCGACTTCGAACATTTTGAAATTGATTAAAAACAGCTTGAAAATCTAACTCGTAAGCGTTTTTATAACCATCTAAAATTACTGGAAATAACTGTGAAAAATAAGAATGAGTACTGACAAATGCTCTTTCTAAAACATATAAATCCACAGCCTTGTCTTCAACACTTGGATTAAAATGGCTAAGGCCAAAATCAATTAATACCAATGTATCATCCTCTTTTCGTATGATGTTAGAAGTTGTTAGATCGCCATGAAATACTCCAAGAGAATGCATTTTTCCTACGATAGCTCCAATATTTGTGAGTAATTTTGACAACTCGCCATTATCATCTAGTTTATCTTTAATATTAGATAGATAGTCATTGACTGTTTGACCATTTATATGTTCCATTATTATTTTGTAGTTATTTAAATCCAAAGAATAAATAACAGGAGTCGCAATCCCACCCTGTTTACATTTTAAAATAGCTTTCGCTTCAGCTTTAGTACGTTCTTTTCGTATATTTAAATCCAACAATTCATTTCTATATTGTCTTGAAAATCTTTCTTTAACAATGGCTTTTCGATCTGAGAATGTTGTAGTGAATATTTTTGATTCTGCTCCTTGTTTATATAATTCCATGATTGGGATGAGATAGGTATGTGAATTACAATCTGTCATTAAATATAAATTACAGTAAATAATACATACAATTGATAAAATAGAATTTTCAAATAAAAGTTAGATAGGTATAACTAAAAAAATTGACTTTTAATTTTAATAAATTATTGAAATTAAGTTAATAAAGGTATAAATATAGGTATATTTATGTAGCATTAAATAATCAACAAAATCAAAAAATAATAACACTATTTTAAAGAAAATAACAAATTCCTAATTTTCAAGGTGTTGACAGAATATGTTCACTGTGCTTAGGAATAACATAATTATTATAAAACTTTTGGTTATTTTCTCATAATATATTTTAATATGTACATTCTAAATATCTAAATTATAATTTATTATAAAAATTGATAAGATTAATCTTTTTTAAGTGTGAATTCAAAATGAAATATACTTAAAAACAATAAAATAAATACACTATTCAGAAAAAAAAGATTTTTAGAGTACATAATAATATACATTACATGAAATAAAAAGGCAAACCAAAAGTACCTATCACATATTTTTCATATTCTTTATAATATTATATTTGCTAAATATATATTTTACTTAACTATATAAACCTAAATTAAAACTACAAACTGTTATATAGTAAAATAACACTTACCAATTATCGATTAAATCAATTAATGAGAATGTGAGTATAGTAAGAGAGTAAATGAGTATAGTAAGAACGTTTTGATTTAAAACTTATTTCTTTTAGGAAACAAATAAGAGTTAATAAGACAATAACTACTATTAAATGCCAAATGGATTTGATTTTGTTTACTTTTTGCATTGTCATTTATCAAAACAATCTTAAGCTAACCTCAAATGATTTTATTAGTTAAGCAACCATGGTATCTACTTCAACTCATAGATAATATAAGAATGGATAGGACATGCCTATACCAGTTCCATATGAGGCCGTGTGCTTTTTTGGGGAAGAGAGAACGTAAAGAGAGAAAGACTATATGAGGCTTTTTAAGGTTATGTGCAAAACTATTTTATTAAATAATAATAATAATAACATGATAATCAGTTATATTTAGATATTTGTCAGTTTGTATTTTGATTGTTGTGCCACCTGTGCCTGGAAAATGGAAATTGGAAAATAATATTTTAACAAAATGAAATTATATAAATTTTATTTATTAATATTTATCAATTATCATATCAATATTTGCCTTATATAACCTTAAAAATAGTATCACTAAATTTTCAGGTGATAAGTTCTTATGTCCTATCCATTCTTATATTATCTATGCTTCAACTTTGGTTATTTGATCAGCTGGTATAAATATAAAATAAATATTGAATAAAAAGTCCTTTAAAAAAAATATAATATTTATAAATTGAATGGTAAATACTAAATTGTAATAATAAATAAACAATAGTTTCAAAGATGCAATTATTTTAAACGCTATTGTTTATAAATTATATAAATAATAATTCACAAAACAATAATATTACCATACAAAAATTTTTTCCTATAATCTCTAAAAATATGTATTATCAATTTATTGTCTAATGTAAATATTGATAAAGTGAATATTAGCGGTTAGCTGATATTGCTCATTTGCCCATCCATCCACAATTCCACTATCACAGAATAACAGAATAATGGCTGAATGATCATCACGTGTCTCTTGCGTAAAGTAGAATACCTAGTAATAGAAGAACACAGATTGTCTTGTGAAGTCGTGAAGAATAAAAGGTATTAAATCTGTTGCGGACTTCATGGTTTAATACATTTAATTTTTAAATTTTTATTAGGTTTCAATATGGTTAGCTCACTAGACAAAAACGAAGATGCAGACGAAGATATGGATGATATTTCATATGAGAAGCATAGAAAATTGTTACAGACAATTACATCAAAAACTAAACGAAAGTATGTAATTTACATAATTTATAACAATTAATGAATTTAAATTAAGTACAGTAATCTATTTTTAATTTAATTTAAGAATCCAGCCAACTACTCGAAATGAACCAAGCTTACAAGTTTCTGAATTTCATTTGTCAAGTGGACAACAAACAACAAATGTTGATGATTTAACAAATGCATTAAAAAAAAAGGCACCACAAATAAGACAAAAAATTCAAGTTGCCAAATCAACAAAAAAGCTATTGCAGAAACCATTGGATAAAGTTCACGCTGATAAAGTAATCTTTTTATATCCTAATATTAATATTTATCAATATACCTACCTATGTTAAACTATCTAATACTATTAAACTGAATACCTACCCTCTTTAATAATGTTTGAATTTTATCTAGTGTTAACGGACGATTATAAAGTACAGACATGAAAATCAGAAATGAACAGTTTAACTTTAAGCTTAAAAATTGTAATAATTGTACATACATTTTGCAGATTTATCAGGGTTTATCTCTTTTGGCCTCTGTGTCGTATATGTAAAACATACTCATGTACTTAGACCTATAAGCTATTGGAAAGCGAATTCCACTCCGCCCTGCCATCAATGCAAGGCTATCATATAACCATATTATAACTGAGAGGGAAAGAACATAAAGTAGTGAAGGAGCTCTCATAAGAAACTGTATAAATTGTACTACTTTGTTTCTTTTCTTGCTCACTCTATATTGTATCCCTGACTTCTCTCTCTAAGCGCTGTACATTAGTTTATAGGTCTAAGTATATGAGTATGCAACCCTTAAACTAAGAATAAATAATTAAAATTTTGTACTAAAATTTTCTGATGCAGTCTTCAAATATGTTATTAATACACAAGTATGCAGTGGTGGTATATGGGTAGAAGAAATCGAATTTATTTTTTAAAATGGTAACCACTATATTTTTTTATGGATTCTGGTAAAGCTTTTTTTCTGAACATTTTGACAGTAAAATGATCAATTTTGGTTCACTAGGTTATAACTATGGTCCTCTAAATTTTAGTTTAATATGCATTAATACTTTTAACTGAATTACCTAATTAACAAGAGCCCTCTTAATCCGGGCTTAGACACAGCGTGCAGTGATAAGATGACTATGAATTAATAGATCCTGTTTCAATACTGTCTATAATACGGCTTATTCTCTCCAATCTCTATCATACCCTAATATTTACTGAATCGTCAAATGTTATAATAACTTCACAATAATAAATGTGAACTGTCAATACAAAAAGATATATTTCTCAATTCAATAAAAATATTCTTATGAATTGTATCTTTTAATAGTTTATTATTTATTAGTAGGTAGTGTTTATTTATCTTATGGGGAGACTCAGTTTAAAAGAGTCCCCAGATGGGCCACTGCACTCATGAATCATTTAATTGAAAATGTTCTCTCTTACATGCCATAAACAGAATAAAAACTTATGAAAGACTTAATGGTTTTTAAATGTAATTTTAATGAAAAATAAATATTGGCAATACAGTAAACCTTCCAAATTCATATCTTTATTATTTTTAAACTTATTAAGTAATTAAAAGCAGGGTTGGTAAAATACGTGCATAAAACGTTTTATACGTTACACGTATTATACCCCACGTATAAAACGTATAAAACTAATTAACGCCTAAGACATACTAAATTTCCTTAAATTTAGAATAAAATTTAAAGTATTAAATCTTAATAGTTAATATTTAATAATCATTTGATTGGTTGTCTTTTTCTTCTATTTTGAGCGAATAGTATACTGCTAACAACTTTTTTGAATGTTCAATGTTCAGGAGATAATCTGTTTCGCAAATTATTATGTATATAAGACCAATTTGAAAAAACTCTCTCCAACTGGGCTGTCGATGCTGGTATGCTTAATAGTTTGTTTGCAAAATCTGCTAATTCAGGATGTTTTTGTTTAGCAAAAGACTAAAATGAATTTGCTGTTAAAGTATCTTTTTCAAATAAAATGCCAAATAAATTTTTTTTTTCTTTAAACTCAATAAAGCTATTTAAGCCATTTGTACCAATATCAGTTGAGTTTAAAATGAAATTTTCAACAATGTCTTTCTGCTCAGGTGACATTTTATTGTGTTTTTGGTAAATTGGATGTAAATAATTGGCGGTTAATGAATATTCATTTAAAGCATACTTTTGTTGCTTTGCAATATAATTATTAAAACTTTCAAATCCACTAGGTATTTTGCTAGGTAGATTTAACCATAATTCTGCTACATCAGCAATTTATGTTTTGCTTTGTTGACAAATATTAATAAGTTCACATACGGGATCAAACAGGTCAATTGAATTGGATAAATTTTTAATAAAATTACTGTCGAATAAATATCTGTGCACCTCACCATCAAACTTATGTTCACTAGATGTCAAAACGTTTTTCATAGCTGGAATGTTGCTCTGAAGGTTTCTGAATGATAATAGCTGATCGATGCAGCAAAAAAAAAAAACTTTTATACAGTATAAAACGTATAAAACTAAGTAGTTTTATACTGTACGTTTTATACACACGTATAATACGTGTTTTATACTGTACTGTATTATACGTTCCAACCCTGATTAAAAGAATAAATAAATATATTAATTATTGTTTTTATTACAGATAAAAAGAGCAGTTGCTTATGATAATTTCAAAAAACACATAAGTAGATGGTCTGCTGTTGTTGAAAAAAATAAGTCTGCAGATCAGTTAAGATTTCCTTTAAGAAGTAGTGAAGTTGAAGTTTTTGATAATCGTATGGTTGATTTTACCCGGGGCTTTAATCACCCTACAGATTTACAAAAAAAAATCTCCACCGTATTACAATCTAGTAAAATTGTTCAACAAAAACAAAAAGATTTGGTAATAATTTCATTTAAGCTCCAATATAGTAACTAATTATTAATCATCTAAATTTACTTATTTTAATTTTTAGAAAATGTCTTGGATAGAAAAAGAAAAAGAAAAGTATCCACTGACACTAAAAGAGTTATTAGAGAAACGTAAAAGTATGGCTAATTTTCGGGCCAAAGAATCATATAGACATGCTAAAGCTCACAGACAAAATAAAATTAAAAGCAAAAAATATCATAGATTATTAAGAAAGGAAAAGACGAAAGAGCAAATCAAAGAATTTGAAAAACTACAAGATACAGATCCAGTTGCCGCATTAGAAAAACTAAATGTTATTGAAAAGACGAGAGCTGAAGAACGTGCTAGCTTAAGACACAAATCTACTGGACAGTGGGCACGAAACCATGTTGTACGGGCCAAATATGATAAAGATGTAAGTAATGAACATTTACAATTTTAATCTAATTGAGTTTAGAAGTAATATTCCTAATAATTAATAATATGACATTTAGTGTTATTATATTTTTTTTTAGTAAATGATTTTTCTGTATATTATACTTTGTCTCAAATAAAAGTAATCTTAGGAGGTGCCATATTTTCATAACATCCCTCAATAAATAAGTTTTATAATCAGCTTTTGTTTCCAACAATATGTTACTGCCAAAAAATCTCTTACCGTGTTAATATTAGCAATATACAGCATAGAGTTAGAATATTAAAGTATAGAAGACTCTTATTCAGTGGATTCCGCTTAATGTGGGCACATTGGGAACAACCCTGTTAGACCACATTAAGCGGTTGCCCATTAAAACCGAAATTAGTTACAACAAAACATTTGTATTGGGACCATATATGTTTGCCCACAATAAGCGGATGCCCGTATTAACCAGTGGCCACATTAAGCGGAATCCACTGTATTTAACATATTATAAAATATAATCATTCCACACAAATGTTAGGTTTGTTTCCAAGCTATGTTTGTTGTTTAAGCTACTACATTTTTAATATTTTATATCCTAGAATTAAAATATAAAAATTTTCAAAACTGATATCTATTCATTCTCTTTTGCAGGTTTTTATTTTAATTTCGGATCAAAAGTAGGGTCACTAAATTATTTTGATTATCTCCCTTGTGTTGTGTCTATTACGTACTACTGTTTATTAAATAAACTGCAATCCTACTACCTTACCTAACCATACCATAATATTAGTACAATTATAGTTTGTACAAATTTATCTAATTACATACACATATTGAATATGAATTGAATAAACTAGATTCACTTTCCTATCAGAAAGATAATGTTGAAGAAAGTCTAAGCATTTTTACTGCCCTAAAAAGTGATGACAGACACAAAAAAAATAAATTAATAAATAAAAAAACACATCATTGTAAAATCAATACATTCATTGTTATTTGTTCCACTCAGAATCTAAAATCATAAAACAATATTTTAACAGCATTCTATCCTTATATTTACCCGAAACAGAAGTAGACCTAATTTTGGGAGACAGCCATAGTCTACATACCTGTACATACCAATAAAGTGAATAATAAATATATAACTAGGACTTCTTGGCAATTTTTGTATGTTTTCAAAATATTTTTCAGATTACTTAAGTTGATTGGTACATTTTATATTATTACCATAAAATATATACCCTAAAGCTCTAAATACTTATTAATTACCATTTTATATGTTTTTTTATAGAGCCGGATAGCTTTGGCAGAACAGTTAAGAAAAAGTAAAGAGTTAACTCAAAAAGTACAACCATCATTGAACGAAACAAATGATTCTGATAGTTCTGATGAAGAACAAATTGAAATTTCTGAACAAGTGGTTGATCCTGATAATCCTTGGCTTGCCGAACGAAAGGAATTCAAAGATTTTATGGTTGGTTATAATAATTTTGTTCAAAATAATTGTGAAACAAAAGACATGAATGATCAATATGTAAACAATAAATTAAATGACAAAAATAACAAAAATGAAGAAACTAAAGAATCTGAAGAAAGTAATGTAAATGAGGTAAAACATGATAAAATAGCAATATCTGTAGATAAAATTAAAAAGAACAAGAACAAGAAGATTAAAAATATTACAGTTCAAGATCTTTCTATATTTGACGAGGAGGAAAGTTTTGTTGAAGCTCTAAAAATTGTTTGTCCTAAAAAAAAGAAAGTTCATTTTTCCAATGATACTATTAAGTCAGAAACTAAAATTAATGAAATTGATACAAATATTAAAATTAACTCTACGGCATTGTGCAATAAGAAGAATAATAATATTTATGTAATCAATACAGTTTCTGGACCTTGGCATGTATCGCCAGATGATATTAATGATAATATTTTAAACAAAAAAAAAGTACACAAAGATGTTGAAAACGCTTTTAAAACTGTTGAAACTGAATTGAAAAATAAAATTAATGAGAAATTGCTTAAACTCAACAAAACTAAAGTTAAACAACCTTCCAAAACAGATATTGCTAAACGTCGAAATGAAGAAGTAAAGAGTGATTACTTAAAAATGAATAATAAACGTATTAAAGCTGAATTTAATGAACCTTTGTATGAAAATAATAGAACATTAGATACAAATAATATAAGCAATATTGAAAACAACCTAGGACCTGCTATTAAAACTGTTGAAAAACCCACAAAACAAATACAAAATATAGACCCTACAGAGTTTTTACAAGTGACTCAAATAAGTTTGGAAACCGAAGAAATGCCTCAAGTAGAAGATCGTTTGGATGATAAAGAAGAAAATGAACAAGAAAAGTTGATTGCAGAAGCTTTTGCTGATGATGATATCATTAATGAGTTCAAGTATTAACTATTTAATCTTAATATTACATTAATATATCTTTTATATAATGGCTTATACTTAGGGAGGAAAAAAAAAAGCTGGAAGAGCAATCTAAGCCAAAAATAGAATCAGCACTTCCAGGTTGGGGCAGTTGGGCTGGCCCTAACATCAGGAAACGAACATTTAAGAAAAGAACTAACATGGGGATGTTCAGAACTCCCGCTAAACCACCACGTAAAGACTTCAATCGAGAAAAAGTTATTATTCACGAGAGTGCCGATGATTCTATTAAATCACATTTAGTAAGTTTTTTTTTTTAATTTTGTATTTTATAACTAGTTAATAGTTGTGGGTATATTAATAATATAATAAAAAAAAAATTTAAGGTAGTGAAGGAGCACCGCATAAGGAACTGTATACATTTTACTACTTTGTTTCTTTTTTCGATCAGTTTATCGTACCCCCGACTTCTCTCTCTAAGCACTGTCCAATAGTTTATAGGTCTAAGGTTAACACTATAAATAGTTATTTTATACCTATACATCTTTTTCACAGCAAGTCTGATTCCAACACTATTCGATACAAAACACATGTGTTTTCTTGAACGATCGTTTTACACCGATATATGTATCGTTACACTCAAATTTGTTTCTTAAGAATAACATGTCCATTACTTATGCACATGCATAAATGCGTGATCGTACATGATTAAAATCTAAAGAGAGTCAAAATAATGCATATATTTTCCAAAAATCGCAAAAAAACATGAATAATCCCTATACTACACGGGTTAGAGTATGAACCCGTACTCAGCGCAGCCTGTGGCCGTTTAATTGTGCGCATCATTTTGGGACGTGATCAGAAGCGGAGTTTGGTCTTTACTAGTACTATACTAGTTCTTTTAGTCTTTACTAGTTCTATACTAGTCTTCATGGCTTTAATCATTGAGAATGGATGTGTTAAATTTGAATTCAGCAATAAATGTTGAATAATGGAAAACATTTTTGTGCGGAAATGGTCTGGCAGCATATACAGAAAGAAATGACAAAATCAACTTTGGTTAAACTCTAAAACAAATGAATATACATGACATTTTCACTGGTAGTTATATTTGCATTTTCTATACACGATACAATTTTCAAAACATTTTGATTTGTTTTGAACTGTTTAGGAACATTTCCAGTATATGTATATGTCATATCTTTCTGTTACACCCTGTATTTCTAAAAATCTTTGATCATGTATTTAATATTTATATTGGTATTACTAATTTTTTTATTGTTACACGGAAAGATTGGATACATTTTTGTTTTAAAAAAAAAAATCACATTTATAATAATGTTACTAGCTGTTATTGACTTAAGTCAATATCCATGTTGATCAGAATTTATCAACCATAAGGTTGCTAATAATTTTGAATATGTCACCAAAAATAAAAATGGCATTAGACCATTATGAATAGTTTCTTGGCATAAATTGGTTGAAATTTTTCTAAATACCTTGAAAATTGCACTGTGTACAGTAAACAATTAATATTCATAGTGGAAAATAGCTTGAAGTCTACAAATAATAGTTATAGTATTACAGCAGAATAACAAAATCATTTCTTTTCATTTAAATATCCAATTTAGTTTAAATTTGAACTTGAAATGCCTATGAATTATGATCATGGTGAAGTTGCATTTATGATATCTTTAGGTTTCTAAAACCTAAAATGTATTATCAACATTTGAAGAAAGAACTAAAATAATTTGAAGTCTAAATATTTTGAAAATTTTATTCTGTATGAAAAATTATAATTTAAGTAATAATAGGAATGTTTCAAGGTTCTATAGTTAATATTTTGAAAAAATAACAAAAACAATAATTCAGAAGAAATCGTAATTTCACATGTGAAAATGTCATCAAAATTTGAACTTCATTCATAAAAAAATGATGTGGCTTTATGCTTAAATTTTTTAATTTCCATTAATAAAAACTATTGAAAACTATTTTTACAATTTCAAATTTAAACTACATATTTTTGTGATTTTGAATAACTTTGTAATTTGTTAGAAAGCCAACTTGTAACGTTTATAAAATGATGTAACTGTATTTTTAGGATTTATTATTTTTAATTTATAAAATTTATATTACTTAAAAATTCTAATTTTTCTCACTTTTTTCCCCCCTGATTATTTTAAAAAATACAGGGAATATTTTACTTTTAACCTCGCAAAGTACTAACTAAATTTCATTTCAATTTACTACCAGAAACCATTCTTTTAGCTGAACCATTTTTACTGTTCCAGAAGGTACTGACGTACACAAAAAAAAAAAAAAACATTGTAAAATCAATACATTAATTATTGATTTATTTCTCCGCTAAGAATCTATAATAGAACTTTAAATTTAAAAATATAGATATGAAAAATTAAAAAATTAAAAATAATTGTAAATCCTTATTGTATGATAATTGTTATTTGTAATATATATTATATTGTTTTTTTTATAGGTTTCTGAATTGCCATATCCATTTAAAGGTATTGAAGAATATGAAGAAACAATCAAAGCACCTGTAGGACGAACATGGGTACCCGAGACCGTTTTTCAAAAACTTACTGCTCCCCCAGTTGTTACTCAAATGGGTCAAATTATTGATCCAATTGATGAAAATTCTGTTGTCAAAATTAAGTTAAATGATTAATATTTGTTTTGAAAATCTTATTTTTATTTAATATAATATAATTATATATAATGTATTATCATCTTACATAGTAATACTTCATTACACAATCATATATGTTTTTTATGACACAATACAAATTAATTGTTAACACTAAAAAAAAAATTATAATATTAATAACATTGTATAATGCTATGAGTGAGTTTCATTCATTTAAATAAGCCTCTAAAACAACTTGGATAATTTATCGAGCCAATGAAGCATCAATTTGAGCAATCCACGGCATAATTAATTTAATTTTCCTTCTATAAGCACTGTCTTTGATTAATGGATTATGTTCCAAGTATATTGTTTCAAGTTTCTTCAAATTTTCCAAAATTTGAACACTATTCCAATCATTTATTTGGTTGTCATTGATCTAAACAAATAATCATAATACATTTCATTAATAAATGTTATATTTTTGAAGATTTTTTGTTCTTACCCAAAGTTCTTTTAATTTTTGTAAATGAGTTATATTTTCAATTTTGGAAATTTTATTCATAGACAAATCTAGAGTTCCAAGATTAATATTATCTTCAAGATTCTCAATTACTGTAATACCATTTTCAGATAGATACAATTCATCCAGTGATATCAACTTGTTAAGATTTTCAATTTTGGTCAAACTATTATTTTGTAAGCTTAATATTTTTAAGTTAATCAATGTGTCTAAATTTTGTATTTTATCAACTTTATTTTTTCCAAAGTATAGCTCTGTAAGACCAGTGAGACATTCAATATTTTCAATTGTCTGTAAATTATATAAATTTAAATTAAAATACCAAGAAGGAAGAAAGTAATTTTATCATTGAAAATCAAACTAAAAAAAAGTTAAAAATCAATAATTATTTAGTTAATATGGCACTAAAAAAAATGGTACAGTATAAAATATGTTTAATAAGTAATAACCAAGGTTCACAACTTTAAGCATCTAAAATCATCAAAATCATTGTTAAAACAAGCATTTAAAAACATGAAAATAAAAAACAGCAATCTTAAAAATTATAACACCTTTAAACAAAGAAAAAAAAAAAAATTCTTCTCAAAAACATCCATTTTATTTCCTCTAATATTATATAATACTGGGTATTTGTGTCTGTGCCGAGTATATTTTTCTTAGTCTACAAAACTAAATTATCTTTAATTTGTCAGTAACTACCATTGCATAGCATTGCATTAAATTAGAATACATAAAAGTAGAAAAACTAACTAGTAAAATTCACCAAAATAATAAAAAAAAAAGCACTCTAATTTCACATTTGAAATCCTAGCAACGTAACATAAATTTTAGATTTCCATAATATTGCTAGATTTTATATCAAGTTAAAACAATCATCAAAAGCATTAAGTATCGAACCCTGCTTATAATGTAATATAAGGCATGTAAATATATAATTTGAAAATGTTAGTTACTTAGTATCTTGAAATTATTTAAAATTGTTTAGAGATAATGTTAACTCATAATTTACAAAATAATAATATGATTTTATATAGCACAAAGGTAAATAAATAGAAACTACAAAGCATACCAAGAAAGATAGATTAAATTATAATAATAATAAGCAATATTTATAACAGAATTAATTTTTTTGAAAATTATAGACGTACCTTAATTTTGTTATCTCCCAATTCTAACATTTGTAGATTTAACAAATGATTAACATTTGTAATTTTAGTTATTCGATTACTGGATAAATACAATTTTTCTAAATTGATCAAATGTTCAAGACCTTCAATTTCTTTTATACGGTTAAACGATAAATCAAGAACTCTAAAATTACAATATATAAATTTATATTATAATTAGGTTTATACAATGCATAATTAAATTATTTTACTTTAAGTTTATAAGACTGGACAGATTTTCAATTTTAGTTATTTGATTATCATATAAATCAAGTTCATTAAGCGAAACAAGCATTTGAATGTTTTCAATTGCCTTTATATGGTTCCAACGAAGACATAAAGAACGAAGGTTTAGCATGTGTTCAAAGTTTTCAATTTTATCCAGTCTTTGATGATTTAAATCTAACTCCTGAAAAAGAACACATAAGTTATACAATGAGTTGAGAATATTAGAAAATTAATTGCAGGAAAATTAAATAAACTATTAAAAAAATAAAAAATTTATGTATTTTCGAGACCTATTTATACTCTATTCAGATTAAGACTACCTGCTTGCTTACACTTCAATTATGTGAAGAATAGTGTCAAATGGTTGAAAGTGCGCAAAGCATAAACACAGTCCTAAATGTGCGTGTGATTCCACAATCAGTCTGTGTCATTGTAAACTTCTTCTGTATACAGGGTGATTCTTTTATCATTGAACACTCATTATTTCAAAAAGTATTAATGTTTAAGAAAATATTTTTTTACATAGTTTCAAGTTGTTAAAAAACAATATTTTTATTAAAAAATTATATTTTTAAATATTTTTTATCCTTTTAATTTTTTAAGTTTTTTACTTTTTTGAATGACAACATGTAATTTTAATTTGATATTCAAAAACAGAATATTTTTCTGAGTATTTCGATACATAAAAATTGAATTTAGGGCAATTAGTTTATGAGTTATAAGTATTTAAAGTTTAGATAAGCGGAGTAGAGTGGTACGGGGTTACCCCGCGAAATGTTTGTCCACTACTCCGCTCATCTAAACTTTAAATACTTATAACTCATAAACTAATTGCCCTAAATTCAATTTTTATGTATCGAAATACTCAGAAAAATATTCTGTTTTTGAATATCAAATTAAAATTACATGTTGTCATTCAAAAAAGTAAAAAACTTAAAAAATTAAAAGGATAAAAAATATTTAAAAATATAATTTTTTAATAAAAATATTGTTTTTTAACAACTTGAAACTATGTAAAAAAAATATTTTCTTAAACATTAATACTTTTTGAAATAATGAGTGTTCAATGATAAAAATATCACCCTGTAGAGTATAATAGGTTCATACAGATCACAAAACTGTAAAAGGTTAGTTTACAAAAAAAATATTAATATTTTCTAATTGCCCTGTAAGTATTCCTAATCGTCTATTATATAGTGATTTTTATAACATCAAGCACTTAATAATTTACTAAAATATTTAAAGATATTTTTTTTTTTAGATAACTATACAGGTAAATAATTATAATTTTTAAAGTTAAAATGTTTAAAGTTTGTTACTTTTTTTAATAGCATATTAAAATTATGACACTAAAAAAATTAAATATCTAATATGAGTAAAAATCAGCTTATTGCACTTTCATGCTGAGACTGAGGAACTGCCCCACCATAATTCTCATTAACCTACCCATCCCAGCCATATAAAATATTCGCTACAGCTAGGTCTTAACATGGACTGTTGAAAAACTAGGGATCCATACCAAGCAGATTCAGTGTAGTCATTTAGAGGGGGGGGGCAGTAATGGGCTAGTTTTGGGTCTTCATATAGTAGCTAATAGGTAATATATTTAAGCATCTCAAAAAAACTTAAATGTTGCCACTGAGCAGATTGCTCTGAACAACAAAATCCTCCTATATATAGGTACTCATATTAAAACCAATATGGTCATATCCAACTTTGGGGTGGCGCCAAACCATCAAATATAAAGAAAATCCAAACATACCAAAATAGATGCTGGTGGTATTAACAAATTACCTATAGTTAACTGAACCTACACACTATTATAATAATTACATATTAATGCTTAACATTATAAATGCAATGTTTACAGCAAAAATATAAATAGTAGGTTGCTACTGTAATACCAATAGGTAAATAAGTTACTTCTAATAATAGCATAATAACAATATAAAAAAACAATTAATGAAATATTCTTGATAAAGGATGTGGATGACAAACCGTCTCCAATCAAAATCATTTTTCTGTTATACATTGTACAATTGTACATAGGCACAAATAGCAAACGCCTGAGGGGGCTAAGCCCTACCCCCACAACAAACCTGAAGATATTACTCTTCATATAAATAAGTATATGAAAAATTGTCATTTCTGCATAAAAATCATCAGCCTCCCAAATCTCAAACACTTATTGCACATTTACACCTATGCATTTGTAAGGCAGAGACAGACCATGTAGACGTCTTCTTAAAACTAATAAATTAATAAACATTTCCCTATATGATACAAAATTTGGGAGTAGCATCCTCTTAAGATTTATATGAATATTTTCAACGTTATTTGAATGTAAAATTAAAGATAAGATTATTATTGTTACAAAAAATAGCTCGTTCAAATTCTGACAAAAAAATATTTACAAATTATAGCTACATAACATAGTTTTTATATTACGCTGAATAAAGGAATAATCTACCTACATAACAACCAAATTTTGGTTTATCATAAAACATTTTAACACCTATTGTATCTATTAAGTTTTTTAATCTGAATCAATAAATAAAAATAATATTTACTTCAGCATTTTCGGTAATTTCCACACTACTTTCTTCATATATTATATATTTTACTCCATTTTCGTCCACACCTTCAGTACCTTCTACTTTTTTAACCATTGAAGTCTCTCCATTTCCATTATCTCCTGGTGTTTGATACATAATAGTTAGACAAATCGATGTCGTCAATATTTTAACATAAATACATTTTTTAAATAAATCTTACCTTTATTTTCAACTGAGTCCATTTTGTTTAATCGAAAATAGGTAACAAATAATATTATTCTTCTTCTTCAACAACAGGATTTTTTTACATCAAAATTAAGATTGTTATTACTCAAAGTCCAAGGTCCAATAATCAACTAAAAACAACAGAACTTTAAACTAGACTGAACAATACCTATACCTAGGTCTATAATCTATGCTAAACGCATTTATTAAATTTTAAATTTTAAAAATTCGAAAATTATATGGATTATGGATTCTAATCAGTAAAACTTAATAGTTAATAATCACGGACTTCAGAAAAGTAAATAAACGGTATACGGATAAGCGAAAATGATAATATGATTATGTTTTGAATTTTGATGCTAATTATTTATGACAAACTAAATACAAATTCTCACTATTCTGTGGTATAGACCAGTGGTTTTCAAACTTTTATTGGTGCTCATAGAAAAAAGATTAAATGTCCACGGCACACAGACCTTCTTTTTTTTTGCACTTAATTATTAGATGAACTAAATTGCTTTGAATTATAATATTATATAAGTACATTTAACTAGAAATGTGTGCTCGACGGGCTAACAAATTTGTATTAATTATATTTTTATAATTTTATTCTTGGACGAATAATTGAACTTTCCGAAAGACCACGGCACACAGCTTGAAAACCACTGGTATAGACAGTTGGATAATCGGATCATGATTTAAGCAGCTAGTTCGTGGCTAAATATATTATTATTTTAATTATTTATTTACGTTGTTTCAAAGTTTGAGCACATGAATTTTGGTCCTGGATTGCGGATCAGTAACCTATCTGCTCCGGCCTCCGATATTTAATATTTAGAAATGTCAAATGAGTACCATTTTATTAATATGTCTACGGAGTCGCACTATTAATCGGCCACAGGCTACGCTGCGTACGCTAGGATTGCTCCTTTAACCAGCGTAGTATAGGCATTATTCATGCTTTTGCGTTTTTTTGAAATATATTAATTTGAATTTGAACAACGACCCTCTTTGAATTTTATAGATTGTACGATCACGCATTAACAGCACAGACTTCTATGTACTATTATATTGAAATCTGTGATTTATACAAGTGCATAAGCATGAAACATTAATGTTCTAACTTCTAAGGCATAAGTTTAGAACATATGATCTAAATTCTAAGCAATCTAAGGACTAAGGGCATACGTCCATAAGTGTACTCTTCTATTATCTATGGTGAAGCCAAATAAAACCACCGGTAGCGCTGAAAATCAGAGAACGACGGCTGAAAACATTGGATCCCCAGTTTGGAGAACCTTTTGGACTTGGGGAGTTGGGTGGCCGTACTCCAAAGAGTTACTCTAAGCCGTACCCCCACCAATCATGTCGTTTCCAATCTGTTAAAACCATGGTTAGGTTAAGACCGTCTGACCGTGGTTGAAACTATTGAAAAAGAAAACTGCCGCCAGAATTAAATTTTGATAACCGGTTCACTGATATCTTATTAGTTATTATATTTATTTCTCAGTTCTCTGGTTCTCTTACTTCATAGAAATCCTCGAAAATTCTTTGTCGTTACTCGTTTGTTTTTTTAATATATTTTATTGGATTTTATAGAATCCGTATTCCGTATATTATGAACATCATACTATGTACCAATTATAAATTATAATGTCATTGAATATTCGTATTTTGTTTCTATGTTTTTTTTGGATTATATTTTAGTTTTTGTGATTTAATTCGAAATCGTAATTCGACGATTATTTTCTATGAAATGGATAACAATAAAAAACGTAATTTGAACAGCGATTTAAATAATTGTTTGCAAAGTTTAGACTCACCTAAAATCACAGAAAGAAAGGTAATGACATAACATATATAATTATAAAACTTATGTATTATAAGTATTTGTTAGAGTTCTACCGTTTAATTGAATGCATGGCTAAACAATCCATATTTAATATAATAATCGTTGAAGATGTTAGCAAATGTATTACGTATCATTGTTCATAATAAGATGTTTAGAGTTTGATATTTAACAATGAGTAGGGTAACCTTCTACATTTACTACTTAAAGTTTTATTTTTTATTTAATATTATGTTTATTAAAATCGCTCATTAAAATTAAAAGTAAATACATTAATCAATAATATATAATGAAAATCAATAAATGTACAAATAATTAAATGTATAGGTATATAAATATAATTCAAATTCAATTGTCATACCTAATAATACTTATACTAATATTAAAAATACAAAATTAAATAATAATAAGAACCTAACTGATATCTTTTATTTTTGGAGTACTTTTTATTAGTTTTAGAAGTAGAAAGCCTCCTTTCCCCAACCCACTACCTAATTTAAGCCCCTATACCTACATGATAATTTTAATTTTTAATAATATTTTTTCTTGTGTATAGTGACTTATAATTTAGTACTTGTAGCAACTGTACTCTATAGGTACAATTAGGTTCAGTGTAAAATATAATATACATTACTGATGTTCTTATGCAGTAAATGTAATATTTATGTGTCACATAAGGTATAGTTTAACAATTAACATGACTTATGGGACAGACATACTTGACTATGCATTTGGGCATGAATGATATTGAAATATTTTTTATAACAGTCTTAATGTAATGTATGTCAAGTGTCAACTGTGTATTTTAGGAATAATAAAATGTAAATTTATTTAATGTATAAGTTACTACCTCATAGGCGTGCTCACGGGGCTAGCCGGTCAAGCCCAGGATCGACCTGAAACTTTTTAGGGACATGGTAAAATATGCTTGTCTATTTAATGTATATCTAACATGTATGTTGATGGGTTAAAAAAAAATTATGGGAGCTGTCAAAATATTAGGACCCTATAATTTCACAGCCTCGACCAGAAATTGAAGTCTGTGCAGTGTGCATGCCTATGTACTATCTATTATCAATTATACTATTTTCATTACAGCAATATATGTACAGGTTGCTATTAATTAACGAATAAGCACATAGTATTACTAGTATATTCTTAGCACTGTTTAACATCTTATAAAAAATTATATTTATAGATAAAAAGACAAGAAATTCAACAGCTTTTGGAGAATGATGAAGTCGTTGAAGTTTTGAATATTAACAGTGGTCTGCAACAGTTAAATCAATCTCAAAGTATTGATGGTAATGGTCATGTGACGTGGATTAGTCTTCTTAAATATTATCATAGAAGTTTAATACTGGTTAGTAATTAGTAAATAGTAAAATGGTAATTTAAACTATTATAAAAAAAACCATTATATTCATTTAATTATCATTTTTTCTTTGCCAGGATGTTGATAATGAAGACAAAAAGAAGCAAAAATCAGGTATTAATTACAAACAACCAAATTTTGAAAACTGTTCTATTTTGCTGAGAAATATTATCAATAAAGCTAACAAAGGTAAAAATCATATATTATTTATGTGTTTACATTATAATTTGACAAAAATAATTTAACATTTTTCATGTATGGTTGAATAAGTCTCTTGTTGAGTTCCTGAACAGTTGACCATTCATAATCTGTCCATGTGCCCTTTTCTTCTACATTTCCATCCAAAAGTTTTGCTTTGAAAAAAAATATTTTGGCCCCTTCTACATTAGATTGTTCTCGTTTTTGTTTTGGATACTTATACTTATAAAATCCACATGGAGCGTTGCCATAAAATCTAACATTAATATTATTTCCACATGATTCTTTTAATATTCTTTCTGATGTTTCTCTTAATGTTTCTCCATCTTTCCACAAACCTTGTGGTAAGACCCAATAGTCTTCATGGCCCAATTTTTCTTTAACAATTAAAACCAAATTGTCGTCCAATTTTCGTTTTAACGATTTAGTATCATTTATTGTGTCTGCCTCAGTTGTACGACTAGCAAATTTAAAATTTAAAAGTTCTTCTTTGTTCTTATCTATATAGTCTTGTGCCGTTTGATTTGATGCCTGATCCATATCATCAAAATCAATAACCTTACCATTTTTCAATTTTTCCATTCTTTTAACATCTTTTTCATGTCTAAGTTCGTGATCTGATTTCAGACTCTTTTCAAATTCAATTTCTTGTAAAATATTTTGAAAATTTACCTCTGTATCAGTTAATGGTTTTGTTATAATTGGTTTACGTTGTAGACATAAACCAGCCATGATATCCCATTTCACTTGTGTTGTTGAATGCATTCTGCTATAGAAGTTTTTTAACTTAATCATATTATTAATTGTCTTCATTTTTTTAAATTTTTTATTAAATTAGATACTAATTAGATAATAAATTGTACTATTGGAATATAATTAAATAATGAATATTGCCATTTATAATTGAATTAAAAAGTAAAACTTTTATTAGTTAGTTCTTCACGGACTGAAATGGTAAACTCATAGAAAAGTAAGAAAAATCTTATAGTCTGCCACTCTGCCAGTCTGGAAGGTGTTTGAGTGTTTCTAAAAAAAATTTGTGATAACTCATAACTGATAAGTTGAGAAATGATAATATTAAATTGTAAACAATAAATTAACCTTAAAATCTTTAGGTTTTCGTTTAGTGAGGTTATTTTAGAAAATAAAAAGTTGGGAAACTATCACGATCATAGATAAGTAGATAACTTATAAAATACATGAGTAGGTGACCAATAAAAATTTTTATATATCTATATTATACTTATCTTAATCTATGAGATGACCGCAGACCGGCTCGTCTGTAAAAATCGTTCCGCTAAAATCAGAACCTACCGGAATATTACTCTACGTCAACTTACTCATGCTCCACCATATATTTCAAATCAAACACTCTACAACAATAAAATGTTTAAGTTAAAACCATCGAAGAAGAATGTGTAATATTTTACAAGCAAGTGCTGCGTTCTAGTGAAGTTGACCTCTCTTAGTCCCGTTTTTGTTCACTCGTTTATTTTTTATTTAGTAGTCTCACGAATAAGAAAAAAAAATTGCGAAAGACGTGACACGTATCGTTGCGCTCATGCATAAAAAAACTCAAAATTGCTTACTTCCAAGGGCCATAACTTCGAAACTAAGTGAGAGCGACAAATTCTGATTGCACCATCGTTCTTAACTCGATGAGTTACATAAGTTCAAAAAAAAAAAAAAATCGAAAAATATGCATGGGGTGGTAAAGTGCACTTTAGCCTATAACATTTACAAACATTTACGTTACACTTATAGGATAACATATTTTTTTTTTAGTACTGATAATGAAGTTCATTTTTTGAAATCTCTTTATTTTTGCTTAGTAAAGTTGATCTAAAAACATTTTAAATTCAAAAATTATAAACTTATTTAAATATTTTATGAGAAATTTAAGATAGGTATGTTTTATTAAAATCAAAATATTTTTTTTTGAAAAGTTAATAATTTTCCAATAAAAAAATAAAAAAATAAACCCCTTGAACCTAAATAAATGATTTTACTGTTAAATGCTTCCAAAAATCCAAGATTTTATAATTACCTGTTTTGACATTTTCAACAAATATTGAAATCAAATTTAAAATTTTTCAATATTAAAAAATAAAAAAGGTGCTCTGCTGTACAGTAGGTTACAAGTGGGTCACTGTATAATGGATGGTATTAAATTTAATTTCAATGATATAATATCATTGTTTAAGAAAATCAATTCTGAGCGTAGACGGTATGTCAGTCTTGGTTTAAAACATATTATATACATATCTATAGTATTAAAAAAAAAATTGACCTATAATAGGTACCTATAATATATTTCAAATTAATCATATTACAATATCCATTAGGTACTTATAACACGTTATACATCAACAACAAACCCTGATACTATCATAGATATATAATAGTGTACTTTAGAAGTTTCAAGTTTTCACAAATAATATTATACAATTACAACAAAATAATTAAAATAGTTATTCTATGGGTTTTTTATTATGTAATTTCGTCCAAATTTGAACTTAAATTGACTATATAAATAAACTGTGCTTCTAAATTGTTAGATTTTTTGGTAATAGAATTAACTACTTACGTGGAATCTTGTTTTAAATTTTCAATCTTTAGATATAAAAGTTGAACATTTTATAAATTTTTAACTAAAAAATAACTATTCAATTTTAAATTTGATAAATTTTGTCAAAATTCGATCTTTAAATGTTTATAAAAAAAATTGTGTTTATGTATTTTTAATATTTTTCAACTGATATTGTAACAATATATCAGGAGCCTTGTATTAAATTTTTACACTTTTTGGCCCAACAGATAAAACTTTATTGATATTTATAGAAAAAAAACTAAAAAAATTTAAAACTGAAAATGTCCATAAACAGCTCAAAAAGAGTCAAAATATTTTCAAAATTGTAATGTGTATAGGAAATATAATATAAATATTCAGTGAAATTTTCATGTATCTACAGTTATTTGTTTTTGAATTACAACAAAATAAGGAAATCGCTACATGAGAAATCGAGTGAATATCCAATGTTGTAAAAATTTGAATTTCAAACGCTCATAAAAAATTAATTTGACTTTTTTAGTCTTTTTTTTTTTTTTTTGACAAAGGTAGATAATCTTACAAGAAATCTTGTACTACATTTTATAACCTTAGATTTGAAAAGAAAAATTTTTACGAATTCTGAACTCAAAATAATTTGCTAATTTTCGTGATTTTTCCATATTTTGTCAATTTTTAAATGCTTTAACTTTAAATGCTTATAAAAAAAAACGTTGGCTAAGGTTTTTTAATATTTCTCATCTTCTATTGAAACAATATACTAGGAGTCTTCTATTAAATTTCAAGCTTTTTTAACCAACAGATAACATTTTATTGATATTTTTAGAAGAAAAACTAAAAAGAATCTAAACTGAAAATGTCTGTTAAAATCTCAAAATAATTCAAAATATTTGGAAAATGTTATGGTGTATAGAAAATGCTAACATAAACATTCAGTCAAAATGTCATGTACCTATAGTCATTTGTTTAAGAGTTACACCAAAAACCAAAATCGATTTTCTCGAAAATAGATTTTGTGTAAAAATTTCCGTTTTTCCCTAATTTTTTTTTGGTTTTTCATGGCGCTTTTGAAAACAACTTGGAAATTTTTACTTTTGAACCCTTAAAGTACCAAATAGATTCATTTTCCTATCAGAAAAGATACTGTTGAAGAAAATCCAAGCACTTTTACTGTCCAAAAAGGTGATGACAGACACAAAAAAAATCACACATCATTGTAAAATCAATACATTCACATTCCACTCAGAATCTAAAATATAGCGCTAGAATCAATTAATTATATGGAAACATTTTTTTAAATAAATTACATTCTTCCGTATAGCAATTACAAAAATAAATTGTAAATCTAATAAAATCTTCTATAATCAGAATCTATAACTTGTCTAATAAATAATTTCTATATTTTTAGATCAACCTTATCTACCTTTAAATGATTTTTTAAAATGTATTCTTGATGTTTCACAAAATAAAACTTTCCAATTGTACATGGGAGAAGTATACTACAAAATATTAGAACAAAGTATTTTATCTCAGAGTTATTATTGGCATTCATTAAGCAGTTATTGGAATGGCAAGTATATATTTTTTTATAAATACAACCAATCATTAATGTATGTATTTTAGATTTGTTTTCATTGGCTTACAATTTATACAATGAGAATTTTGCAAATATGAGACACGTTTCAATAAAAATCATGAAACACGTAGTTGTCAGAGGTGATGCCCATTCTAGAGTGTCATTAGTGGTTAAAAAAAAGTAAATATCTAGAATAATTATGTATACACACTTTCTATAGATATTCATAAAAATTGTATGTATCAAAAATTGAGAACACTTTTAAAAAAATATTATCCATGTGTCTAATAGTTTCAATGTTTCGGTTGAAATCAAATGTAATGTTTGTAAATTACTTTTATGTATTTACATTTTTGTGAACTCACTGTTCAGCAATGTTATACTTAAAAGAAGTATCTTGTAAACTTAAATTAACAATATTATTTTATTTTTAAGACATTTTTTTTTTTTATGTGTTTTTATGAATATTTAGTTATTCATTATCTGAATATGTTATGAATAGCATAACATATTACATGTTATGCTATTCATTATTATGAAAAGTATTAACTTTTTTTTGTAAATGTTCTGTGTGAAAAATTTGAGTTATGTGCAATTCTACCATTTTATATTTATTATGTTTCTTGAAACCTATTTTCCACTTGATTTTTGAATAGCCTAATCAAATTCTTATTAATGCAAAAAGAAACTATTCTTTCAATGTTTGATATATTTAATATTCTTCAACGATTTTAGGAAAGTATTTTAATTAGTTCATGAAACTAAAATTATAACTTGCCCGTTCTAAAAGTTAATAGTGGATTAACCAACAAACATAAGAGTGAAAAAAATACATGCAAATACCTAGGCAATATAAAATGTTAATTCCAGAAAGTAAATAATGAGAAAAGTTAACGCTTTTCGTAATGATTGTACAAGGTTAGGTTAGGTTAGGTTAAGTGAGGTTAATGACAATATTTACTAAATTATAAATATAATAAACTTGAATTTAACTTATAAAACATGAAATTATAATATGTATGTATAATTGTATTATAGAATATTTTCATACTTAAAACAAGCAATAATGGATACACTGAAAAAGAACAATGACTTTTCTTTAAGAGAAGATTTAATTGCACTTGTATTTGGGGTTTGTAAAACGGTAAGTTTATCTTTTCAATGTTAATAAGAATAACTAAATACTTAAATATTATTTAATCTTGTACTTCTAACCAATACATATATAATATTTATATACTAGGTATGCAATAATATAATACTATTATGACTATTTTTTCCTTAATGTTTAATACATAATATTCCTAACAGACTATTTTGAATGAAATATTAAAAGTATGTTAAAGATTTAAATATCTAAATTGAAAAAGCAAAAAAATATAGAAACATAACATATAGTTTTTTACAATTTGTAGGATTGCAAAAATACTGTAAAAAAACCTACTGTAAAATATTTTATCACATACAATTTGAAAATCTATAAGACGCAAATTGTATTTTTTTCATAATATTCTAAAAACTCCATTAACTGGATAATTATAAATTTACCTATTCCCATGGCTTTAAGCCTATAACCTTGGTTGTGTTTAATTGACAAATAGGGCATTTAAAATATTTGGAAGTTTGTTGTACTTGTGAAAATAAGTTTATATTAAATTACTTTACCTCTATATACCTAGCTTCTTCTTATTATTCTTCTTCTTCTTCTTATTGTGTCCGGTGCTGAAGCTATATCGTATTACATTAATAAATAAATGCCTACATAAAGTAATATAAAATAAATGTTTAAATATTTTGTTTTAGCCAGTGAGTGGCCATTGCTATTGCTTTTTCGTTGGCTACAGTCAAGTCGTAGGCCTTGCATCTTGGCGGAGCTAGTGTGCACTGTAATAAGTGGTCATCTGATTTGTCTTCGCCACATTTGCATAGTATGTCTGGTTATTTCTGGTATCCCCATTTCATCATGTTTGCTTTTGTTTTAGCCTTTTTAATGTCTTCCATATAATCCATGGTTGGTTTCCTCCGCATGGTAAATTCTCAGGTAAAATCGACAGGTTTTTCACATTGTAGCTCTTCTCTGCATTTTCGTATTCTGTGTTGTTCCGGTGAATCTTGGATCGTGGTCGAATTGGCAATAAAGCTTCTTTGAGATTTAAGTCTCCTTTGTGGTCCTGACTCCCGAGTAACCATACATGGGGTGTCTTTGGTCCATTGTTTTTTTTTGTTCTCTCCATGCATGTGGCCACATATCTTCGTATTCTTGGTGGTGCCATCCCCTCTAATGGATATATATATATATTTAAGTGGCGTTGGTTTAAGGCATCCGGTTATTACCCTGCAGGTCTCATTAATAGCCGTGTCAACATGTTCTGTATGTTTAGATTGGTTCCATACTGGGCTAGCATACTCACCAGCGGAGAAACAAAGTGCTAGTCCAGTAGTACGGATCGTGTTTGTAGTTGCACCCCACTTGCTACATGCTAGTTTCCGTATAAGGTTGTTTCTTGCTTCAACTTTAATTTTAGTTTTCTTACACTGCTCTTTGAACGTGAGAGTTCTGTACAGTGTGATCCCTAGGTAAACTAGGCGTTCTGTATTTCCCAATGGTTTCCCAACACATTCAACTTTTAGTCCTTTTTTTGCCTCGTGGTTTCAGAGGTGGAAGCTGCATCCCCGTGCCTTATCTGGATTGGGTTTTAGTTGGTTATTTATGTAATAATTTGTTAATTCTTGAAGTGATCTGGTAAGTTTACGTTTGACTATTTGGAAGGTTGTGTCCTGCGCTGCTAGTGCCAAGTCGTCTGCATATAAGAAATGTTTTGTTTCTTCAATGATGGGTTGATCGTTGGTGTATATGTTAAATAACATAGGCGCTAATACACTACCTTGGGGTAAGCCATTTCGCTGGTTTCTCCATCGCTCCATTTGTTATTTAGCGTTACTGTAAAACGCCGGTTGTGTAACATAGAAGATATTATTCGGACAAGGTGCCAGTCATTTGTGCATTCGTATATCTTTTTAAGTAGGAGATTATGGTTCACCGTATCGTACGCTGCAGATAGGTCTACAAAAACCACCCCTGTACATTTTTTGTTCTTGTAGCCGTCCTCTATATGTTGGCACAGATCCTGTACAGTTTTTACCTAGCCTAAAACCAGCTTGCTCAAGGATAAGTTTTCTTTCGACTTGTTCTTTTATACAGTTCATAATCATTCGTTCATACAGTTTAAATGTATGGCAGAGTAGAGATATAGGTCTGTAGCTTTTAGGTTCCTTGTAGTCTTTGCCTGGTTTGGGCAAGCCCACTACCTTTGCTTTTCTCCATGTTTTAGGTACCAAGACCTTGTTAGTTATTAGTTCAAGCAATTTAACAGCCATTGTTTTGTTTTTGTGCCGAATTGTTTTATCTGTTCTGTCATGATTTCATCGAGCCCTGGTGCTTTGCCGTTTTTCATCTCTTTGAGGCCTTTATTTAATTCAGAAATAGTAAAATCAAGCTGCAAACTATTTTGGTCATTGTCTCGTCATCTGATGAGTTTTTCTTTCTTATTTATAATAAAATTCCCGATTTGCATAATTTTCCGTTTAGAAGTAATTGTGTAGCTACTTGATTTACTGTTACATTTATGTCGTTCGTATGTGTGACAGGGATCTCTATTTAGCTTTTTGAGGAGTCGCCATGCTTTTTTGCATTTTTTTTGTCATAAATGTGTTATCTATAAGCTCATGCCATTTGTCATTTCTATCTTTACATAAGATTAGTTAACGTTTCTCCTATCATAATTGTTTCTTTGCTAAACGGGTCTGTGGTAAAATATTTTTCATATTCTTTCTTTATTTTGCTGGTTTCTTCCGTCATTCCGCGTACATAACATTCTCTACAACCTCATGGGATATGCAATCTATATAGCTTACATTATGTAATTTAAAATAAATATATTCTACATTTTACACCAGATATGGAAAATCTCATGTATTTAAAAATACATACAAATAATTATTTATTTTTCAAATTTAATTAGCTATGGATAGAATGTCGTAATTCACTTTGCCAGTTTATCGAAGAAAACTGCACACATTTGATAAATTTTTATGAAAACGATAGGCCAAAAAAGGTTAGTGTCTTCTTAATTACGTACCAACTTATTTAATTTTAAGAAAACTAAATTATTTAGGTTCAAGATACACTGTATAATTTGCTAACTTTGTTCATAAAAATACATCATCCAAAATGCCTTGACTTCAACCATAAAGAGTCATATGCTTATAACAAAAACATGTGGATTGTTCAATTATATCAAATATATGAATTTGTACGCCGTGAAATACAACAAATCAAAAATAATTCCAATCCCAATTTTTTGAATTACATTTCAGAGTTGGCTGTAACAATTTTTAATATAGTAAGTTATTATTTATTACTCAAATAATGAATTTGTTAAATACGAAAATTGTTATTTAGGTATATTTTAGTAAATTAGATTCATCGAATCTGGTTTTAGATGGATGCCCTACACCAAAACGAAAAAAATACGATATTAATGTATTATCCTTTGTAGATGATCTTACCAACTTAAAAATATCAGAAATATGCACCAGGTAAGATTATAACTTATTTTCAATATAAAGTAAAACATATAATATCATACTATGTCTTATAATTTTCTAGACTTAATATAATTACAAAACTACTAGAAAATAATCATTCATTACCATTTCATGAAAAGGATTACATACATTTGTTAGAAAGTATAACCAAATGTTTAAACTCTTATAAGGATACAAAATCTACAAAATACTTGATTATGTATGTTTATTGATAATTAGTTATTTCAGACGAATGCCTCTATATTAATTTTCTAATTCATTTTCCATTTATATTAATTTATAATTTAGTTGTTGCGATACGTTAATTAAATCAGAGAATGTTTGCAAATTGAATCAAATTGGACCGTTCTTTGAAACTGTTTGGACATATGCGTTAAAGTAATTATTTTTTTATAATTTTTAAAACTTAAAAAAAATACATTGTATCCCTTATTTTTTATTATTATTTTAGAACTGTATCATCAAACGAGAATTCAAATTTATCTCATAATCTCTTGCACTCATTAATTGTATTAATAAATTGGCAAGATGAAATGTATTCTGATGTATTAAGATTATATTTTAATAAAATTGTAAAGATTGATGATTCTAGTTTGAAAACTTTAGTGATTTTATTTAAAACAAGAGGATTTTGCAGTGCTTCTTTAAATAAAACCGTAAGTATAAAATGTTATCATCAATTACAACTATGTATTTTTATTTATCTAATAATGGTGTTATTTATAGAACATGATTTTATTGCTCGATTGGCTGTTACCATTAATGATGCCAGATAGCTTAATAGTTGAATCTTACTCTAAACTGAATCCCCATATTTTATCAGAAGTAGTTGACTTAATATTGACAAAACCTAGTATCAAAAAATCATTTGTCAATCACAATAATTTTAAAACAATAAATTCTAATGATTTCATATATACACATTATAATTTGGCGCATCAAGATTCCCTAAATCTGCAACTACAATTCACTGAGCCTGCACAAAATAAAAGTATAAAATGTTTAACATAATAATTTTATTAGATTAAATTATTTGTTTTTGTTAACAGGCTTAAGACAATCAATCGATGAAAATATTTTTGAGAGATTAATTAATTTCATAGAAAAAAGTATAGCATTAAAGGAAAAACCAAGTATTGTAACACTTCAATGGTTTTTTTCCATGACAAATTTACTATGTTTTCTTGAAAATCAATTTCCTCAATTTAATAATGATTTTAATGAATTTGGGTGATTAATAATTATGAATATTTTTATAATTTCCTGTGAATATATGAAATTTACTAAGCATTGTTGATTTGATTTGTCTTCACAGATTATATAAATTTAAATACATGGAGAAAGTGAATAATATAGTTTTAGAACTCAAAACTGATGTAAATCAACTAAATAATGAAGCATTTGTTAATGCGTGTTCATTATTTCATAAACAATTGCAATTTGTTGATGGTAAAATAGTAAATGAACTAATGAATCACGAAACAAATAAAGTTATTATGAGTGAACTTTATAACTTAAGTAAATTGAATGGTAATAAAATATATTATTCGATACATTTCATTATACAATGAGCTAAGTACAATTAAGTGTAATACGTTATAATGTTTTAGATTTTAATACTATATATCAAGTGTTAGATTATGAAGGCCTCACAAAAGAACAAAAATTAAGTATACAAGCAATTGAGATTTTATTACGGACTTGCTTGTATAAAGTTAAGTATTTCATAATTATTAATTATAGTTACATTTTTTATTAAAACGTTTTAGATTTGTATAATTAGTTATTTTACTGACCTTTTTAATAATTAGATTACAATTTTATCTTACCATATTGAGGTTATTGGTTTTAATGTGGTGTTTCTTTTTTAAAAATAAAGTAAAGTAATACTTTAATAACTTAAAATTTTGGAGAATATACTAAGCATTAAATATTTTTTTCAATTAGATGGGATGCCAAAAATGTATATGATTATTAATATTCAATGTTCTTATTAATTATTAGTAGTTATATATAATTTAAAATATAGTCAATTTTATTTAATATGACATTGTGATACTGGTAATTTCGATTGATTCCATAAACCTTTTTTTCGTTTTTAAATAGACATGATTTGGTTTAGGTGTTAAAATATATGATTCCAATAAAAGGTGGATTCTATTAACCAGTTATCACATTAAAGAAATAACTGAATGTATTATTATTTATTTTAAATTTAATTTAACATATTAATTAATAACATTACTATTTTTACAGGTGTATTTGGTTATCAAACATGTTTATTAGAAGCCTTAGTAGAAGACTTAACTGAATTAGAAGGTTCAATTTGTCAATCATACACCTATTTCAAAGTACGATAGATTTATACTAATTATAGAATAATATAATAATATTTTATTCAGATTATTTGTTCTATATGACACATATGACATTGTGCACTCTATTTCTCAATTATAATTGCATAAGCAGATATCTATTTGGTAACGTGTGTAAGATGTGAGGGGGTGGTGGTGTATCAAGAAAAAAATATACTGCATAATACTACAAGTTTTATATGTCATAAACAGGGCTTTGCACCCGAACGTAACCCGAAACCCAAATTAACCCAAATAAATATCATAATTCAAAACCCGTATATACAAAACGAATTGAAGAAAATTAACACCCAAAATATACCCGAAATAACCAGAAACTTGAATAATTGAAAATTAAGTGGCTATAAATTAAGTATTTTGTATGTATTTTTTGCAACTAACGTGACTTAGAAGATAAGAAAATAGTAGTGTAAGTGTGTAACGGATAACTCGATTTTTTTTTTGTAACCATCAAAATAATAAATTAAATACTAAAAAAGACCTAGATGCTTAGTTCACAATATTCAATAATAGACAATAGTAATTGTGTTGTCTAACATTCTTAATCATAAATAAATATAACTAAAATACGTTTAGCTTTTAATATTTTTAATTAAAATATGTAATAAGCGAGAACTTTCTTCTGTAGAAAAAGGATTGAGTAAGTACTAAGTAATAAAGTAATAACTAATAAGTATTAATATTTAAATTTATTTTTTATTTATTTATTTATTTTTTCATTATGTTTACTTTAAATATAAAATCAGATTACTATATCATATTTGCATTGAAAATCTCATGTTAATTGATATACAACATTTTTTTTTTTTAACACCCGAATTAACTATAATTAACCCGAATAAATTTGCATTTAACCATAACCAGAAAAGTGTATTAACCCTTAACACCCGAAATCAATAACCCAAATTTTCTTTCAACACCCTAAACCCGAAACCCGAAAAAATGATTCCATTGAAAAGCCCTGGTTATAAACTTATAACTTATAAGTGTTATGGGTGTTTGAAAATATTTTTGGGGGAGGCCTAAAACCCTTCAAGTTCCCTCAATATATGCCCTCATTGTATTGTACAAATATATTTCCAACTATCTAGTTTCTATCAACCTGTGAAATCCTTATTGCCATTAGGTACTAACTACTAATTCTATCTTCTAATATTATATTCTATATATTTTTAATTTCACTATAATATTATTATGTTTTTTTTTTATAAATAAGTTAAATATGAACGAAAGAAACTGTTTAAAGAAAACTAGAAAGTTTTTATACATTTTAGATTCTGAGCGGAGCGATGAATGTATTTACTTTATAATGATGTGTATTTATTAATATTTTTAATTTTTGTGTCGTTTGCCACCATTTGGGACAGTAAAACTGCTTCGATTTTCTTCAACAGTACCTTGTTTGATCAGAAAGAGAATCTAGTTGGTCAAAATTTCAAATTCCCAATAGTTTTCAAAAAAACAACCTAAAAATTAAGAAAACCAGGAATTTTTAGGCAAAATTGGTTTTTGACACAATTGATTTTGGTTTTTGGCAATTTATGATACATGAAATATTCATTAAACATTTATGTTAGCATTTTATATGCACGATAACATTTTCAAAAAAAGAAGTTCAAAATCAAAGCATTATTTCGACTACTTATCTTGTGCACACACAAAAATAAAAAAAACACACATCATTGTAAAATTTACAATAAAGTTCCGCAAAAGTAGGTAATTCAAAAAATCTCAAAAATATAAAATCCATTTTTATTTTATAGTTATTTTATGTTCAAATTTGAAGGAGAATAATGATTTTAGTTATTTTGTAGTCATTTTATAATACTAATTCATCTTACCAGCTACCGTAGTAATAAGAAGTAATAACAATATAAAATATCCACACTGACAAAACGTCACTGCTCAGAATCATTTTTGTATACAATGATATTATATCATTGAATTCAAATTTAATACCATCCATTATACCAAGTGACCCACTTGTTACCTACTGTATAGCAGAGCGACATCCACTTACTCTCCTTTTTTTCATTTATTAAAGCCTTGGCATCTAAGGCCATTGGCTGCATCAATTATAATGTAAAGGTTCACATTTTTTCTTAAAATACATTAATATTATATGCAGGTAATAAATCACAAAAGATTAATTAACTTGGTCTTCATTATGAATGTAGTTGTGTTTTTTATGTTGTCCGGATGCGGAGCTTCTGAGGGAATGTTTGGTACTCCTGCTTTTTTTAGACAAAATTGGTTTTATACAATTTTAATATAATTAAATTAATCCCAAAATGTTGATTTGACAATGTAAGCTATTTAAGACCTTTTTCTTAAACACTTTACTGATCTTAAACCACTTATTTTTCAATATTGTTTTAAATAAATATAATTAATTATTAAACACGAATATTTTATTTTCAGATCACCTATTTTCTTCGTATAACTTTGAGTTTGGACAATTTATCAATAGATATGATAGTTAAAATGAATAAGTTTATTAAACAACTAGCCAAAGCTTGGTGTTCTCGTCAAGAAGGTTTTATCCAAATAACTCAACTTTTGAGTGGTAAACTCATTTATTAATATTTTGTTCCGAGCATTATATATGTTTATATTACCTTACTTATATTTTAGACGCACTTCGAATAACTACTAAAAATAAATTCGATAAAGTTTGCACTACTAATCTACTTATGTTAATTCAGTCATTACAAAAAATATCTACTTCCGAAAATTGTGGACCAAAAATGGTTTGTGCTTTTGTTGACTTACTTGGACATTTTGCTTCTGTAAGTTAATTTATTTAATTATATAATCATTATTTTTTTCTAATATTATATTTGATGTAACCTTAGACAAATAATGGAAGTTTTGGATCAACATGGAATATTGATACCAATGTGATACAACCCATGAGTCCGAAAAATATAATATTATTTTATTTAGACAGTCCATTTCTTCAGGTTTGTATAAATTGTGTATACATATAAAGTTAATATTTAGTTCTTTGATTTACTTTTAACATAATATTACAGGTTAGAATTGCTGCTATTAGATGTATAAAAGTGATGTGTGATGTTTATGAAAATAATCCAAATACATACATAATAAGCTATGAAGAAATGTTTGACATTATATTACATAAAATACAAGAAGGATTTACAGTTGATGTGAGTTTCTTACTATTAGATTATATTATTGTATTATATTATTTGATGAACTATTTAAAAAATCTTTCTAGTACGATATTAGTGAAGAAGAACATGGAGATGAGTATACCAATAGAATTTCCACATATTTATTATGCATGCAATCGTTAATAACATCAAGTGTTAAATTTCGAAAAAAATGTTTGTTCGAAGTTCTTCAAACCGTTTATATTAAACAAATTCACCTAGGTTAGCATTGGTTTTGATAGTGTTTCATTTTTAAATTAAATATTATTTTATTTTAGATTTGGTGATTAATCTATTAGAATGTGTGAAAATTGAATTAAAAATGAAATCGTATATGGAGTTATTAGAAAATAATTTAAAATTTTTACTGTGGACATGGCATTTGAAGTATTCCTCATTCAAAGTAATATTTTTATTTACTTTTATTTTTATTAATTATTGATTGGTTAATTATTTATTTAGGGATTTCCAATTAAATTATTTACTTGCACAACAATAAAACAATTCTTTAAAAAATACCCATTTGAAACCATCCCCATTTTAGTTATAAAAAATGACTTGGATTTTTTCATTTCCAAGGGTATTCTTAGTGATGTAATTAAAGTAAGTAACATTTTTATTATTGTGTATATTTTTTTTTTAATAAAATTTTTTGAGTTTACTGGTGCATTTTTCCCTTCATAATATCTATCAGTTGAATTCAATTTTTTTTTTATTTATATGATTCTTTTTTTTTTTTTTTTTTATTGAACGTAAGCCCGGCAACTGTGGCCATTAGCTGTATGGTTTGTTTTTGTAGGTGTATTGTAGGTGTATTGTAGGGGGGAACACGTGGGTGTTGGGTTTTGGCAGAATTTTCAATTTGGGCACCCGTAGGTATCTGCCATGCCCGGGTGGGGGATGGCGGCACTTGTTCTCCGGACACCGTGACTTGCCCGAAGAAAAATGCCGCCCAGTGGCCGGGAATCGATCCGGCGTCGGCAGCGTCGCGACCGACGCCTTAGACCGCACGGCCACCTCGTCCCCTAATATGATTCTTAAATTATATATTTAGTTGAAATATATAGAAGTAAAAAAAAAAATTTTGTTGACTTTAATTTGAATATTTAAAAGCTTTTCTATGGTTACCAGGTGTTTATTTTCTAAGCAATAGCGTATCATAGTCTGTGCATATAAACATTGGTGCATCTAGGGTGAGGATTTTCTAAGGGGTATTCGCTCACTTTAATGGAAGATTTTTTACAAATTCTTCATAAGATAAATTTGCTTAATTTGTATTTGTATCGCAATTTTGGATTGGGCTATTTTTTTAAATAATTAAATAGTAGGGGAGTAGTAATAAAAACTATAATTTATGTCTTAAATATTTATCAAAATTGTCAATTTCCAGGAAAACTTTCCTGTTATATTTTCATATATGTTGGCTATTAAGATTGTAGAGGTGCCATTTCTCAATCACGATGAAATTAAAAACCTCATTGAAAGTCAATTAGGTGAAATAAATTTTAAAGAACTAATAAGTTCCCAGTGCTCAAATATAATATTACAATTTATCCAAATGGTTGTCATAAATACAGAACAGCCAATTGCTCCAATACAAATTAGCAGCGATCAGTTTCTGATTTTAATTAAGATTTTTCAAGTAATTAATTTATCTACTTATTCTATTTATTATCATTGTTAATTAATTAATTTTCTTTTTACAATAGGAGACATATGTAAAAAATAAAATTCCGTTTTTAATTTTTATGTCAACACTAAGACCTGATTATATTCAAAAAATTGTTCACACTCTGTATGTGAATATTTTCAAAACAATAAAATCAGAATTATGGTACACGTATTATTTTGTTTTTAAATATTATTTTATTTATTATTTTATTATTCAATTTATAGGTATCAGTCATTTGTCCAATATACAGTTTTTATGAAGACTCTTATCGGTCAATTATTAGATTCTAACCAATTAGATGCATTTTCTCATTTCCTAATTAATCAATCTGTACAGTCGACTATCACCTTATTAAACCAAAATAGTTTTGAAATGCACAATTATACTATTGAATATTTAGAATGGTTATTAATAAATCCAAGATGCATTTTAAAATTAAATATCAGTCAAATTGGATCTCTGACATCAACTCTACGAATATTGGCGAAGACACGACCTTCCTCGAATGAAAAATTATTACATTTATTAAATATTCTTAAAAATTTAAGTGATAAAACCGTTGATTGTGAAACATACAACAAAAATAAAACATCACTACACAAGGACATAAGTTCTTTTCTATCTCAACAAAATGAAAACACTGATATAATTCAATCTCTAAAATATTTAAGACTAAAGGTTAGTCAGTACTCAAATAATATTTACTTTAAAAAATATTTTAAATAGTAAGTAAATACATAGAGATTTTTTCCTTTAAGTTACAATCAAATGAAAAAGAACTTCAATACATGTACCAAGAACTGTTAAAAATTCGGGGATTTTCAGAAGATTGTGTCAAAAGTATTTTACATTGTTTAATTTGTACACTAATGAAGCTTACAAAAAGTGATGAATTTGAAGTATGTATTCAAGTTATAAGTATGTAATAACTTTCTCTGATAGTGTAATAGGTTTATAAATATATGTTCAGAACATCTTTATCCCCGTTGAGCCCGTCTATTAGTTACCAGTACAGTTACGATTGTTCATATTAATAGGTATATATTTATTGTACAAAAATTGTATATGGAATTATAATTTATTGTATTGTATTAAAATACTGTAAAAAACCATGAACTTACTACGCCCGCTGAGTGAGCTTTTTTAACTAGTTTTATTTTTATGTCTCTGTTTATTATAATATATATTTAAAAAGAAAACATTCTTCAAATGTTGGTTATCTACGGTTGGAACTGGCCTTAAGATATGTTTGTTATTAATTATAAGTTTTTAAAAAAAGTAACAGTTCTTCCCATTTTACGTTATAATTACATTTCAAATAATTATTTATTTTTATAAATTTATAAAAAACTACTAGTATTCGTAAAACAAGTTTTGTTCAAATCATTCTTTCAAATGCACAATATTAGCTTTACTTTTAAGTTTTTTATCTTAAATTCAGATTTTTTAATTCCACCATACAGGTTGATTCTTTTATCATGAAAAACTCATTATTTTAAAAAGTATTTATGTTTTTGAAAAAAATTTTTACATAGTTTCATGTTGTTAAAAAACAGCGATTTTATTTAAAAATCATATTTTTAAATATTTTTTATCCTTATAATTTTTAATTTTTAACTTTTTTGAATGAACATGAATTTTAATTTCATATTCCAAATCAGAATAGTTTTCTAAGTATTTTGTTACATAAAAATTGAATTTAGGACAAGTAGTTTATTAGTCATAAGTATTTAAAATTTAGTTGGGCGGAGAGGAGTGGTACTCCGCAAAATGTTTCTCCACTACTTCGCTTGTCTAAACTTTAAATACTTTTTATTTTTTTTTTTATATATTTAAGTAATTTACAATCTATACAACATTATGTACAATGGGCAAATTTTATAGTTAATATAATGTGAAATAACAGAGTTTAACATTTAAGGGCAGGCACTCAGCAGCACCACCCGAATCTTTAAATACTTATAACTCATAAACGACTTGTCCTAAATTTGATATTTATGCATCAAAATACTTAGATAAATATTCTGATTTGGAATATGAAATTAAAACTCTTGTTTTTATTCAAAAAAGTAAAAAAACATAAAAAATTATAAGGATAAAAAATATTTAAAAATATGATTTTTTTAACAATTAAAACTATGTAAAAAAATAATTTCAAAAACATTAATAATTTTTGAAATAATGAGTCTTTTTTTTCCAAGTTAACTGAGGGACTGAGGAGCAACGGCGTTGCATTATTTTTCCTCCAACCCCCATCGTTTATTGACATAAAACATAGTTAATATATCAATGGCGTCAGGCGTAAACACCTACGACCTGGCAGGCTTTCCTCAGCCAACGCTGCAAAGTATATGTCTGCCAGGGAGCGCATGGCTCGGGGGACTCACAACAAAAATAAGAACAGTATTGCATAAGGTACTCCTCTTACAGAGTGTTGGACATAGGGGTCCGGTGTAGGCTCTCTCCTTCAATAAAAGAATCACCTTGTGTACCTATCCTTTTGTTGTTTTTTTATTTGTTTATTTATGATTATATCATATACAATCTATAATAAATTATTTACGGTTATTGTCTGTTTAATAAGTATTCTCAAATTAAAATATTTGCATATCCCAATAAACTAAGTGCTATCATTTTCCAATAATAACTAACTGTAGGCACCCTTTGTCCCTTCATGAAACTTTTAGGAAATTTTTAAAATTGTATTAAGCAATTTCTATTCTATATTATTTAATATATTTGTATTATAGATTAAAATCTTAGCTGCCAGTTGTTTGGGGATATTGGGTCCAGCTGATTTAACTACTCTAATATTGCAACCGGAACCTGAAGTATTGAAATTAGAATCTAATATATCCCTAGAATACTCATTTATAAAGCATATAGTTGAATTGGTTTTAAATTACTTAAGTGACGATAGTATTTCCGTTTTGGAATCAAGTAATATAACCTTATTCAAAGTTATGGCGACTAATGAAGGAAAAAGTTTATATGGTAATATAATCAATAACTTTCATTAAAACATTGTTTAATTGTATTAATTTTACTATTTTAAATGTAATTAAACATTTAGAAGAGTTAGGTGCAAAGGTTTTGTACCCGTTTAAACCTGAACAATCTTCAATGGAAGAATTGGATGTTGAATTATTTGATATTGAACAATTTAATTTACTAATTGATAAAGACGATATCTGGTGCCCAATAGATGAATCTATTTCTTACAATAATTGGATTACAATCATTACCAAAAATTTATTGGAAACACTTCAAAGCTTTTACAAAAGTTTATTGCCTATTGCAGAAAATAAAGTAAACTCTTTAAATAGATATATTAACATCTATAATAATATCAATTAATGTAAATTTAATTTTAGCCTGTGTTCTGTGAAAACATTTTACCACATCTAGTTTATTTCCTTCTTGAATGCAAACCATTGACAAGGCCTATATTAAATAAACATTTGAACAGATTTTTCCTTATACATCATAAAATGAGAAGTGAAAAGATAAATAGAAATATTCATCGAGGTAATATTACAAATAATTATTCATTAATAGTATAGACTTAAGTAATGAATTCACTAACTATATCACAGTTTATTGTACATGAAATTAATTTGATTGTATATTTAAATATTTCGTTCTCAAGGTCTTAATAATATAGATTTTCTAAAAAAACCTGAGTGTTTGATATCTTTCAGTATTTAGATCTGGTCCTATTTTGCATTAAAATATAGATATACGGTTAATGTTTTAGTACAATATTGTAATAGTAACATTTCCATAAAAATATATAGTAAAAAATATAATGTATAAAATATTTTATTCCACCCAAAGTATCTTATCGTAAAAATAACTTTTTGATTTTAGTCTATCAGATACATATTTTCAACAATTTATTCCTTTAAACACTATTTTTTAGTTGAATTAAAATTAGGATGCTCTAGAGAAATATAGGGAAAATTAAATGGTTGGAAAGAGAGACAAATGAAGACGTGTTAGATTTAGTAAAAGAAAAAATAATTTTGCTAAACAGTATAAATATAAGGCAGTTGCATCAGGGGCGCCATGTAGTCTCACCCCTTTTCTACAGATCTTGTCATATGTATATAATAATTTATAATTATATAAATTGTACTGTATTTATGTTATATAATTTTAAAGTAAGAAACTCTTTTTAAAAAATTGTTGTAAATTATGGTATACTAGAGGCCATTATAATCATACTATATCGCATTAAAATATTTTAATTGCATCATGTCATCATGAACATTCTGTATGTATTTTTGTATAATGAGAATTAAAATGTGCATAAGATCAACTTTATCACAAAATAGATTTAGTGATCTATACTCAACATAGAAAGATTTATTTAAGATTAATGAATAATGATAATAATATTTTTAAAGTATTCGTTTCCAGATCAGGTATATACATTTATACAATATTAAATGTGCTTACTGTAGAATAAAATATATATATTTATTTAATATTTTGTTGTTTACAATTGATATACATTTTTTTTAAAAAAGGAGGGAGTTGGACCTTTATAGAGCTCATTTTAAACTTTGACTCCATAGGATTTTCTGTGACAATTAAACACTAGTCAGTGGCAGTCTCTCTCAAAAAGGATGATGTGGGAAAGACACAACCCCCCACGGGTGTGGGTTATTTTGAATTAATACTTTAACAATCTGTAACTATTGAATCCTTGTTACACTCATTATGATATGAGATAGCCTAGATAAGATTCTTAGCTATAAGGACCATTTACAATAATATTAAAACTAACAACTAAAACTAAAACTCAAATTTGGTGTGTTGTTTGTTTCTAAAATGGAGGCAACACATATTTTGGCATAATTTTAATACAAAAATTATTTATAATATTAATAATAATGGTAATTATTGCCCTCAATTAATTCATGTTGAGAACTGCTGATCTAATCTAAATATTATCATTAAGTATATATTATATACAATATTCCTGCTTAACTACACCTTTTCATTACATATTATAAAAAAATGGTGCTTTATTTTACTATCAACAAGTAATTTAAGTGAATAATGTTCTCTGATACCCTGGAGAAAAGTTTTAACACGTTAAGTGCCATGCGGCCGCCGACGGTCATTTGTCAATCTCAAATTATATGCTTTTATGACTGCCGGCAGCCACAATTGATCGTCAGCAGCTGTAAATTAATATGGTTTTATATTATTAACTATTCCGTGGCGCTACAATTATGCACAAAACAAGCTCCGTAGCATAGAGCAAATCATTACACATTTTTTGATGTTATAAATATATTTTTAAAAAAATTTATATTTTTCAAATAAATAGTATTATATACAAATTTGGAATGACACTGAAAAATATACTTGGCATACAGATGATGCATAATCGTTTGACCGCCGGCCGCCGCATGGCACTTAACATGTTAATTGGTTATTTGAGTTTACTGTTCGCCTCCATTCTTCTTTTAACTGCTGACCTAATAAATATCTTGCTCCATGACTAAATATCATACTTGCATGGTCTTCAAATATAAACCTTATACAGTTATACCTACTATTTATCTATATTACATTATTACCTATTGACTGTTATAGCTTGTGATGCCATTGAAAATAACATTTATTGTAATAAATCGGCTGTACAATGTCTTCTAAGCATCATTAATTTTATCAGACTTCAACAAAATAATCCTTTACAGTAATTATCGTTTGAATATTACTTTATAGTGTTAAAAATATTATTAATTTACTTAACAAGAAACTAATTTAAAGATTTTATAAATTTTATAATATCAATATTAGTTAAAGGCAACTTTGTATTTTTAGAACAAATTTGGATATAAATTACTTATATGTATCCCAAGCAGCTGAATTTTGCTCTGCACATTTTACTTCTATCCAATATTTAGAGCTTTGGTGTGAAACTACATTGAAGTAAGTTATTGGTTTTATTGTAATATTTATTAATTTATTATTTATACTTCCAATAGTACTCAGGCCTCGTTGATTGTAAACAAACTTTGAGTAGTTATACTTAAAAAAAAATAATAGCTTTTAGATTCTGAGCGGAGCAAGGAAGCTAGTGGTTTTACAATGGTGTTTATTTTTTTATTTTTTTTTTATATCCTGTATACAAAATTTCTACCAGAAGGAGTGCTTTGATTTCAACATATAGTACCTTATCTTTTAGCAAATTGGACCAAGATGGTACTTTAGAGAGGTCATTTTTCGATTTTCTCAATAGTTATTTAATGCCACGGGAAAAAGTACTGAAAAATTACGAAAAACCGCTTAAAATGGGATTTTAATTTCTAACAATTTGTTTATCACCGTAGCAACGATTAAAAAAAATAATAATTAAATAAATAAAATAATTAATGACAATATAAAATATACGGACTGACAAACCATCTCCGTTCAGAATCGTTTTTCTTATACAATGATATTATATCATTGAATTCAAGTTTAATACAATCCATTAAACAATGACCAACTTGTAACCTACTGTACAGCTGAGCGACATCCACTTACCTGCCTTTTTTTATTTTGTTATTTTTAAATTTTATGATTATTTAAAAATATAAAATTTTAATTATATAATATATACCAACTTAATCTATTTAAATATTGTTTTAGTAGAACTTACTAAGATTGTTTTGAAGAAGTGACCAACTAGGCCCGTCCTACTATGGATGTACAAAAGCATATTTTTACAGTCAAATTTTTTAATGGCTTCTTAATAGTAGTTACTAACAATTATTTATACAATATCTTTACTTGTATTTATTTAAATAAAAGTGTCGTATTGTATAACAATTGATTAACTTTGTTATTATTTTTTCACATTTAGAAAAATGAACAAAGATAAAGAGTCGATGATATTTAATCCTGTGGATGTGATCACAGACGTATCACCCAAAGAAGGACTTTTATTGCAATCAATTCTTAATGAAGTTTGTAATTAATCTATTAATATTATTTTAAATATAAAATTCCAATTATAATTATTAACTATTAAGTTTTTAATTTTAAAATGATTATGTTTTAAATAATGCATAACTTTCATTTTTGTATTCACAATTCCGAAAAAGTATACTATGCAAATGCAATAATACATTCAGTATAAGTTTAAAAGTACTAAATTCATCCAAAAACGTCTTGTTAAAATCCTACCATAATTTTTATTATAATTGTTAAGTTAATAAAATACAATGATAAATAACTATAATCAAATATATTTTAATTTTGATACTACCAATGATACTCTAGTCACTTTTATTTTAAATATGTTCTAACTAAACATGTTTCAATAAAAAAAATTGGTGTCTAAATATATTATGTGTGTTTATTTTTATTATAGAATAATAGTTATTAGATACCTAACTTTTTTATTATATAAAAGTTGACAATATTTTACCAATTTTTATGCAACTTTATTTAGATAAAAGTAGATTTGTACAATTTTGATCCTTTATAAATAAATGTAATTTGCATCTTAGCAATTTTTTCTTTATTTAAATAAATCTTTACTTCAAAATAAATAATTCAATAAATAAATACATTTAGTCTTATAAAAGAATTGGTGATTCTGATGCAATTGAAGGCTGTGGTTCAAGTTATTTACTAAATATTTCTTCTCGTACACAATACTATCAACAACTTAGAAAATGGGATCGTGTTATGGAGAATTGTGATTTGCAGCAGACCACAGAAGTCATTTCCAAAGGTGATTTACGGTTGTAGTATAAACTTAGTTTTCAACAAAATATCAACAACTTTTAGTAAAAATATACTCATATGACTGTTTAATAAATGTCTTGTAATTTAGATTATTTAGAAGCATTTACAAATTCTGGATTACAAAATATTGCTCACATCATGGCTTCCAGCAATGATAGTTTGAAATATGACTATTGTTGGCAATTAAATAAATGGGATTTACCAGATTGTGGTGACAAGTCTTTTGAATCATTGCATTATCATGCTTTACGACATGTGTATCTTAACAATTTAGATAGGGCAATTCCTATGATAAATGAAGCTAGATTAGTAGTTATTGAGTCTCTATATTGTGCAAGTCTAGAATCAACAGCAACAATTTATACTCCGTTAGCCAAACTTAAAATAATTGAAGTAAGTAAATGACGGAATGCACTTAGATTTAATGAATAATACCTAATTTTACTTTTTAATAATTATACCTAAAGGACCTTGATGATTTTATCTCTACATCAGATAAAACAAAATTATTTTACAACTGGTTAGATCAAAAAACTTTAAGAACCAATGATTTTGTAAATATCAATAGAATACTTTCTCAACGTTGTAAGTTATTGGATTTTGATGGTGATAAAAGATCAGGCATACTAAGAATGAAAATAGCAGAGCTAGCTCAACAAAACGATTGGTTACAAGAATCTGGAAGACATTTAGCCACAGTTGCTAATTTAGACATTTATCAGAAACATACCGTCTTATGGGCAAAGGTGGAGGAGACTAGGCTTTTATGGACAAGAAATGACTGTCATATGGCAAGGTAAAATGTTACTATCTCAATTACGCATTAATATAATAATTAAACATTTAAATGGTTAATTTTTCAGAGTTTTATTAAAAAATGTTGTTGAAGAACTTGAAAATTGTGAATATCCTTTCTTACATTCATTAGCATTACAACTTTATGGTTCTTGGATGGAAGAAACAAAATCAGAAACATCAAATGATATTATAAGAAAATATTTTCAAAAGGTACAATAATATGTTCTTTACATTTAAAAAGTTAAATTAATATGTGTTCTGTGCACACACTTTTTTCTTTTTGTTAGTAACTTAAAGTTAGTAAAAAAAATAAAAACTGCAACTTGGCACTTGGTGGTCAGAGCTCAATTTTGTGTGTCACTATAGAGAATTGATTAAAATATATACATGATGTAATCAACGATAGTAGTTAATAATTATATTTAAATGTGTATTTGTGTATATTAGCACATTGAATGTGTACTAATGTAACTAACATTTAACCAACATTTACATTCAGCAGTTCTTATTTTGTATTATTATTTGTTTAAGTATTAGAGTTAATTGATCTAAAGGTAAACATCATCTGTGTTCTCTAATTGATTTCTTACGATATTTAAATTTTCAAGTGAATTGAATATTATGTTAAATTTTAATATTTAAAAATGCTCATAATTCACTTAAAAATTAAAATATCAAAGAACCCACAATTTAACATAAATAATGTTCTTTCGTTTAAGTTTTATAATAGGTCATTTCACTGTAATATTAAAGCTAACAACACAAAATTGTAACAACTGAATTCAAATTTGATAAGTTGTCCATTTGTAAGACGATGATAATACATGTGTAGATATGACGTCCTCCTAATATTTGTTAATGTTATTTTAATTCCAACTGTATACATGGCATTTATTTATATTTATTTATTTGAATGTTAATTACAATATTTTAATTAATTTCAAATAACAATGCCATTAATGATATAATTCAAACTCTGGGATTTTTTTTATTAAATAGGCAACTTTATATATAAATTAAAATGTGTCCTTTTGTTTATGCCTCTGATGCGTCACTAACTATACCATAATAAGTCCTTTTGAAGAACAGCTTCGCCAATGCATCCTTCTGCTATTCTTAATACTGTTTCTACGTAATTAATTATATAACTTTAATTTAAGATTTATTTTTTAATAATATTGTAATTATTTACCATAATATGGTTATCTGTATGTACTTTTAATAATACCTAAATAATGTTTACTTATAGTCTATCAGAAGATTAAAATTGGAATCAGCTCATACAGAAGAGTTTGGATTAGATTGTAAAAAAGTACTGTCAGATGCTCATAAACATTTATCTCAATTTACGGATACATTATATCAAAAATTATATAAATATATAAAAACAGAAGATTTTCAAAAACGTAACCTTGAAGTTGAAGACAATTCAATTAAAGGAATAGCATTGTATGAATTAGGAAAATCAACCAATAACAGAGAAAAATTTCAGGCTGGTTTATTTTTGAAAAATCAAAGTAAAATTGATAAAAGAGATATAAGTAACAAACACGAGGAGAAGAATAAATATTTGAAACTAACACTTCAGTAAGTAATATTAATATTGCACTTCATAATAAGAAAAATATTTGCTATACAATGTAGTCAATTAGCTGATTTGAATCACAAAATATTTATTGAATGCAAGAACATTTTATATAAACATAAATTGATTTATCACCATAAAAAGGGGATAGTCCCTGTTAATAGGAATATAGGATAGGTATTTTTTTTTTTTTCATTTTTTTTTTTTTTTTTTATATAAAAACCAATTATGTAAAAATAAATTATAATTTTACAATGCTCCAAAAATATTTAAATGTAATTGTTAACAAGTATATACGGTGTGGTCCATTTTAAGGTAAGACATTCTTTATTTCAGAAAACACTAACATTTTTGAAAATATTTCTTTAACATAATTTCAAGTCATTACCAAACAACATTTTTGGGAAATAAATATATTTTTACATCATTATTTTTAAGTTTTTCTCTTTTAAATGACAACATACATTTTTAATTCATATTCCAAATCAAAACATTAATCAAAAACAATTAAAGTAGTTTGTTAGTTATAACTTGAAAGCAGGGCTTTCCGAGCCCTAGAACTTCTGGTTCTAGCAAATGCCTATTTTTTGAATATGTCATTGTATATTAGTATAAGTTACAAATTTGTATTACATTACCCTGATATCATTATCGTATACAACATTTTATTATGCTAATTTGTTTAACTGAAATTCAAAGTGCTATTTTTGGCTATTTTAGCTATATTCTCATATATGAGTGAAATAATACACATTTTTTAAATTCGCTCATCGATACTGTCTAAAATTAGAATTAGATTCTTTTGAAACTACCAAAACACTCATAATATATTTAAGTGAATTATTTTTTTTGGAATAGAACATACCTTATTCTGAGCAATGGTCACTTTATATTTACTATATGTCTACCGTAAAATATATTATATCATTATACTACCATACATAAATTATGATAAAAAAATGTATTTTAAAGAATGAAAAAATGTAATGTTTCTTTAAAATTTTACTTTGCATATTTTCAAATGTCATTGTAACAATAAATTTAGAGCCTTCTATTCAATTTTCAAGCTTTTTTACCTGACAAATAAAATAGTATTGACATCCATAGAAATAAAAACTAAAAAAAATGAAAATTGATGTCTGTAAACCGCTCAAAACAAGTCAAATTATTTTGAATATTTTATTGTGTGTAGAAAATTTTAATATAAACAACTAGTGAACATAACATTTCATGTATCAACACTTAACAGTCATTATTTTTAGAGTTACACCAAAAACTAAATTTGATTTTGTTGAAAATTCCCGTTTCTCCTAAATTGTTCGTTTGTTTTTCCTGACGCTTTTGAAAATTACTGGGAATTTTTACTTACCCAAAGCATCAACTTGATTTATTTTCCCATCAAACAAGATACTGAAGTGGAAAATCGAAGAAGTTTTACTGTCCCAAACAGTGGTGACAGACAATAAAAAAATAAGAACATATTTAAAAACAATGCATTCATTGCTTCGCTCAGAATCTAAAATGTATGCTAATTTAAAAATGATTACGATAAAAACTTTTAAATATTTTAAATTTTGTAGAAACAAACAGTTTTGTTTAAAACAACTATATTTTCAAAAATATTAATAGTTTTTAAAATAACGAGTGTCTTAAGTTATATGAATGACCCCAGGTATGTGGTTTTTTAAATATCTGTTTGTAATAGAGGTGGACTTAGACCTGTTTTTATATTTTCTGTCTAGTTTTTTCAAAGATAAATTTTAAAGCACTAAGCCACTTAGTCACTTAGGTACACCTTATTACAAAGGTCGCCATCCTTTTCCAACAAGGTATCTGGTGATCTACCACTAATTGTTTAGGACTTGAGGTACCTATACTATTTATATTATTACATGCAGCATAACAATAGGTTTTATAATAATAATCTTTTATTATTTTTCCATCAGATATGTTTTACTTTGCTAATAAATACTTTATTTTGTATATAAAGCGTAAAAGTGTGTTTCAGTCTCAGCGGTTTTAAGATTACACATGTAAATAACAAATATTGGTGTAATTCATTTTTAATAAGGTCGATCGATTTTCCTTTATAAATCAATGACGACCCCTGCCCTGTAAAATAACATACATATTAAAAGTAAACTATAGATAATTTTGACATTCTCAAAATATATTGATTTAGTAGTTAGTACCTTCTAAATGTGATTAAAACATATACCTTATACTTTGTGAATTTTAAGTTTATACCATTGTCGTAGTACAGTCTGACTAATCTGCCTTTTTATTTTTAACCTGTAAACCATCAGTTCTTCTTATTGTTCTTCTTTTTTTTGTAACAGATTGAATAAAAACATAATATGCATCAAAAAATAAATAAAATGTTTATACCTATTTTTAAGTTATTTTAAAGTTATTGAGTTATTGATAGTTATTAGTAACTGAAACTTATTATATTTATTACGTTATTCAGTAATTAAAAATCAAAATTCATATAAGAATTATTAATTACACTTTGTTGTTAATAAATAGTTATCAGTATATTTCATAATATTAACGTTTGTATTGTTTAAATTTAGAAACTATTTGCAATTGATGACATTAGATGATGAAAGCAAACTTCCTATTTATAGAATTGTATCTTTATGGTTAGAAAATAAAGAAAACAACGAAATAAATGATATTGTTGACCAAGAGTTTAAAAGAAATCCTTCATATAAATTTATTGTGGTTCTTCCTCAATTGGTTGCTCATTTAAGTTACACATATGAATACTCTTTTCATAAATCTTTGGAATCAATCATAAGTATACAATTTTTATAACTTATTTTATATATTTCATTTAGTTTGGTTTCAAGTACAAATTTGTTATTTATTATAGATCGTTGTGCAATGGATCACCCTTATCAAACCATCCCAATTGTTTATGCTGTTGCAAATACAAATATAGATCATAAATTTAATCAATGTGAACCGCCTGAAGAAGAAGTATTTAGTCTCACAGTAGTCTCACAAACTATAATTTTCATTATTTGTTTTAATTTTTAGTCTAGAGTACAAGCTGCTAAACGTTTAATGTCAAATTGGAAAAAAGATACAAATATTAGTTCAATTGTGATGAATACTGAAAAATTATATGAAGCGTTTATACAATTAGCGTATACAAAAATTTCTTGTACACGTGGCCAGCGTAAGATTTAACTATTTAAAATAATATTAAACTTTAGAGGATTTGGCACCTGCATATGTTATTTCCGTTTAGCTCAATTAATTTAAAAATTAGATTGAATTTACCTCTTATAAAATTTAAAAGCAAGATTTTTATCATCTAGGCAATGTCATAGGCTTTTTATTATATTTTAATTTTAAAGCAAGTTATGAGTATTTTAAGCTGTACAAATAATTTACAATATATAAGAGATAAATTCACTCTAATCTTTAAACTAACGGAGCTAAATGTGATCTGCTGAGCTTAAAATGTACCATGTTACACACTTTTAAGACGGTGACAACATGCAGGTAACTCTTTATCTTAAAGGTAGGTTCTAATATTATAAATTTCACTATGATTGTAGGAACTTTAATTCCCAATGAACAACCTCTAATGAAAATACAAAATTCAGAGTTGTATATGTATCCTGCAGCAACATTGCCACTAAACAAACTTGGTGACTATTCAAATATTATAAGTAAGTAAATATTTATTCAAATGAAAAAAATAAAACTGTTATAAGAAATGCAAAAATTATTATATATTCGTGACACTTTGAAGCTGACCAGTAATTCCTTTTAAAATGGTTCTCTGGATGCTCCAAATCTTTTTGAAAGAGTCTCTCACTGTATGGCATTACAAATCATAATACCAAGCTCATTTCAACTTTTTTTTTGTTGGTGCCATAACGTTGGCAAGCCATTCAAATCATTACCACACAGAAAACTTTTTTTTTTGGGGGGGGGGCAAACACTAGAATATTTGTATAATCAATTTAATATGTCACTTATATAAAAGAAAAAATATCACAATATTGTTACTATTTTAGACAAACTATGTGTAGGTGTAGGTACTTTTGATGTATTTATTTTATATTGTGGATACCAGTGTACAGTGTTTTTACACTTGGTAAATAAATGTATGGGTATAAAACAACTTTATAATTAAATACCTAACCGAACCTAACCTACACATTTTTTATCCTTGCATACTCAAAAAATATAATATAGCTAGCTTAATAAAACCATAAATAAATTTATTTCTTCACAATATTTGTGTTATAATTTTATCAATTATAATATTGTGGGACCAGAAAACCATATCAAACATTCTTGGAAATTAAAAATTAGTACATTACATTTTTTTTTTTTAACACTGAAAAAAATATAAAATATATATAATATAAAACACTTAGGTATAACGGTGTTTATATTTATTGTTGGTATTAGTTATAGTCTTATACCTAGTATACTTACCATCATTGTATAGTTAAGTAGTTAATGCAGGGTAATCTATTAGAATTTGTCTTAAAATATATTACATTATACTTACAGGTATTGATAGATTTAAAAATTCATTCTTAAATTGTGGTGGAGTGCATGAGCCAAAAAAAATTGATTGTTTGTGTTCTGATGGTATTCTACGATCACTTTTATTAAAGGTGAAGTAAATGCTTATTCATATATTTCAATAAGTATACTTAAAACAATGTCTAATAATGTTTCAGGGTAATGAAGACATGCATCAAGATGCGACTATGCAACAAGTATTCGTATTAATGAATGAATTACTAAATTCTAATAAATCTACAGCTAAGAGGAAATTGACCATAAGAACTTATAAAGTATTGTATAATATTGCTTTGATTAAGACTTTTTCCAAGCATTTTTAATTTATAGGTGATCCCATTTTCACAACAAAGTGGAATTGCTGAATGGTGTGTAAATACTATGTCTGTTGGTGACTACTTAATAGGAACAGATTCGATTGAAGGGGCCCATCAAAAATATAGGCCACAAGACATGACACCAACAGAGGCTAGAAATGAACTTAGAGTATGTATGAATTACAAATAATTGTATTATTGTTTATATTTTATATAAATATTTATTTACTAATAGTCAACATGTTGTATGTGTTTGTAAAACAAAAGTATGGTAAGATAATGACTAGGGCACGGATGTTCGAGTATTAAAAAACTAGTAAAATTTATAACAGTATTGCACTAAAAATTAACAAAAAATTGCACTTAAAAATAACAATGTTTTATTATATTTTTTTTTAATTGATTTTTTTTTTTTATGTAACAGTTTAGAGTACACAATATGTATACTATGAATAAATTTAATAACAAATCATTTATTTCCATCTCCCTTTTTTCTGTATAATATTTAAATTCTACAAAAAAAATATTTTAAATTTTATTTTAACAATGTAAACTACTACCTAAAGCATAATATATTGAATCGGAATATAACTGTTCATTTAAAATTTTCTTATTTAAACGCTCTTCAATTTGTCAATAAATAAACCTAAGTAAAATTACGTGAACAAAATTATAAAAGTTTTAGATTTTAATTAGTATTTTCATAAAATCATTTAAAACTTACTTAGCAATAATTTTAAATAATAGAAGAAAAGTTACAAATGCAACAACATTTGTGTCCTACTGACATTAACAGTACAATTAGCTAATTTCTTTGATCTCTTGAGTTCTACCTATAATATAATTAATTGCTAGAAGTTTAAGAGAACATTATACCCTCATGTGTTGTGGTATTTAAATTTTAAAGCTAATAATGAGCATTTGAATTAAATTATTATAAATAATCTACGTAACTACTTAATATGATGTAGTTTTTTTTTATTATTATTGTTTTTAAGAGATACTAAATAAATTATGGGTATGATTATTAATTTTTTCATATGCTTTTCCTCCGATTGAATGATTGAATGTTAATGGCTGAAAGGAATACTACACTATTTTGTTCAAAATTAGCTAACAAATTGTTTACTGGACTTTTACTTTTGTGTGTTTATATTTTTAATGAAAACATGTATTTATATGCAAACATTTTATTGTTTGATACAGTCATCTCACGTACCAAGATATAGTGAATTAACTAAACAAAAAGCATATTCGGACATTTGTAAGAAAATAAAACCTGTCTTTCGATATTACTTTTTTGAGAAATTCTTATCACCTTCCATTTGGTTTGAAAGAAGGCAAGCCTATATACATAGGTAAGAAATATTGCTTAAAATGTATAATAATAGTAATACTGTAGTAGGCCATTTTGTTAGATAAGAATACTGGAGGGCATACCCATTTTAGCTGCATTGACATCGTAGAAAAAACGACCCGGTCGGCGGTCACATCACGACAGCCAATGATTAATGCTATACTCCCCCCCCCACTGCCCAGAACAAAAATTTAGACATCTGAGAGTTTTTTGGTGTCTAGTACACGCTCTAGTATTCTTATCTATCTTGATGCTAATAGCACAGTAATAGTTTATTTTAAAATTACTAGTTGACTATCTAATATCCAATAAGTAATAACACAATTTATTATATTTGTGAAGTGTTGCTACTACTTCTATGGTAGGATACATATTAGGCCTAGGTGACCGTCATATTCAAAACATATTGATTGACAACATTACTGCGGAACTCATTCATATTGATTTTGGTATGTATAAAAACATAAAATATTTTTCTGTGAAATGATGTGAGTTAGAATAATAATGACCAATAGTTAGAATATATTCATATTATTACTGTAATTTAGGGATTGCATTTGAACAAGGAACTTTATTAACTACACCAGAAACGGTTCCATTTAGACTGACAAGAGATATTGTTGATGGTATGGGTATCTGTGGCATAGAAGGAACTTTTCGAAAGTATGAATAGTGAACACATTTTAGAATTCTTTTTATTATTTACTAAGTATCTAATATATATATATATACATACATGTTTATAAAATAGATGTTGTGAAAAGACTATGTCTGTTTTACGTCAAAACCAAGATGTAATTGTCACAGTTATCGAAGTCTTATTATATGACCCATGTCATCAATGGGCATTATCAGGAAAAAAAGCTCCTCAACTTCAAAATCAATCAACAAAAAAAAACCCTATCATTAACGATAGTGAGTAAAAGTATAAAAAAGTATTAACCAGTTACTGATTTTTATTAATCATTTATTTCAGCAACTGAAGTAAATAAATTAGCCGAAAGATCACTAAACAGAGTACGTATTAAATTATGTGGAATGGAACAAGCTGAAACCGCTGCAGCCAGTATTAATGGGCAGGTTAATTTACTAATACAACAAGCCAGAGACCCAAATAACTTAGCATTGATATTTCACGGATGGCAAGCATACTTATAGTTTTTTAATGTAAGTATTCTAAAACAGAAAATAAGAACTATACAAATAACAATAGTATAATTAATTTATATATTTGGTATATTAAAATTTACTTGTACTCTTTATAACTTACAAAAGACTTAATGTGGTGTTTTCATATTTATTATTAAACTAAACTGGACTTAGTTGAAATTTAAAACAAATATTTAAAAGACATCACAACACTAAATTTTTTTTTTAATTTTATGAGTAAAATGGTGAAATATTGTAGTCCAAATTATGAAAACATTTTTGGTACAAATCTGAAGTTAAAAAAAAGATAATTTAACGAGATAATGAAAGTTGATGAATGGCTGCTTGACGTCATAGAGCCGATGAGTGATCAGCCGCCCATGTTTTACATGTAAAAGTAGTTTGATTTACACAATGATTTTTATAACTTCCGATAAATGTTTTTCAGCATTTTTTATGCTTAAGACGATGCTATGATTTAAAATTTAATATATCTTGTTATTGTATACATATTATAGGTTATAATTAAGTAAAATTATTGAATTCATAACTCGCGTTGTATTGCCGTATAAACCAATTTTTATGTAATTTACTATAATAGTTTTATCTACTATAAAAAAAACACTAGAAAGTATATCAAAATTATAACCAAACCAGTGTCCTAAACACAATACAACACTTATGTCACAAAAAAAAAATTTTAAAATGTCATCTTTATCGATTGAAATTGTTGGTTAATCTGTAAACTTTTATACGTAAGACATATGTCGCTGTTCAGACTTCGGCTCTATGACGTCACATGTATATTATCAAACGCCTGTATCTCATTGAATAATTAGTGTGAGACCCACACCATATTTCGTAAATAATGACATACTTTAAATCTAAGCAAACTCGTTTTCATTGTTGTGATGTCCTTTAATATTCTATTTCAGAATGGTTTTTGAAAATGTCACAAGTAATAAATTACTTATTTTAAGGGTTCATGACACATTTAAAGTTTTATTATTTATATATTTAAATTAATTTATGTGTGGGTTTGTACCTATTCTCGACAGTTGAAACGTTTCTCCAAGTGGCAGAAAACAACTATTTGTTTTTACTTTTTTAGTATTACTTCCCTAAATTTATTTTTATTGAATTTGTTATGTTGTTGGTTACTAAGATTACAAATCATAACACTAAATGCTCTAAACTAATCTTCCTACATTTAATAGAAATGCTGATTGGAAGCACTTAAGAAATGTGAATCTATGTCAGTACCACTTTTTTCATTAATTTAAAACTTATTTTAATAATGCAACACTATGTCTTCGTGTGCACTTATCTCAGAATCAGATTTTATTCCTTTTTAATTAATAATATTAATGTTTTTATTTTTATTTTTTTTTTGTTTGAAGGTAATGCTCAAAAGAATAAATTTAGAAACTACAGGACATTTTAAGGACCAGAGTATTGATATTGGTTCATATTACAAGCAAATATTTAAAATTTGCAAATTTAGCATAGTATCAAATATATATTACTTAATTAAGAATAATTTGATTACTTTTTATACTTAAAATATACATTTTTATATTATAAAATATTTTTATAAATTTATAAATTACAATAAATAAAAAAATGTATTGTTTTTTTAGTAAAATAACAATATAAGTTATGACACAATAATGAGACTTTTTCCCGTATTCTACAACGGTTTTCCAATATCAAGTTAAAACAATTTACATAATATAAATTGTATTAGAATAATTTTGTAGTCTTTAACGGTATGGTGTAAAAAAAGGGGCATTGCTTGGAGCTTGTTGCTGTGGTGGGGTCTGATCAATATCTTCATATGATTGTGGGTTAGCAGTTCCTCTACCTTAAAAATACGCAGTTTTTTTATTAATAACAAAGAAAATACATTTTGAAATAATACTGTAAGAACATTTCTTACTTATATAATTTTGTAGAGGAGGTGGTATGCCATCAGATACCCCATTACTGCTGTCTATACACATTCGACTGAGAACTGACAGTGTTACAAAACGTAGCACCAAATTTGCCATGGCACAAATAACACTGAATATTTCCGACAACCCTGTGACAAAAGAAATAAAATAAAATAATTATTAGTACCTCAACTTACTAATCATAATCATTTACTTACAAAATGAGGAGGGAAAATAACAATAAATAGTGACAATATCTAAACATACTGTTGCAAGGTTTACAGAAATAGCCTGAAAATATAAACATACATAATAGATAAGACAAAGTAAATTAAAAATAAATATAATATAGAGGTAATATAGTGTAGAGTTATGATGCAATGGAAGAGTGAAACTGAACTAGACAATTGGTATACACTATACAGCACAGGATATAAATACCAGGTTATATTAGTACTTGTATTGCTTCAGTCACTGTAGGTGGTATGTTTTGAAATTATAATATTTAATTTAATAATAATTAATTATAAATCAGCATATTTGAAAAACAATTAAAAGCAGAACTCAGTGAAAACAAGGCTCGTTGATATATCTTTAAAAAAATATTGATAGTTTTCGGGAGTACTTTCAAATACATAAGTTAACAATAAAGTAAATCATGTAAATCTTTTAACTATCAACTAGATAAATTATTCTTTCAATAAAAATACTACATGAAAGTTATGGAGCATTTGTTCTATACTGAATACGAGTACTGCTCATACTCATTGTTGTAAACGTTTTCAAAAAATATGTGAAACAAATGCATTCCTTGTTTCACCCAAAATCTAATTATCTATAATAAATATATAATATAATTATGAAACGGTACATTATATTATTTATATTATTATAATTTATAATCTTCGTGAAGTTTAATATTTTAAAAGATTAATTTTTAGATTTATGAATGATCTTGAAATATTAAAATTAGTTTTTTTATATAACAATTTATACTATACGTGGATAAATTAAATTTAAACTATTAATAATGGTAATACAGTTAATACTTTAATTTGGTAAAATGTCATATTTAATAATATAACTAACGTTTTATAGGTACATCATACATTCAAATAACATTATTACTTTTATTATTAGTATCAATCACTAGTTGTACATAATACAGTGATTTATTTTCCATGAAAAACGTAATTGCATAATTTGTTGGTATACAATTAATCAAAAAGACTTACTAGCTGCGCTGGTTTTTCATTTTCTGTTTGATGCATTGCCCACAAAACGCAGCCCATGAAGATTACATTGTAAAAAAGATATGAGTCTGGACTCCATCTTCCTTGAACACTCCTATAACATAAGTAAAACACGTTAGGTTAAGGTAAAAATATATATTTTTATAGTAAATTCATACTTACCAAGTAATTAATATGAGGTGTAAAACGAATGTAGTTTTTGCTGGCAAGGCTGGTAGTTGATTCAAATCTAATGCCATTACTAAACAACAGGTGTACTAAAAAGAAAAAATATATATTTAATTGCCTTTTGTACAATATTATGGTTTGTAAGCAAAAAAAATAAAAAAATGTGAATTTGAACAAATATCAACTCAGTGGAATAGTTTACACTGGTCCACCATTATTGATTGGTATTGGGCTGTTATATAATAGAAGAGGTGTGATCAATAATAAGATAAGAATATTTTTGTAGCTCATCTATCATTTTCTGTGTGGGAATAAACATTTGAATTACCTCGGTTAGGTAGAAACAAGTAAGAGTAACAATCTCATTTAATAAACAAATACAAGTGGATTATTTGAATAATTGAATCTAAAATATAACAAAAAACTTTTAATGAGTACATTAATTCAAAAAACGTTCAGTTTTCTACAACATCGTAATAGCATAATATTATTTTTATTACGGCGTCAAGATGTTCTTCAAGACCGTGGTTTAGAGGTTCTTATCATTAATTTATCAATTAATTTGTTATCAACGCATGCAAATACGAATAACACATGTCAGTCGTGATGAACAACGAATGAATTATGTTTGAATATTTCATCCGTTGACTGTCATAAGATGTGATGCGGATGACGGATAATGGACGTCAATAGAGTGAATAACGATGAACGTAGGGAACTAAGGTAATAGTAAATGTTAAATGTCAATAATAATTGGTTATAACTCGCACAGTCATAGTATAAGCACAATTATTAGTATAAGCGTAGGTATTATATTCCCATACAGTAAGTGCTAATATACCAACTGCAATATTGTACTCTATGTACGTAAAACTTAGATACGCAGTACTTATAACTTAGTATTTATAATTACATTTTGTAAAAGCGACGTGAACAAGACTTGTATTTGTAAATTGTTATGCGATTAATATATATTTGGTTTATACTTAATAATTATCTACAATCTAGATAAAAAATATTTATTCATTATTGACAGCAAAGGTCCTCTCGAAGTTGATGAAATGGTGTTATCTTTATGATTCATGAAACAGTCGAAGTTCAACAAAATTATTAGAGTATAATATGTATGATGATAATCAATACAGTTACAAATAGGCTATCGCCAAATAGGATTTTTAACTTTTACCATTAATTGGTGTTCGATAAATAGTTCACATTATATTTTAAGTTCTGATCCGAATGTATTGGTTTAACAATGATGTGTGGTTTTTATTTTTTTTTGTGTGTGTCGTGTACACGATAAGTTGTCGAAATAATACTTCGATTTTCAACTTCAGTATCTTGTTTGGCGGGAAAGTGAATCTAGTTGGTACGTAAGAAAAACCGGGAATTTTTACAAAATCGAAAATTTCGAAAAACCGGCAACGCTTAAGCACAGATAATATTCTTACCTAAAAGTTTTATAATAGGTCAATTCACTCTAGTATCAAAACTAACAGCACACTATTGAAACTAGTGAACGACAATTTTCTATGTCGTGCTTGTGTAAGACGGAGATAACTAATTTATGCGTAGCGTCCTCTAACGTCGACAACGACCGAGACGGTACACAATAATCATTATAGGCATAATATTATTCCTTATTATCTCAGTGGTTTTCAAACTTTTACTAAACACGGCACACCGTGTTCCTCAAACAATTTTCATGGCACACTGACTTTTTTTTTCACTAAATAATTAGATATAAAAAAAAATTGTTTTCAGTTATAATTATATATACATTTAATGAGAAATGTGTTAATGGGCTAACAAATGTTATTATTAATTTTATTTTTATAATTTTATTCTTGGACGAATAGTTGAAATATTTCAGAAGACCGTGGCAGTGTGGCACACTTAGCAAACGCTCGATGGTACTAATGGTAAGAAAAAAAGTCCCGGAAAAAAGGATTTGGGGCTAAAAAGTCTGTATTCTAAAGATAATATCTAATAATTATGTAATCATATAATAGGTAACTACTAAATACAAATCAGATAAAACATAAATAATTACGGATATTTATAAAATTATAAAAAAAAATATCTCATCGAATTTTAGAATAATATTATTAAAAAAATATACATATTTATACCATAAAGGGTCAGAATAGAAAAACAAATTACATAATTATAAAAATCCTATAGTTGTATCATCGCTGTAACTTTATATTTTTGTGGTATAGCTTTTAAAAAAATCTTTAAGTTAAATTTTATTGTCCCCGAACGAGTGCATAAAGCATTTAATCTTATTTCCATTTTCTTTTTTCCTTTTTATTGATTGTTCACCCAGTTCATTTAAAGCTTATTTTGCGCGGTCTGCTGCTATCTCATATCTTATTTTAGTAATTAGTTTCCAAATTGTTGGATGATTTTGTCCAACCATGTGTGAAAATCGAGAGTTCCAATTTTCACATACATTATTGGTGCTATGCCCGTCAGCCAATGTGGCAAATTAACATTCCAAGTTGTATAAAGAAATAGTGGAGGGTGCGACAACATTGTACTACTATGCATATTATTTTTACAAGGTCTACCTGGGCGTAATTTGCCATTTACATATGTATGGTCGAAATATAAAAGTAGCCATTGGTAAAAACCAAAAATTATCGGTTTTTTTTGTCTAGCATTATTCTGTACTGTACAATTGAAATATAGAACTGGTTACTGGTTTACCTATAATTGTAAACTTATTCCTAATTTTATTTACAGGTTTTCTCGCCAAACTAACGTATATTAGATATAATATGTGAATAGTAGATTTTATAATTTTACTTCCGTATCTTTCACACAAAACTAATATATTATACAGAGTGGTTATATTATAAGTTTTATTTTAAATGTTCCAAATTGTATAATATTTCATTAGTTTTATGAACTTTTTTTACCCCGAGCTTTTTCCTTTAGACTTTTTCCCCGAGACATTTTTTCAGTTCCCCCGGTATACCTATATAGGTAGTGTGCCGAGCACCCAGTTTAAAAACCACTGCTATAGTCTATAACATATATGTTACTATAGTATAATAACATTATTTAGCTTTCGTCATTTAATTATTAACGAAAATTACAATACTCTTTTTGTAATGAATTACGAAAAAAAACTTGATACAGCCTTCAAAAGGCTACATAGGCAACGTAACTTACTACGAGACACAACGTGTTAATGACAAACACAGAGCAGCTCAATTTATCATTATTATTTGGTTAAACTTCAATATATACATCGATATCGATTCGATCAGGTATTTACTATTGTCTATTTCAATAGCCTACATGAAATAAATATTTTTGACAATGGATTACGGAATATGCGTGTACCTACGATATTTTAATATCTTGACTTGATATACGTCCGTATGTCACCATAATAATTAATAACTCGCATTACAATTATATGTACGTTACGCTAGGGCTGACGGTATTTTAGGTATACCGGTATTTTAAAATTATTTTGGTAAACGGTATACCGTAAAAAACCGTCTAAATTTTCTAGTATCAATGGCAATCATATAGATTATAATCCTAATATATAAAATGACAATATTAAATATTATAGTATATAATAAAGGAGGTAGGTTAATGCGAAACAATACTGAAGTAAAAAATATCGATACTAGTTAGATTTTATTTATTATTTCGGTATACCGTACCATATCTGTATTTAGGTATACGGTATACCGAACATTTCGGTTTCGGTACATCGAAACAGTTCAGTTTTTCAGTATAACGTTTCAACCCGCGGCGGTATTGACCGAAAATTATTTTCAATACCGTTATCCCTACGTTAAGCGCATCTCTTTACTCCAAAATTAAATTAAATCTACATCCTAAATTATTATTATGACCTTGTAAAAATAATATAGTAGTACAATATCGTCGCAGCCGTCCCCTATTTTCTCCTACAACGTGGAATGTTAATTTGCCACATTGTCTGACGGGCATAGAACTAATAATGTAGGTAGTAGGTATGTGAAAATTGGAACTCTCGATTTTCACATATGGTTGGACAAAATCATCCAATAATTTGGAAACTAATTACTAAAATAAGATATGAGATAGCTGCACACCGCTCAAAATTAGCATATTATGTACCGCATTGTACATTTGTACCCATACAAATTACTGGGAATGGTAAACTCCTACATAGACATAGTTAACTCCTACAAAAGATAGTGTTGACTCCTACAAAAGATAGTGTTGACTTCTACAAACCATAGTGTTAACTCCTACAAACGATGGTAAGCTAATAGGTGGTATGTTTTTTTTTAAAAAGTCAATTTAATTTTTAAAAAGGCGGACAAGTGAATTACGCTTGCACCGCTGTTGTTTCCTCCTAGCACACTTATATAAATTATCAAATTTAATAATTCCCTCCAGTTTAATTCGTTTAATTAATTAATTAGGTACCACACATTATTAAATATTAAAAAATCAAATGACTTATGTATATTGGGAAAAAAATCAAAGTGATGTTAAAAAGAAATCAGTAGAAAAAAATATGTCTTCGTATTATCGACATTAAAATTAAAATATCTGTCTTACAATGCATTAATAAATATTATACAAAAATCAATTCAGCTATCTATATCAATAAAAACTTAAACAATAATCAAATTAAAATAAATCATTAACGAAGTGTTTGTATATTATCTATAAATATTTCGATAAATATTTATTTTTTTTTATATTTTTTTTTGTAATAACTAATAAACAATCTATACCTACTATTTTTAGCACAATAAGTTTGTATGATAAAAGTAGAATACTATACATGAATGTTGTTAATAAGCAGCCACATATTAGTGGCTCTTAACTAATGTTAATTTTTTTTTAGATTCTGAGTGGAACGATGAATGATGAATGTATTGATTTTACAATGATGTGTGTTTTTATATTTTTTTTTATTTTTATTTTTGTGTCTGTGTACACGATAGGTAGTCGAAATCATAGGCGTGCGCAGCCCTAGCTCTTGTTCAGAGTATGCAGAAGCAGTGGAGGATCCAGGAGGGGGGAAAGGGGCATTCTTCCCCCCTAATTACCTTAGTTTCCCATTGTTTACACTGTGTTTAGCCAATTTTGTACTTTTGCCTCCCCCAAAATTAAGCACTGGATTACCACAGGTACCCCCTGAAAGTTATTTTAAGCATGTAAAATTCTAATAAAATATATACACAATACACAATATTCAAATGTTTTACTGTTTAATTCAAAAAAATTTACTTAAAACTCAAATAAAAATAAAAATAAAAGTAATAAAACTTAAAATAGTTATGTCATACAACTTGTACAATTAAAAAACAAACAAAAAAAAACTTTATCATATTAATAAATAATATATTTTATTATAACACCATTCTGCATTATGTAGAATTTTTGAAATGATCAATTATTATATCGTCGGGATTTAATTTAATAGCCATTTCTTGTTCTACCGTTATAAGCATCAATGCATTTAGTCTTTCTTGAAGCATAGTACTTCTTAACTTTGATTTTACCAAAGTTAATTTTGAAAATGATCGTTCACATATACAGCTTGTGACCGGTATAACTGTGAACTTCTTTAAAATGTTAGTAAATTGTCCAAAAATATTTTGTTTATCATAATTTTTTAACCATTGAAGCCAAATATGAAGCATTTTAGCGCCCAAGTTGCCTTCAATTTGTTTTGTTATTATTTCATGGTTTTGTAACAAATTTATTTCAGCTATTATTGCATTTAAAATAATTGCTTAATAAATTTATGAGGGGAATCAATTCGCAGGCGAGCGCAACGACGGAGGACGGACGAGTTTCGAGTTTCAACATAATAATATGTACACTCCTATAGTCCCAAGTCCTAGGCCGCACTAAAATTAGTAATTATTTTTATTGCGCTCAAAAGTTTCAAAGAGCTTCAGGGTATGCAGCTGCATACCCTGCATACCCCCTGCGCACGCCTATGGTCGAAATAATGCTTCGATCATCAACTTCAGTATCTTGTTCAATTCGAAAGTGAATATCGTTGGTGCATTGAGGGGGTCAAAATTTAAAATTCCTAGTAATTTACAAAAGCGCCAAGAAAAATTAAGGAAAAACGGGAATTTTTACGAAAAATCGATTTTTCACAAAATTGAATTTGGTTTTTCGTGTAACTTTTAAAAAAATGACCGTAGATACTTGAAATTTTCACTGGTTATTTATATTTGCATTTTCTATACACGATAACATTTTCAAAATATTTTGATTTATTTTGAATTGTTTAGGGACATTTTCATTTTCCATTTTTCTTTAGTTTTTTTTCTAGAAATATTAATAAAATTTTATTTGTTGGTTAAGAAAGCTTTAAAATTTAATAGAAGGCCTCTAGTATAATGTTTCAAAGGCAGATGAAAAATATTAAAAATCCTTAGTCACACTTTTTTTGTTATAAGCATTTAAAGTTCAAAAATTGACAAAATATGGAAAAATCACGAAAATTAGCAAATTATTTTGAGTTAAGAATTCGTAAAAATTTTTCTTTTTAAATCTAAGATTTGAAAATGTAATACAAGATTACTCATAAGTTTGTCTACCTTTTATCAGTAAAAAAATCTCTACCGGAAAGTCAAATTAAATTTTTATGAGCGTTTGAAATACAAATTTTTACAACATTATAAAAATATAAATATATCAATATAAAAATTTCACTGAATATTTATATTAGCATTTCCTATACACCATAAAATTTTGAAAATATTTTGACTCTTTTTGAGCTGTCAAAGGACAATTACAGTTTTCAATTTTTTTAATTTTTTTTTTCTATAAATATCAATAAAGTTTTATCTGTTGGGCCAAAAAGTGTAAAAATGTAATACAAGTAGGTTCCTGATCAATTGTTACAATAGCAATTGAAAAATATAAAAAATACATAGCCACAATTTTTTTTTATAAGCATTTAAAGATGATCGAATTTTGACAAAATTTATCAAAATCTCGAAAATTATCAATCATTGTAATTAATAAATTATAAAATGTTCAGTTTTTATAGCTAAGGATTGAAAATTTAAAACAAAGGTTCTCATAAATAGTTCATACTGTAACCAAAAACTCAAAAAAATATAATAACACAGTCATTTTTTACAGACATTTTAAATTCAAATTTGGACGAAATTACATATTAAAAAACCTAGAACAACTATTTTAGTTTTTTGTTGTGATTGAATAATATTATTCGTGGGTACTTGAAACTTCTAAAGTGTATTATTATATATCTATGATAGTATCACGGTTTTTGTTGATGTATAACCCGTTATAAGTACCTAATGGATATTGTGATATGATTAATTAGGAATTTATTATAGGTACCTATTATAGGTCAATTTTTTGTTTAATACCATAGATGTCTTATACCTAGACTGACTACCGTCTCCGCTCAGAATCGTTTTTCTTATACAATGATAAATGATAATATATCGTTGAATTCAAATTTAATATCATCCATTATACAGTGATCCACTTGTAACCTACTGTACAGCAGAGCGACACCCACTTGCCCACTTTTTTTTTATTATTTTAATTTTTTTTTTCTATAGACGTTAGACATTAAAGTTTTGTAAAAGGTCACGGCAAGGCACCCCCTTCTTTTTAATCTACGGTTAGGATTTCTTGAGAGTGTAAGGATGGAAAATTCTTTTATGAGAGAGTTTGGATGGGTTTGAAGTCGATTGTGGAAACGTGTGTAGAAAATGTGTGCTTCCTCTTCTATTGTTCTCCTATGGATAAAAAGCATAAAATGTTGGTAAGATGTTACACACCTGTAAGACGGTGACAACACATGCTGGTGCACGGGTGCCACTTCATCATACTTAAAAATTCTAAAAATCAGAATTTGAATTAGCGCTTTTCAAATATACAAAAACAATAATGATTGGTTCTCCATCGTACTGTCGATTGTCCACTATTATAATACTATAGAGTATATAGTGGTTGCCAAAGTATTGGGTCACAAAATTAAACTGCAATCGCCCACTTAAATTTGCTCCCTGTGGAGATTTCCACTCTTCAGAATACTAATAACCTACCGATTCACTTGCCAAATTCGCGACTTGTAATGGAAACCGCTAGGCAAATGTTCTATGTTGCGAGTGGGTCAGAGAGGAAAAACACATTCAGATGTGTTCAATCATATCATTGATCCAAAATTATAATCAATTAAATAAAAAATAAATAAATAATAAAATAAAATTTATTTATTTCAGTATTGTTGTTGCAGTACACTTAAAAGTTAAAATACACTTTTAAATTTACTCAATTTTGAAATCTTAAAGATAAAAATATAAATATGTAAAAATATAAATCAATCTTTAAATCACATAGGTCTAGGAGACCACAAAAATAGTAAGTAATATTATAATACAAAAATTATTATCTTTATAAAACCTAAAGTTTAACTCAGCTGAAATATAAAATTGTTGTAAAAGCATTTGGTTTTTGAACATTGAGCAAGTCTCCCTGAATTTATAGGAACTTTTGTTATTCCTAACTTAAGAAAGTAATATTTGTAATCCTAATCTGTATCAGAGTTATCGGATGATTTTTTTTCTTCCTCCGTGTCAGTGTTTGTGTCTGTGTCCACGATAGCAACTGATTTATACATCCCTCTTCTGTCATATTTAGTGAAATCTTCTAGTATAAACTGTTCCGATTGATTACTACTGGTTAAACCCTTAAAACTCATCTGTAACAGTTTTGTATTAACCATACTTAAGGATGATATTGAAAGAGTCTTCAGTGTTTTCATTTGCTCTTTAAGACCCGAATCAATGCCAGCTGAAGCTGTTCTTCTTTCTAAATTAGGAATAGCAGTTTGTTGTATTTCTGTTTCAGGCCGTGAACACACATTTTGAAATTCGGGAAATGTCAACGTCAACTGAAAATACAAACAGGTTATTAAATGTTGTTTTAAAAAAGGTACTTCAGCGGTAACTAGTTATAAAAATAACTAATTAAGAGGACGCTACACAGATATTTTTTTTCTCTGCCTCACAAGTGCACAACATAGCAAATTTACGCTGAGCAGTAACTCAGTTAGTTTAAAAATTAGAGTGATATGACCTATTATGAAACCTGATGGTAAGAACATTATCTACGGTTTTTTTTTACAATAATTCAGTTTTTAAGTGAGTTATGAGCATTTTTAATTTACGCTATATTATATAAGCAAAACTTACTAACTAAATAACACTAAAACTAGATTACATAATATTATCCACGTAATAATATATAATTTATTATTATATCATAATTAATGTATTTTTTTTTTAATTTGATATATGATTTATCAATATAACGGTATTTATGAAGAAAAAAAAGTTGTTGGTTCAAGATCTCTGAATTAGGATCTACTACTTGTTGTAGAAGCTCTATACACTTTATGGTGGTCCGTAGGTTTTAGAGTTATGAATATTGGATTTAGTGGTCCAAAAGTATAAAAATGTGTTTAATACTTATATCTTACTTGTCGAGTTATATCTTGAGAAGTGACACTTCCCTTCTGAGATGATGGTAGTTTGCACAGCAATTTATTACTTCTTTTATGTTTTTTTTTAACATGTTTGGAAAATCGACGGACTTTACGAGTCATTTCAAATGCTTTTACTGATATGGTAGAATCTAATGAGTGACTACGAGATTCCACAGAAACTCTACACATACTATAACTAATTTCTGAGTCTGACTGCAAACATGAAGATGATACTGATAGTTGTTCTTGGCCAGTTAATGCTCCACGTCTTCGTATAAATTTGGGTAAAGCAGCAGCCCAAGTAGAACTTATGTTATCTGTTAGATTACTGTTTAAACCAAATACCAAACCTAAAAAATACAAACATTTTGAACTTTAAATTCCATTGAAACCAAAAGTATCAATAATTGTACGTATACATTTATATTATTATACATCAATGTTTATATATTATTCTAAAATTCTAAAGTTTTTTCATATACATTTTCTCTCTATAAATGGTTGTATGAATCCTATTTTCAAATTATTGGTTTATTTTATGCTGGTTTAAAATATTTTGCTCATTAGGTCCCAATTATCTCAACATGTTTGTTTATTCTATTAATAAAGATAGTTAAATATAGTCACTTTTAAAATAATTAAATAAAGTTAAAATATATCATGTTACTCAGTGGCGTAGCCAAGGGGGGATTTAGGGTGTTTAAACACCCCCCATTGAAATTTTCCCCGCTAATAAATATATTGTTTATATTGTTCGGGACTGCTTGCATGTTTTATTGTAGCGGTCGTGGATTATTTTAGAAAAGTTATAAATTTGTCTTATGAAATTTTTTATGTGTTATCAAACAAAATTTGCATATTTTAGGAAAAGTGTACATTTGAGCGATTTTTCGCATATTTTGCATTTTTTTAACTTAAATGTACATACAATTGTCGGGAAAAATCATAATTGGATAACATTGAAAAATATCTTTAAAAATATTATGTTTGGTTAGGTACAATATAGGCGCTAATTTTGAGATTTGGTTAGGCCGTAGCCTAAGACCATACTATTATAAAACTGAATAAACTTAAAAAAATTAAGATAATGTTTTAGAGGGCTGTTGCTTGTTAAAGTTGTTGGTGGAGCTAGGCTACGGTTGGCCCTATTTTCGCATATGGTACGTAACATAAGTCTATATAATATACAGGGTGTCACGTGAGGATTTACTCATTGCGATATCTCCTGAAATAATAGAGATATCGTAATTCTGTTTTTTTATTAAGACTCACAGAGGTAAGCACTACAAATAACTAATTTTTTATTTTTTTTTTTTATGTTTTGGTAAAAAAATTAAAAAAATTATTTTTTTAATTAATTATTTAAAAAAATATTGAAGATTGCCATTTTGTAGAGTTCATTTTTCTGAAAATATTGACGTTTCAACATTTTAATTTCATTAATTTCCTGATTTTTAATAATTTTTTTAATTAATAAGTAAAACGGCAAAAAACCGGTTTTTGTCCGGGCGGCAAGTCCCCCTCTACGGCTAATAGGTAAATCCTCACGGGACACCCTGTATAAGTCTCTTTATGACAAGACTGTGTTAATACTATAATTGACATCTAGATTCTAGATTGTACGAAGAAATGAAAAATCAGTAGATACGTGTTCGTTTATTAAGGTGTTCGCATATGGCGTTATTGGTTATTACTTATTTATCCTATAGTACCAAAATTGTAGTATGTTTTATGAATTTTTCAAAAATAATATAAAAATGTAGCTGCATATATTTAAGTATATTTTGACTGCATATTTCGATAATTTTTAGTGCAACAAGTCAAAATTTATTTATATTCGTAAACTGTAAGAACTTGGTTTTAATCTATACTTAAACACCCCCCCCCATTTCATAATCCTGGCTACGCCACTGATGTTACTCAATACATATTATACATTACTACATTAGTATACCGAATACTTATTTATTAAGTATACATTTAATAAAATAAAGACTTTAAAATAATTAATTTTTATATTTTAATAATAAATGCTAGATATTATAATTTGATTATATTAAAAAAATACTTTTTAAACAGTAATTTATTTTGTAGATTTAATTGAAATTGTTTAAACCATTTATGAATAAAATTTACCAAACGGATCTTCTTTTGAAAATGTAACAGTAAAATCATTACTATTAAGTTGATGTCTTTTAGCAAAAGCGCTAGCAATCAACTTATGTTTATTATACTTAGAAGAGTCTTGGTTTTTCTGTTCATGACCTCGCAATTTCTTTAACCTAAAAATCAAATTAATTAAAATTGAATAATTAATAACAATACAAGTACACACCAACGAATTAAACACTCGCACCAAGCATTGCCAATTTGATTAGTCCACACCCAAAATGACATTAGTACTGCATTTCCAAATAACACTAATATATATAGTTGTTTTTTAGAGACACTTGGTTTAAACTCAATACGACAATTTCCTATATCGGTATCTGGTATAATGCCAAGTTTGCACCTGCAAAATTATAGGTACTATAAACACACTGACTAATATAACAATTATATGTATAGATAGTATGTATGATTACTAGTTAAGCACTTCATCATAGTAATACTTACACAATATATTTTCTAAGACTATCTCTCCATAAATGATCATTGTTGTATTCGTAAATATAACACATAAACATTGATGAAACAAATACAACAATCAATATCATGAACATTATCACTTTAATTGCTGCTGAATGAATCTTTGACTTTGCTTGTTTGGAAATTACTTGTGTGCTCTCTTTTTTTAAAGCTAAGAGTCCAAATAATACTCGGACCAAATAAAATAAACCAATCAGGACAGATATTAAAACTGGTATTAGCACAAATATAATACTATATATTTTATTATTGACGCCTACAAAACATGTGCCAGTTACACTATCACCATCAATCTCTCCAAGTACCATCACGACGACACAAAACACTAATGGTATAGACCATGCTAGCAAATGAAAATATCCACCTTTTTTATCAACCTTTTCTTGGATTTTTCCTTAAAATAAAAAAAAAACATATTGTAAAACAAAATATTTATGAAATATATATATATTTTAACTCACCAAAGGATTGAAATGTTGTGTGAAGAGAGTATGTAAAAATAACAAACCAAATAAATGCAGCAATTAAGAAGTAGTATGAGAAAATAAAATTTATAACACAAGAAAGATCTTCATCACTAATGAAAGAAAATAATAATTTTAAATACAAAGTATAAATGGTTTAAAAATGGTTAAATTTAAAGTTTAAGAGCCTACCTAGGTTCTGATGTTTTTCTAGCACCATTTTTTCTACAGACAATATCATCTCTTGTGCCAGACCAAAATTGTGATAACCACCCAAAACATATGAATAAAAAACATACATTTATGTACAGTATTACAATGTTAGGATAACGATTTAATGATTGCCATTCGATCATAAACGTAAGCTGAAAATAAAATTAAACTGCTAAAAATATTTATAAAATATCAATGAATTATTTACTTACAATAGCAAATATATTGCAAAGTCCAGCTATAGTAGCAGTCCACGCAATAAGATTATGTATTTGTCGGTGTTCATCCATAGAAAACAAAGGATCATAACATTGAAGATCACAACCCTCAAAATTAGGATAATGATAAGCTTCAGGTCTATAAGTTTGTACAAGTGGAGATTCACAACGACCAGCCGTTGAGTTGAACTTTAACTCTCGCAAATCATTCTGAAAATTTTAATAAAAGTAATTAATATTATTTAAGTAGTTATTAGAAACTGATAAAAAAATTCCATGCTATGTTTAATTTATCCAGCTTACTGAATTACATATTTACAGTTGTAAGAATAATGCTCTAATTTATGGCATTCTTGGCTGTTCTATCTGTATTAATTTACTAGGTTTTATAGTACTTGCTTTCCTTTGTCATTTTTTTTTATTTTTGAGAAAATGTATCAAATAATTTTTTAAATAGTAATGCATTTGTTATTTATTAAATTGATAGGAAATTAGTAATTTCAAAAGTAATACAAATTAATATTTAAAATACTATAAATTACTATTAATTAATTTTATACTACTAATTTTATGTAAGCAATTAAACAAAGGGTTATTTTTAGTTTTGAAAAAATAGTTTAGCTGTAGTTATTAATTACAAAAACAGTTTATTAGGTATTTATATCTCTGAAGTTCAAAATGAGGACTGTCGCACACTGAGGAAAGGGTCACAACCCCCACACACAAAAAAATTTATTTATACAAAATTATACTCTTCTTTAATATCAGTAGTATGAAATTTAATTTAGGGAAAATTATTATTAGCACAACTCTCTTCAATAAAAATTGAGTTGTGAGTTACAGATATTGAAAAAAGAAGGGATAAAATATTAGAGTGGATAAAGGTATATTTAGGAAGAACACCACACTAGTACTTATGTCCTATGATTTTTACTTGAATGAATATTAATAATGAAAATCGAGTAGTTTACCTTGCATAATTTTGCAGGATAGAGTGTGTCATTTTCACAATTAAATTCTGCAGGCCATGAATTTTCAATTTTGAGAATTTGACAATGGTTTTCAATAAGTTTACACATTTCCTGTATCAAATAACATTAGCAATTGCCAATTAATCATGTGAGGAGTGAAATATATCTGTCATATCTGTAAATGATATGTGTCAACAACAACAAACAGTATGTGGTAAACACAAAATACAATAAACATTTACTGGTAATGACTAATTAATATTTTACCTGCGGTGGTAAATGTAAGCTGCTATTCTCGCAATTGGGCATGTATAATGCACACAGCAGTGGTTGGATAGCCGCCCAACATTTTGGAACTTTTTTGAGCCCTTGCCAATAGTGCAGTCGCTCCTAAAAATAATAATAAAATAGTGGTGAAAAAACCACATTGACAGCAAATACTATGATATATATATATACATAGTGCGCGTTCAAAAATTAAAATTTTTCAGTAGGCATCTGGGATTTTGCTATTGTTAGACGACAATATCCAATGTTTAATACATTTAGCTTTAAAAATGAATACCATATAGCTATGACTTGTTTGTAATGATTTAGGTTTTTCTACAAATCCAATTGTAATTTGGTAAAATCAACTACTCCTTATGGTTGACCGCACACTATAGATATATCTCGTAATACGATTATGGTGTATACAAATATGTAGTACCTGAGCTTCTTCTGGGGTCTCGGCATCCGGAACGAGATCGGTAGAAGTAGACGTGTAAGGCAGTTTCACCCCCAAACACGACAACGAGTGGTTCATGTCCAAGCATCGTGAGTGCGGCCTCTCGCAGTACTGCAGCTTGCTTTTCGATTTCGACAAGCCTAACAACACCTGTGGAGTACTACACAGCAGCAACAGTTGGAGGACGATGGCGGAGGCACTCCGCGCGGGGTCGCGTTTCATCGCGTTTCGATGTGGTTGTCATCCGAGACCCGAGTACAACAATAATGACACGTGAAAACGGTACGCGAGCATTTCAGATGAGATCGGACAACGGTTACGAGTGGTTTGTACGAAACGCGTTTTCTGCCGCTACAACACTGATGTCTAGACAAGAGAAACAATTTGGCACGACGTCTGCCGTCAAAATCTTGGCGTAATTAAACTACAGCAACAATGACGTGAGACGAATTCTATGAAGATCACGACCATTAGTTGTTTGTCGACACTAGATAACCCCGTGGTCGCGATCAAACGCCGTTCGCAAGGAATGCCAGAATGAGAATACTCTTTCGGGTTTCCGGCCGGCGACGAATGCGTAAAATATTACAAAATTAAAACGACGTTACGCCAAGTGTGAATATAGAATAATAATATTACAAGGAGTGCTCGGCACACGAATACACGATAATGGCGGGCCGGCGACTGGCAAGTGGCAACCGGCAGGCGGTTTGATATTTTGACGGTGTGTTATTGTGGTGATGCCGTCGGTGGTGGTGGCGATGTTGGTGGGACGGGTAGAGAGGTGACCACGTGTGTGGTCTCGGCGTCTCGCTGTTGCCTCATACCCGTACCAGATTGTAATATCTATTATATTCCATAGTACCTGTATTATGCCTCTATGGACACTGGACACCCTGGTTCGGTTCCACGATAGTGGGAGGGTGACAAGCCGATGCGAGAATGCGACGCGCATGCAAAAAATATCGTGTATGGTACATAGTACATACTACATAGTACATTGGTACGGCAGTACGCCAGTACGGCACTATGGCCACAGAATGTCGGAGTATAACAGTGGCGTACTTATAGGGACTGTATAGTACCCGCATTATTATTTGTTAAGGGGCCTCGCTACTGCGCTTAATTTTAGCTGAAAGACCCTAAAGTATTGACAAAATTAAAGTTAGTTAACGTTGTCCGATTTTGATTCTGAAAAAAAAATTGAACTCACCAGAAAATTGTCCATAGATCCTATCAAGCACTTTGTAAAAACTAAATTTTATATTATTTTGAGCTGTAATTGAAAACTTGAAAATATGAACTTTTTCCAATCATAATTAAAATTATAAAATTAATATTAAAAACGGAAAATGTTTAGTACGATCTACAGACATTTTTCTGCTGAATTCAAATATTTTTCCAGAATCAAAATCAGACAACGTTGACTAACTTTAATTTTGTCAATACTTTTGTCAATGTGTGTTTTTGTAAAATTCGAGTAGTGAAATTTTAAATGGTTATCGAGTTATTAACATGTGCATGCGCGTACGAGAGAGGATACCCGCATTTCATTTCACTCACGCTAATAATCATTTACAGCTACCACATACATCCTGGGTGGCTATGAGAAAATTAGAAATTGCCTAATTGTTGCCCCTTAACTTGTTAATTTTATTGTTATTATAATTCATAACATTATACAGGCAAGTAGGTAACTCTGACTAACTCATAACTATATAACAATATTATGTGTATAATGTATGTAGTATACAGTATGCAGTAACAGTAAACTATTATAGTTTATAGACATTTATATATATAGACATATAGTTACGAATATAATGTAACTTGTAACTTTGTAAGTATGTAACAGGGTACAGTGCACTAGTGCAGTATTGTGTAAGACGCTTGAGTGGTGGGGAATGATGATGTAGTCCAGAGGGACTACGCGATTACTCGAAGGAGATCGTCGAATATTAATATATTATACAAGGTGATTCACCAAGCATGCTCATCCCAATTAGTGTCCCGTGACTAGTGGCATTTGTTGTCTCCGTCTTACAAGTGCGTAACATAGCAAATTTTACGTTCAGCAGAACACGTTTATCTCCGTTAGCTTAAAAATGGACCTCTTATACAATTTAAAGGTAAGATTATATCTAGATAATCATCTAGGCTTTTTATTATATTTTAATTTTAAAGCTATTTATGAGTGTTTTAAGATGTACAAACAGTTTACAATTTTAAAATACACATAACTTTCATCAAAATTAAAATATAATAAAAAGCCTATGTCATTTAGCTAGATAATAATCTTACCTTTAAAAGATAAAAAATTAAAAAATCTTTATTTGATAAAAATCTATATTTAACATATTTATATTTCATCAAAAAGTTTAATCAATTCAACAAAAAAATCTTGATAAATTAAAAAAAAATCATACAAATCTTGATAGATATTTTTGTATCAAATTTAGATTTTTTATTATATTTAGATTTTTTATTAAATATAGATTTTTTTATTTAAGAGGATGTCACCCGCATGTGTTGTCTCCGTCAATGTACAACATAGCAAAAACTGTTTTGTGCGGGACCACTATTATCTTTCTGTGTTTGTAGTAGTGGTTCCAAAATTTCTGAACATATAGGGTGGAAAATTATCTATGCAACAGCATGCGCATATTTTAAGTTATTTGCTTCTAAACATTTTGTTTTTTTTTTTTCATTTACTTATAAAAAATTATTGGATAGTGCTATTAAAAAAATATTTGTTTATCTACAGTTATGTAAATCTACTGTTTGCACAATTTCGAGATTTTTATCAATAAAAAATGTATCTAGATGAAGTTATTTAGATTAGTAAAAAAACTATCTAAGATAAACGTTTAGATACCTTGTAACTATTTATCTAGATAAGATAAAAGATGAACAAATAATTATTTAGATATTCATCTAGATAAGTTCGAACACTGCTTATAGGGCCGTCCCTAGGGCAGGACGAGCAGGGCCCCGCGCCTTCGCCACAGTTGGACAAGCCTCACTTTTCTATATACAACTAGCTGATCCCGTGCACTTCGTTGCCCGTTCAATGTACCAACTCTACATATATGCCTCAAACTGTGTTCAATTCGTTATTTATAATATTCGGTGTATGGTGTTCAAAATGTATCTTAACTTTTAGTTGCCCGGAATAAAAATTCTTATTTGCAGCAGTATATTATCAGGTAGGCAATCTATATTTTTCGTCGCCCGTTAAATGGATCAACTCAATACTACCTACTCAAACTTTGTTCAATTCATTAACGTGTATGGTGTTCAAAATTTATCTTATCTTTCCCGTTGCCCTGAATAAAAATTCTGAATCGCAGCAGTACATTATCAGGTAGGCAATCTACCTGCGGTAGATCGCGGACCCCGTGCTGTTTGTACGGAAGTGTATGATTTAACTCTAAAGTATCAAAGTTATACCAAGTTTATTTTGATGTAATACTGTGGATTAATATAATAAATTTAGTTGCTCGTAAAAAATCGCAACTCTTAAAAAAATTATGATTGTTGAACTCCTTTTGGGTGTAATTTTCTGCGGTAAGTGCAACTCTGCCACCCTGGTGAGCATTGTTCAATAATTTGATGCAAGCTTGTACCTGATCTGCCCGAATAACCAATGGCAACCAATAAATAAATGCTAATTTCTAATGTAGACTGTAACCAATGGCAACTATAAATAAATAAAAATAAAATTTCCAATTTCTATCGTGAATCTCAATGTCCCTGTTTCAGCACCTATTTAAAATGCGAATTTTGGCAAATCCTTTCTTAGCGCACGTCTATATTATAATTGCTATCTGTATGCCAAATTTCAGCCAGATCCGTCCAATGGTTTGAGCTGTGCGTTGATAGCAGTCAATCAGCTTACTGTTTTTTATATACAGATATGGTTGCCATGGTAATATGGACACACACACACACACACACACTGACATACATTCATTTTTGGTATTGGTGCATCCGTTGCTATTGGTTTGAAGTACATGCTATGTATAATAGATGGCGCTGTATGTGAAAAACGATTTCCCCACTTTTCTGTTGAATTTTTCCTGAATTTTCCAGAATTTTCTTTGCTATAAACCTCACGGAGCCCAAGACCTTTCCAACGAATGCAAAACCGTGGAAATCGGTTCGTGCGTTCTCGAGTTATAGCGTCAGGGAGGAAAACCGGACTTATTTTTATATAATAGATAAAAAAGTCAAGTAAATGAGCAAAAAAAAAAATTCAACATTTATATATTTTTATACATTCAATTGTTGTAATATTTACTACCTAAAACTACTTATATTGCGACGTCAAATAAATGTATCACATTTTAAACGAGTTAATATGATTAAAATTAAATTTTCAAAGTTGAAAGTTATAAATTAACTATCTTCCAAGCCCACTGTCCCAAAAACAAGGCATCAACAAGCTATAATATCTGAAAACAGGTGCTCTGCTGTACAGTAGGTTACAAGTGGGTCATTGTATAATGGATGGTATTAAATTTGAATTCAATGATATATCATTGTATAAGAAAAACGATTCTGAGCGAAAACGGTTAGTCAGCCTATGATATTACGAAGTATATTTGATGATACTAAGGGTGAATAAAGTAATCTATGTATAACCTATCCCACCAAAAACATATATGTAAAATGAGAGCCAAGTTCAATACTATAATATATGCCTTGGTTGTTGACTTCAACGACAAAAGAAGTGAGATCTAAATGAGTGCCAAGTTAGGATAATATATTGAAGCCTAAGGTGTGACTTGGCTACTTTTCATATACGAATTATTATTATAAGTACCTACTAAAACAGTAATGGAAGAGTGAAGATGATTTTCCGAAGAATAAAATAAGAACTCAAAGCTTTAGAACTTGCAAATGCTATAATATATAATTCGTAGCCAAGTCAGACCTTAGGCTTCAATATATTATCCTAACTTGGCACCCATTTAGATCTCACTTCTTTTGTCGTTGAAGTCAACAACCAAGGCATATATTATAGTATTGAACTTGGCTCTCATTTTACATATATGTTTTTGGTGGGATATCATTACTTTTTGTATGTAAATTATTATAACCTAACCTAACCTAGCCATGACGTATTCTATAAATAAAGTTTATTACTATATAATATAATTCAGTTACTAATATTAATAATAATATTTATTATAAAATATTTTCCGTTGTATATACAGAGTATAAAATATATGTAAAATTAATATACAATTATTTTAACTCTTTTTGAGTATATTTTTAATTATCATAATTTTATTGACTGTAGTTTCTACTGTTGGGTGGGTAATTCATAATTTGTAAGAATAATTATTTAATTATTTTAATTGTAATATTTAAAAAAAATAATATTAATTACATAGGTACATAGATAGAAAAAAAAGTATGTTGCTGCGCGCGGGTCGACAATATCGGCACATATTCGGCTAGTCGTATTTTTGGAGCGGCGATACGGGAAAAGTAATTTAAGTCAACATTACATTAAATTAGAGGAAATTCATTAATAAATTGAAAAATTAAACATAATAGATAAAATAATTGCAAAATTATAATAAATTCAATTGATTAAAAAATTAAAAATTAAAAAATTTTAAATTAAAAATGTTCAAGTTTCTGATTTTTTCCTTTGTATTTACCTAACTACCTATCTGTATGCCAAATTTGAACTTTCTAGGTCTTCTGGAACTGGGTTAGAATTTTGATCTATAGGTAAGTCAGTGATAAAAATGACGATTTTCGGACGTTAATATCTAAATAACAGTTTGAAGTGTGTTTATGAAATTTAGAGCACATATGTATCTCGTTAGTCTCAATATATGAGCCAAATTTGACATGTTTATGTGGAATAGTTTTTGAGTTATGAGGGGGTCAAAAGTGGCTCCAAATGGTTCGTGTAATATTACACACGGTGCTGCTCGCCAGTTCTGTTAGCTAGAACTTGGCTTGACACGCTACCGCGTGTCTAGATCTACGTAGAATCTTGTTTTAAATTTTCAATCATTAGCTATAAAAGTTGAACATTTTATAAATTTTTAAGTACAAAATTATTATTACATTTTAAATGTGATAAATTTTGTCAAAATTTGAACTTTAAATGCTAATAAAATAAAATTGTGCCCATGTATTTTTAATATTTTTCAAGTGCTATTGTAACAATATATCAGGAGCTTTGAATTAAATTTGAAAAACAAATAAAATAAATAAAATTTTATTGAAATTTATAGAAAAAAAAACTAAAAAAATTTAAAACTGAAAATAAACAGTTCAAAAAGAGTGAAAGATTTTCAAAATTACATGGTGTATAGGAAATGCTTATATAAACATTCAGTGAAATTTTCAAGTATTTACAGTCATTCGTTTTTTAATTACAACAAAATTTTAAATTAGAAAATCGTTACATGAGAAATCGAGTGAATATCAAATGTAAAAAGGTGGGCAAGTGGGTGTCGCTCTGCTGTACAGTAGGTTACAAGTGGGTCACTGTATAATGGATGGTATTAAATTTGAATTCAATGATATAATATCATTGAATAAGAAAAACGATTCTGAGCGGTGATGGTATGTCAGTCTATGTATAAGGCATATTATATACATATCTATGGTATTAAACATAAAATTGACCTATAATAGGTACCTATAATAAATTCCAAATTAATCATATCACAATATCCATTAGATACTTATAACGCGTTATACATCAACAAAAACCGTGATACTATCATAGATATATAATAGTACACTTTAGAAGTTTCAAGTACCCACGAATAGTATTATTCAATCACAACAAAATAACTAAAATCGTAATTCTTGGTTTAAATATGAAATTTTGTCTAAATTTGAAATTAAAATGTCTGTAAAAAATAAGTGTGTTTATATATTTTTTAGATTTTTTGGTTACAGTATGAATTATTTAAGAGAATCTTTGTTTTAAATTTTCAACTCTTAGTTATAAAAACTGAACATTTTATAATTTTTTAATTCCAACGATTGATAATTTTCGAGATTTTGATAAATTTTGTCAAAATTCCAACTTTAAATGCTTATAAAAAAAAATCGTGCCTATGTATTTTTAATATTTTTCAACTGATATTGTAACAATATATCAGGAGCCTTGTATTAAATTTTTACACTTTTTGGCCCAACAGATAAAACTTTATTGATATTTATAGAAAAAAAAACTAAAAAAAATTGAAAGCTGTAAATGTCCATAAACAGCTCAAAAAGAGTCAAAATATTTTCAAAATTGTATGGTGTATAGGAAATGCTAATATAAACATTCAGTGAAATTTTCATGTATCTACAGTTATTCGTTTTTGAATTACAACAAAATAAGGAAATCGCTACATGAGAAATCGAGTGAAAATCCAATGTTGTAAAAATTTGAATTTCAAACGCTCATAAAAATTTAATTTAACTGTCCGGTAGAGATTTTTTTATTGATAAAGGTAGATAATCTTATAAGGAATCTTGTGTTTCATTTTCAAATCTTAGATTTAAAAAGAAAAATTTTTACGAATTCTTAACTCAAAATAATTTGCTAATTTTCGTGATTTTTCCATATTTTGTCAATTTTTGAACTTTAAATGCTTATAAAAAAAAATTGTGACTAAGGATTTTTAATATTTTTCATCTGCCTTTGAAACAACATATTAGGAGCCTTCTATTAAATTTTCAAGCTTTCGCAACCAACAAATAAAATTTTATTGATATTTTAAGAAAAAAAACTAAAAAAAAATGGAAAATGAAAATGTCCCTAAACAGTTCAAAATAAATCAAAATATTTTGAAAATGTTATCGTGTATAGAAAATGCAAATATTTAAACCAGTGAAATTTTCATGTATATACGTTCATTTGTTTTAGAGTTACACCAATAACCAAAATCGATTTTTTGGAAAACCAATTTTGCGTAAAAATTCCCGTTTTTCCTTAATTTTTGTGTTGTTTTTCCCGGCGCTTGTGAAAACTACTGCGAAATTTATACTTTTGACCCCCCAAAGTACCAACTAGATTCACTTTCCTATCAGAAAAGCTACTGATGAAGAAAATCCAAGCACTTTTACTGTCCTAAAACGTGATGACAGACACAAAAATATAAATAAAAATATAAAAATATAAAAATATAAAAACACACTGAACCAAAAACGTACATATTATTGAAAAAAAAGTACGTTAGATTAATAAATTTAACCATCAAAATATCTCCGATGAAGAAAATTATTAATACAACAAACTGTTGTTTATAATTAACATATTTGATGTACGAGTATATGTCTTATTAATAAATAATAGTTTATTGTTTTTATAATTTTTGTTAATTTATATAAAAATCAAAATTATTAATATCATGTATTATAAGTTTATTAGATTAACAATATATATTATTATATTGTCGAAGTCTTATTATTTGTTTCATGTATTTGGATTTGTAATTCAGTGATACTATTTATTGATCTAAAAATCATAATTTTTAACATTATGCTTACAAATTATTTTATAAACAATATAATTTATTATATTGGTTAAGTCTTATTGTTTATTTAATGTATATGAATTCTTGATTCAGTTATACAGATAATTAGATAATTATATCAATAAATAGTTGTTGTTGACTCAAAGTAGGTATATGTTTTGAATTAATGAATGCAATATTTATGTGCAAAAGTTATATTTATTTTATTAATAAATTCAAAACATTGATCATACAAATATATTTGTAATAAATGTATAATAAATTTCACTATAAAATAAATTGAGTAATGTTACAAATTGGTAATAACAAACCTTTACAAATACTTTAAAAGCTTAAAGGAAAATATAAGATTATTGAGATGAAACAATATAATATAATATAATATATTATATAAATCACAATCACAATCTCTTTAGTGGTATTGCTTTTAATATATTGAATTCGTGAATTACAACAAGCCTTCCACGTACAATCAAATTCAAATGAACTTATGTTATCAAACTTAAGTGCTTTAATACAGCTTTCAGCATCATTTTCTGGCTCTGAAAAATAATATTATTTATTTACAATATAGTCTATAAGTATAGGTAATAATTAATAAATAATGCTATTTTACCGAAATTTTTTAAATGTCTGCTGAATTTATCTGAATTAACAGAAGATATTTTCTCTGCTGAGTGTTCCAGATGACCTGATACCACTTTGAATGCTGTTGTGAGATTATAAAATTTGTTGTAAATTTTGCCTCTCTTTGCAGTTCTGTAATATTCCTAAAAAATAAAATGCAGGTATATTTTAGCATATAATAAAGACCAATTTAAATACCTAATAATTATTTCCCAATACGAAATTTTTCCAGGAAATATTTCATTTTAAATTTAATCAGTTTGTATAATATTATAGCAAAACATACATAATAATATTATTTTCATTTTTTTTTCAAAATTAACAATTTCCGAAAAACAAAAACACACTTATTATGCACATACATTTGAGTTAACAAAAAATTGGGCCCACTCCGTTTAAAATATAAATAAATAATTATACTAATAATATATTTGTATATAACTTACCTTGGCTTTTTGTTGAATGCGACGAAAAGACTTAAACGACGAAACACAACCTTTTTTAAAAACACCAAACTTGTTTCTTATAAGGAAACCGTTAACGGAGTAACGGACTGAGCACAGTGTTAAAATAATGAATAACGATAATGATAACTGGGTTGTTAATAACAAAATCTTGTACGTTATTATTACAATTTTTTATTATTGATAACCGAATCAATAACATTATTTTTAATATAATGCATAATATTTATGGTATTTATAAATATGAATTTTTTACCCAATCTTACAAAATACGTTGTATCAACTACAACGTTTATTTATATAAAAAATATACTTTTATGAAATATTAATTCCGTTTATTAATAGGATAATCAAATTCGCTAGTTTAACTATTTCACTTATTTAAGTAATAAACCATTTATTTATCGTTTTAATATCATCAATTATTATTTTAATAAATATATTGTGTACAACTGATGAGTAAATTTTAATTGTGTCCACAAACACAAGTTTATAATATTAACCACAATTATTATTAATCAATAAGCAACATTTTGTTGAAATAGTAAAAAAAATCGTTGTGTCAAAAAAAATGATCAATAAACGGTGTTTATTTTTATTATGAACATCTTTTTTTTCAGTGCATACATCATTGTAAAACCAATACATTCATCGCTCCGCTCAGAATCTAAAATATGAATTTCAAACGCTCATAAAAATTTAATTTGAGTTTCTTATAGACATTTTTTTTTTTGATAAAAGTAGACAAACTTATGAGGAATCTCTAATATTTTTCAACTGATATTGTAACAATATATCAGAAGCCTTGTATTAAATATTTTTTAGTTTTTGGCACAACAGATACAACTTTATTGATATTTATAGGTCAGTAAACGCGTAAACACGTTTTATAAGGAAATATAATAGAGGTAGAATTCTCTACTGGGCTATAGCCTATAGAGATGCAAATTGAACAGACGACAATAGTCCAAACTCAGATTCTGAATTCTGATTCTGAAAATATTCCTCCTGATAACTGGAATAGGTACCTACTATGGAAAATGAGTAGAATTCTTAAGTATAAATTAGGTTTTTGAAACTTTTTTTTTGTTGTTGAACGTCGAGATAGAGCTACACTTATTCCAATAACTGAAAAAAGAATACTTCGAGGAACAACAATCCTGTCAGATGAATGGAAACCCTATAAAGTTTTACAAAATAAAGGTTATAATCACTCGATTGTAAACCATTTTAAAAATGTGGCCGACCCACTAACAGGAGCCGACACCCAGACAATAGAATGCATTTGAGAACATCTTAAAATGAAAATACTTCGAATTACATAGGAACTTTTACATAGTCAATAGTCATCTAACTAAAACATGGTGTAGGTCAGTAAGTTAGTACATACTTTTTAAATACTTAATTGATACTAAAAATGTTACGGTCTGTACTTGGAACTTTTTTATATTTGGCTATTAATTTTTATTTTTTGATATTTGACGAACATTTTTGTGATATGATGTATTAAAAAATATAATGTGTTTTTAATTTTTATATATGACAATAGTGCACTATTTAAAAAAATATATAATTTTAATTTGTACGTAGATCACTCGTTCCGAATTCACAGATCACTCAACCGTGGCAGATCACCTGCTACACGAATGCCTAAAATCGCTCCATATAAGATATATACAGAGAATATCCAACGTTGTAGAAATTTGAACTTTAAACGCTCAATTCAACGCGTAATTTTGAGTTGCGATATGTTTAAGATTTTTAATTCAAAATGAGGACTTGTGACATTTAAGCCATGTGATAACCCGTAGTTATGATATAAAAAAACATATGGTTGGCCCACGGTCTACGGATACCTATACTATAATATATGTGTAATGATGTGTACCTATGTAAAAAATTTACAATCTTAGGCCGTGTGTTACAGGTCCTAAAACGCTTCCGTAGCACAGAACATTATAGAAAGGTCACTCGATCAGCTGTACGTTTCTGTATCCCTCTGTATGGATGGTATGGAGTAACGTAAGTTGTATTACTATTACCATTGATTTTATAATATACATTATAAAATCAATGCTATTACTTATATATTACCCTTAGATCATATACAATGGATGGAGTCATAGCATACTACGCGTATAAAATGAGTTGATGCCAACATTATTGTAGGACCTGTGACATCTGCGCATGCGCGACTGCTTATCATAATCTTAGATCATATACTAGTATATGATCTAAGATCATAATAGATCAATCTGTTTATCTTGACTGCGCGTCTGCAGTGCGACTCTGCACTCAGTCTGCGTCTCTGTGCCAAACATTAATGATAAGAGACCACGCGCATGCGCATATCACCGAGGTCCTACAATGATGTTGGCTTCACAGATAGTTCGTATGGCTCTATCCATTGTATATGATCTAAGATATTACCATTACTATTACTATTTATGTACTATGTCAATGTGGATATCAGCTGTGGTTGTACCGTATCCGTAATCAGATATAAAAGTCCGTAGTAAACAGTACTGCGTTATTGTTCTGTGGTTATACTATTTTTTATGGTAATATATTGTATATTAATACTTTTATATTAGAATTTATTAATTTAATCAGTGATCAGTGTATACTGTATAATACTATTGATTTTAAATACCATAACACAGAATAATATAGTTAGGTCACGGATTAAGGTCATTACTCATTTTACATTAATCACAGATCCAAGTAATTCCAAGTATTCGTGATGTAGGTATATCTTAAACCGTGTATTTATAATTTATAAATAAATTATAATCAATGATAATACGTTTGGAAATAAAATAACTATTTTATGATATTATGATATTTTGACATCAAATTAAAGCTTATAGCAAATAAATTATTGACTACGACTACCTCGAATTGAGACCACTAAGTTTTATTTTTCGGAATATAAGTAGGTACCTACTTATAAATTATAATTATTACTATATTTTCATTTTCAGCTAATTAATTTGTTAATGTTTATTAGGTATTATATTATTATATTTACAGACTAGATATTATAATATATATCAAACAAAAATGAAATATTGGTTACTTAATATATGAGATAATATTATATGTATGAATAATATTTATTTCAGAAACATCATTATAAGATAATTATTAATTTACATATAATTACAGTACAGAATTAAAAAAAAAAATGTTGAAATCAGTTTTGAGACAACTATATAGACATAAGTCTTCATCATCTTCTGAAAATATAACAACTATCAAGTCAGCTAATTCATATCGTATAACTCTTTCAGATTCTAAAACTAGGTATGTATACTTATAATTATGTTTATAGTGATTATGTAAAAAATATTATGTTGTTATACATCAATAAACATTTACAACAAAATCTCATTTAATATTTCCCTTTTTGTGTGGATTAACATGATAAAAAAAAAAAAAAAATATGTATAGTATTAAACAAATATATATATAACCATGTAATACGGTCCATTAATTACAAATTACTGTAACAAAATTACTTTTGCAGTAATGAAGTAATAATTTCATTATATTTTATTTAAATTAATTAATGTAATTACTTTTTAAAAGTGATTTCTTTGGAGTATCGTATTATTGTCCATGTTATTAAAATAAATAGAATGTAGAATGTGTGACAAAAACTAGGGGCTAGAATAAACTAGAAAAATTAAAAATTAATACAATTTATTTACAATTCCAAAAGTTTTAGATAGTAAATAATAATCAAAAATCTTATTAAAAATCCTAGGAATTAACAATTATCATTTTATTCATGTACAACATGTCAACATTAATTCATTAACAATAATGTAGCTTGTACCTACTTATAAGTCTTTATGGACTGATTTTGTAATTATACTTAAATAATGTTAGTTGGAACGCACTACTTTTTAAATGAAAAAGTAAAGTAACATGATTAAAATAATGTATAATTATTAATTTTTATATATTAATTCAAATATAATACTATAAATTAATAATTAATTAAAATTAACATATTTAATGTGACGAGTAACATAATTTACCCAACACAGCATGTCAGTACGACAGTACCCTAATTTGAATTGATGGGTGCATAGAAAACCACGTAATTAACACTGACTTGTGTCTAGAGCAGTGGTTATTAATCAGTTTTCTGTGGTTGAGGAATAGGTGTTTCCCCAAAATTTTAAAATCGGTGGGAATATTATAAAATGTTATTAATATTTTTATCCTTAACATTTTTTAATAAAAGCATTATTTTGTAACAACGTGAAACCATGTAAAAAAAATATTTTTTGAATAATGAGTATCTTAAAAATTAATGACTTGGCACTGGACAGTATAGGCAGTTGGAAGAATACTACTTTCAAATAGTGTTTATTGAACTATTCATTTTTCTAAAAAAAATTTTTCTTTATAGATTCAAACATATAATCCTAATATTTGAGTATCAGAAATTAAATAGTTTGATAAACCTTAATTATATTTTGATCATAACTACTTACAAAAAAATATTTACTATCATATGTTTATAGAAATACACTATCTATTGTTACACTTCAACATTTAATTGAAGAAATAAAAAATGCAGGGGATGATTTATCTTTAAAAAGTATAGTACTATGTGGAAATGGACCGGTTTTTTCTGCCGGACACAACCTCAACGAACTTGTAAGTAATAATTATTATATATGTTTGCTTTTACTATGGTATCAACTTTTTTTTTTGCTCATTCAGTCTCCTCACTTGGCCAAGCAAACATTGTCACGGCTGTCTTGGTGTTTTTTGTTATAAGGGCTGTTGACTAATGCTTACATATGTAAGTATGTGACTTTCCCATTCCAGTATTTTTGAAATAAGATAGTTTTGGATGTTTGGGGCGTTTAAACCCGGTTCGATATCTGCAATTAGTTCTCGGTTTATATTGTGTGTTGGATTAAACATTGTTTTATACATTTTCTAAGAACCTATCTTTGAAATGTTAGTATGTTATTTTTATTACCTTTGGTTTTATCTCCGTGTTTCTTAGCAATATTTGGTTACATTGTGATGTATAGTTTTTTAAATTTGCTTAATTATTTTTAGTTTACTTTGACAAAAGTTTATAATTAAACATTTTGCTTATTGCAATTGTAACAATTAATCTCTACCTTATTTCATTGTGGATGTCATATTGTCATTATTGTGGTTCAAGTTGAGATTAACTTCCAAGTATTTAAAATGGAAGTATTTCCAACCTGCTTGCAAGTTGCATGTTGGTTTCCCTATATCCCCTTGACCTACTCCTTCAGATGTATTATATAAGCTGTTTTAAATTTATTAATGTTTTGGACAATGTGATTTCAATTCCCTACATACAAGTCTGCAAGATTGTTACGCACATTATCCAATCTGTCTACACTATACAAATCGGTTATTTGTTTTAGAGTTATACCAAAAGTCAAAATCTATTTTGTCAAAAACCTATTTTGCTTAAAAATTCCCGGTTTTCCTTATGCGCCAACTAGATTCACTTTCCCATCAAACAAGATACTGAAGTTGAAAATCGAAGCATTTCGACTACCTACTTATCTTGTACACAGACACAAATTAAAACAATTTAAAAAAACACATTGTAATATCAATACATTCATCGCTCCGCTCAGAATCTGAAATAATTTTCAAATTGTATAGGAGTGTACAAATTTTGAAAATATTATTTTATAAAATACATTTCTATAAATTTTTGACGTAACTACCCTTTTTTTTTTCAATTTTTGTTGATGTTGATCATCGATAATTGTTTTGTCCTTGCCAAGTTTATGAGAACCACTTAATGCATGTTTAATGTTTAATTTAAATACTTAGATACATAGGCACAAATCGCAGGGGGCTAAGTAGACTTGGGGGAATTGATGTTAAAAATGTTAGCCTCTAGAAATTTGAATGGATTTGCAGTTAGATAAAAAGTAAAATTTATGTTATTTGTTTAAATTTGATGCCAGTAACTTACTAATGTAATAAAATGAAAAAGCTTTTGCTAATTTTATTTTGTCAGAAATACATATAAGTTATGTATAAGTTTCTAAATATACTCCAATAGTTGGTCTATTATAGTACATAATATTAACTCATATTTTATCAATAATCAATATTAAACATTTGTATAATATTATAGAGCATACCAGAAAACCAGAAAATTATATTCTCATTAGCTACAAAACTTATGAATACAATGATAGATTGTCCTATACCTATTATAGCATGTGTTGATGGTATAGCTGCAGCATCGGGTTGTCAATTAGTAGCAGCTTCAGATATGGCGATTTGTTCAAACCGCAGTTCTTTTTCAACACCTGGGTACGGAATTTATTGAATTTTATACTTTAATAGTTTAATCTACTATAGACTAAAATACTATGTAAAAAAAAAACTTACATAATAATATATAATATTTTACTTTTAGTGTAAACCTTGGTTTGTTTTGTTCTACTCCAGGAATTCCACTGGCTAGAGTTATGTCGAAAAAAACTGCGGCTTACATGTTATTTACTGGTACACCAATCAATGCCGAAGAAGCCCTTAGAACTGGTCTTGTTAGTAAGGTTGTTCAACCTGAAGAATTAGGTTAATTATTTTAAAAATATTTAGATGTGATTGGTTCTACTCATTAATATTACTTTTAGATGATGAAATTACCAAGTTGACAATATTAATTGGTCAAAAAAGCCGTTCTGTTATTACTTTGGGGAAGAAATTTTTTTACAGACAAATTGATGAAAATATTAAATTGGCTTACAAGTAATTATGTATTTTTTAAAAAAAATGTTTTTTGTAATTGTAAACATTTAAAACATTATTACAGAATTGTATATTTATCTAACAATTATACCTAATATATATTTACAGGAATGGAGAACAAATTATGCTAGATAATTTAGAACTCAATGATTGCAAAGAAGGTTTACAATCATTTGTTGAAAAAAGAAAACCCAAATGGTCTAATTAAAAGTGAAATTTCCATTTAATAAAATAAAATTATCTATAAAACATTTTTATTGTCTTAAAATATTTGTTAGTAATTTTCATAAATTATATAAGTATAATATATGTTACTGGAATACAACAAAATCAGGCCCCAATTTATTGTATTCATTGCAGTCTTGTTAAGAATACTTTTCAAATGTATTCAGAATATGTATTTAAATAATTTGTGTAATTTGTATTTAAAATACATTAGTCAAAAAGTATTAAATACAAGTATTCGAATACTTAACAAGACTGATTCATTGCAAAATACATATTATTTTGTGTACCAATTTTATTGTACATGAATATGTTATTTCTTATTATAGTTATTGATATATTAGGCATTACTTTATGGATAGTATTTCAACCACACCAGAAGAAAATTACTTATTATATCATATGGAAACCTTAACATAATTTTTTATATAAGTAAAATATTACTCGTACGTCTATAATTGTACATCAATTTTAAGTATGGGTTTTCTTTAGATAATAATTACCTACAATATGTATGACACTTTAAATAATATTACCTAAGTTTACCTAGGTATACTTGAAAACAATTTAGAGGTCTTTTGTTATAAATATTTAGAGTTTATATGGATTATGCATAGATGTATTAATAATACTATTAATATGTCTATGGAATTATATGAGTGGAGTAGTGGAACAACATTTTTGCAGGGTACCTACTACATTGTTCTACCCTACTACCTACGTCCTACACTACACTCGGCTCATCAACCTATAGAATGTATTAGAAACTCCGCTAGATGGCAGGGCGGTACTGTTTTGTCATTACAACCTGTGATAATATGTCATGATAAAATATAGATTAACACATTACACTGATTACGGTATTGAGTATTCTGTTTATGAATTTATTTATACTTATTAAATTACAGAGTACAGACCCATTGGGCATTGGCCATTATTATATGATATTGAGGACTGCATATTTAATTATTTGTGCTTCGAAATATTATAATATTTAAGTATACTAAGATTTAAAACTGAGGCCACTGGGCTAACAGATAAAATGTTACTGTTACCAATACGTATAAATACAATTGTACTAAACAATATTAAGCGATGTTTCATGACGAAGTCTTATGGTTTAATGTATTCTAATGTGAATCAAGATACTATTAAACATGCTAAAGATGATCAATTTATACCTGTTTATAAGTAAGAATGGTCATCTTTTATCATGGTTTCTTATTAAATTATAGAATTCATGTGTGTAAGGCTTAGATACATATTGACTAAACGTTTTACGTCTACTCACATTGTCTAATAATTATTACAATAACAGTTATATTTGTTTGTAACATTTTGGTTATTCATTTTAATTTAATTTGTTTATTTGTATTGTAGGTATCACAAGGTTGTAGGTTTTTGTTTTATACTAACAAAAATGAAAAAAAAAAATCATTTCCTTAAACATTTTAATATTATAGTTTTTATGATTTAACAATTATTTCAGAATACCACACATGAAATTTTTCATTGGCTTAAATAGAGTGAAAAGATATCAACTATTTGGACTATTTTGTTGGATTCCTATGTGTTTTAGTTTAAATATGCTTAGTTATTTAAATTCTGAAGAAGTAATTTGTGCATCATTAATAGGTAAGTATTAAACATTTTTTTTTTTTATTTTTAAAAATGTTTAGTATAATATCTCATTAATTTTCAGGTTTAGGTTTGACAGCTGGCTTACATATTGCCTCTTGGATAATATCAAATAATCTTGTTGTTTTTGCATATATAAGTAAAGACGATCAAACATGTCGGATGTCATATATATCTTATTGGGGGAATCGAGAGGAATTATATTGCAACATTGAAGACATAAGACCAATTGAAATTTCTAAATTAAGTTTTTTAAATCACAAAATTAAATTGGATGGAAGTTCAATCACACTTAAAATAATTACACGCAACTCGACTATTTTAAATAATGCTAAATTTAGAAAAGTGTTCGGTAGTGATATTATTTGAAAAATAAATTAAATTTGAGTCATGTACCAAAGTAAATTTTAATTTTTTTTCAATACTCACTACTAATAGTGCATTGTCATTACATTTTTGGGTATCAATGACAATTATTAACTAATTTTTATTAAATGGTCTACGTTTTTTATTATTTGTTATTAAACATTTAATAAGCCTCATCTAATATGTCTTTAAAGTTTAAATATTATGATATTTTTAGACATTTGAAGTTTAAATTTTGATGAAATTATATGTTTAAACTCAGAATAAGAATGCAAGTTATTCTGTTGTAATTCAAAAACATAATTTGTGAGAATTGAAACTTTTTGTATAATATTGCATATTTCACTATACACAATTTATAAAAATATGTGTAGAATTCATTTTAAACTATTACCTATCCATACCATGAATCTACACTAGTGGTGGGAATGTCCAGCTTTCGAAAATCTGAATTATTCGGATATGGCAAATCCGGATTTAAAGGATTATCCGAATAGATCAAAGACTCATTTTTATATTCTAATCAACTTAAATCTATAACATATTTTAATTACAAAAAAAAAAACAATTTATTTTACCACACAATAAAAATAATTATTATTCACATAAAAATCAAATCCATAAATCCTAATAAGAATTTTATCCAAATCTTTGGATTTTATGCCCATCCCTAACACACTGTTTTATGCTAAGTCTATATTGACTTAAAAGTTATTAATAATAATATTCAGTGAAATCTACCAATAGCGGATGTTTTAGTGGGAACCAACTTAAAACTTTGTACAACCTGAACATTGCATAGCAAACATTTTAGCAATTTAGAGTGTCCGGTATTGAGAGAAGCACTATGTTGTAGTATTATAATACTTAAATATTAATAATGTAAATGCATTGTTTTCAGAAAAAATGAATTCATCCTACCCACCTTATTTCTAATAGTAAAATAAATTATTATAGTTGCAATATAAATATATCATAAAATATACTCGTACAGTAGTATCTAGCTGTATACCTTAAATTTTCCATGGACTCCGATAGGTTATAACTACTTATATGTTCATTTTAATAAAGAATGTAAACTCATTAATAAGACTCGATATTTATAATTTAATAAGATGACAAATTTCAAAATACAACGAATTATAATCTTATATCCCAAAACTATGCGTTTTATCTGATTATTGTTAAACACAATAGAATAATATAGGTGATAATGTAGATATACAAATCAAATAATTTGAATTTGAATTTTTTAAGTGAATAATTTACAGGTTATTCCTTAACGCCTATAAGTATTACATTTTAAAAAGTTAGAAATTAAAATTTCTTATTTTTTATCTAATTAAGGCGTAACCCATCATTTAAAGGCAACTACAGTACTGCTATATAATATTGATGGCGCTATGAATTAGGTCCAAGGAATATCCACTATCCATCCTATTGTCCTTTCATTAAATTGACGCCTCAGTTCATAAATGTAACAACTGAAAAAATTGGTTTATCGAGTATAATGTGTTTTCTATATTGTTTAACGTAATGTAAATTAAAATATTGAAAATCCTCTCTCGTGATCAATAATTTAACTATATTTTAGTGTGTTTTTAAACTGAATTTGTTATAAGATGGTCTATAAGTCTATAACTCAGATTTATTATATCTTAAGTTGTTGCAGTCTTGAACTGAGGCATTGAAATTGCGATGAAATGTGTGTGACATACAATTAATTTGAATATATTCAAATTAAAAAAACGTATTGACTACCAAATTTAAAATGCATCAACAATTTTTTTACTAAATCTATAGCTTATTAATTTAATGAAATAAAAGTTAACATAACATGTATTTATGTAAATCAGTTTGATTTAAAAATAATAAATATATAGAATATTACTATATAAGTTATACAATATTGTCGATTAATGTACTGATGATTGTACTTTTTTTTCTTAACACGTTGACTGCCATGTGGCCGCCATTTGTAAATTTCAAATATTATGCTTTTGCAACCAACGGCAGCTACAGTTGATCATTACTACCACGCCACATGACCACCGGCGGCCGTAAATGAATATGGTTTTACATTATTAACTTCTCCATGGCCCTACAATAATGTGCCAATAAAACCGCTGTAGCGTAGTGCGAATCATTACAAATTTTTCGATGTAAAAATTATATTTTTAAACTTTTTTCAATAAAATAGTATAATATACAGATTTGGAATGACACTGAAACATATACTTGGGGTTCAGATGATCCATATCGTGTGGCCGCATGGCAGTCAATGTGTTAATAATTAATTAAACACAACTCTTACTATTACTTAATTATTAGTTATACCTTAATACAAATATAGTAAGTAATAATAATACAAAAAATTACTATAAATTAAAATTAAATGTTAATATTTGATAAAAAAAAAAAAAAATTATAATTGCCGAGGTATATAAATAATAAAAAAAAACAATAAAAGTATACATTTATATAATAAATTATTATTTTTTAAAACTACACGACTAAAAATATTGAAAATAGTGATGTAATTACAAAGTAAATTACATTATGTAAGGTATTATAAACTTTTATTTTTAATGATATTTGTAAACAAATCAAAATATATTATAATATAATTATAACTGGTTGTAAGAAATCAATAATAAATAAATAATTTAAGTAAAAGAATAAAACATTTCCAGCGGCTTGTTAACTTTCCAAAACTTATCGTGTACATTTCGAAGTGTTTGATTGCCACTGAGAGGCACAAATTGATCTGCAGTGGGAGCAACATAGATCAAAAAATTAAGAGCTCGTTCCGGAAGCTCTGGACCAAGGTCTAACGTCAATCGCATAGCTAAATACTTACTCAAATGATCAACTAGAAAAAAAATTCATGTACATATTATAATGTGTTTTGAAAATTTGACTTGTGCCACTTTATTACACTTAGAATTATTGGTTATATTTCTTGAGTTTAATTCTACACACATAAAATGTAGTAAATCTATTAAACAACAACTTTTGAATAATACCTGTATGATTTAAAATTTCATTAATATACTATTTATACTTTTTATTTTCTGGGGTTGTCCTGTACCATAGGTACCTACATAAAAAGTGGAGATATTCTTCAATTATAATAATTGAGTTATTAATTGCAGTAATACTTTCCCGTGTTTGGGTCGTACGTAAAAAAAAGACAAGTATGAAAAATATCTGAACAATAATAAAAGAATCTTATATCTATAGAATTTTAAAGACTTACCAGTTGCATTAGCCGTTGTTTTTATATAACGTACAGAGTTTTCTTTCAAAACTCTGATCAATTGATTGTCACTGGCCATTTCTGTAGGATGAGGTTTAAACACTAGTTCTATTTCATCTACTGACACACCTTTTGATGTACCATCACATTCTGTTATATCCGAAGTGTCAACAGTTGATGCAGGTCCTTCTTTTTCCGAGATCATAACAGACTTCATCTTCTTTGCCACTTTTGTTTGTACCATTGTTCTAGTTACATTATCTCGACTTGAACTATTTGAAGGTTTTGAAGTAGTTGATGAGCTGCTTTCATTTAGTTCTTCATGTTGGTTTTTTTTGGTTCGTTGTAGTCGGTTTTGAGTTTGTAATTTAATACCCTCATTTATTGACTGAACTAAATTGGCCTGACTGTGGCTCTTATTTAACTTTTCCAATACTCTAGTTTGATGCGCTTCGTATTCATCACGGCTAGGATAAATCTTAGATATGAGAAGATCAAAATTTGGATCAGGACGTAGGGACCGTTTAGATACTAGTTTCTTACGACAAGTAGGACATTCTTTATTACCTGAACGAAGAGCAGTCACAATACAGTCTGAACAGAATCTAAGATAAATATATAATTTCATTAGTTATATTATTAATATGTAATCATAGTTTATAATTACCTATGGAGACATTCTTTGGTAGTCATCGTTTTTTTCAACATATCCAAACATATTGGACACATTAGTTCACTATGTAGACTTCGTGGGGATACTGCAATTTCGGTGTTGTCTGTAATAGCTTCTTGAGGAGATCTGTGCAATTCGTATAGTGAAAGTTCCCAAGTTTTGGTAAGACCCATTGGATCTGCTGAAGCCATGTTAAAAACAATTTTTCTTTTACAATCAGATTAAAATAATTTAATAAAATATTCAATTAAGAATGAGTAATACTGTATATCAACAAATTTATAATTTATTTAATAAAATACTCAATAATAAATAATAATAATAATATATTAACTAATTGAACTGTATAAATAAAATATAATAGGTATAATTTATAACTTTAAGTTTAATATAATAAATTATAATTATCAAAAGAATAAATCGAATATTATATTTAGAGCATAATCTACAAGTATAATAAGTTAGGCTTAGCAGCTTAGGTTTAGTATCTATAAAAAATAGTAAATTCAATATTGTATTGTTGTCATAAACATTAAACAACAATATTACATAAACTCAAATCAGAATTCAGAACTGATCAATTAATTCGATAGTAAAAAACAAACCAAAACAATCGATTTTTAACCATAAAAAAATTGAATTTATAACTAATCGTTTGATTTGTACATTTGTAATGAATAATTAAACTGAAAAGGTGAGCAAATAAAGAATTTAATAAATAATAATCCGTTATAATATAACTATTGAAGATACATTTTTAAATTTAAATTAATGTAAAATGTAATGAAGTATGTACAATAACTATAGTGTGTATTAGTATATTATTCCATTTCCATGCGATTGTTGGTGTAAACAAAAGCTGTATATATATTATCTAATATCGATTTTTGTTATCAGTAAAAAATTCAAAATTATTTTTATCACCAAATAAGAATTATGAAAATATTTAAACAAAATTTTAATAGTTAATTTTATTAATTTTAAATCGTATTATTCGTATTGGTATTAGTTACTGTTGTAGCGACAAAGCGACTATTCACTATATGGAGAGTGTGCTACAAAATATTGTACCCCAATTACAATTTACAATATAATAAACAAAATGGTGGTATCATAATTCATACTTCATTCTTCATACTGTTAGCGGCTAACATTCAAAAAATGGTATTGGCGCTAACATTACTCTGTGACTCTCGTTCAGTGAAGTTTTAAGTCGATTGTGATTTACACGACCAAATAATACAGACGATACATTACATTAATATATTTAATATTATAGTCCGTGATTACAGAACTATGTACTGGTCATTTGCTTAATTGCTTTACATAAACATAATTATTAGGGCCCGGAATTAAATGATCTGAAAAAACCCCGTACCCCTCTCCCACCGGGCAACTAACTAGGAACTAATTTAAAAGTATGTTTATACTATTTTTAATATAATTTTAGATTCTGGGTGCTCCGATGAAGCTATTTTTTCATTCAAATTTGAGATTATGAAGAAACATACCTAAGTCTTTCGAATTTTAAGTAAAATATTATAGTATTAGTAACAAAACTACAATAGGACAATTATAGGTATTGAGTAGCATTATTTGTTATAGTTGATTATATAATAGGAAATCGGTGATTGTATTTATATTTATGGACAATAAATAGGTACCTTATAGAACACTGGTTAATACACATAATTATCGTGGTGACGTGGTACACTGGTAACCATCGCTAACCACCGCGATAGATACTTGAATCGATCTCAAATCGTTCTAACCAATCTGATAACGTGAATCGCGATGGGAAATTCCGAATGAATGAAATAAGAAGCGAGTTCTGGCCTCAGGGTTCATATTTTCATAATGCTGTTCGAAAATCGTATTGAAACAGATTACAGATGCGATAAATTACAAGCTGTTATATTCGTATGTGTAATCGTCGTGAAAAACGCGATTTAAGATAATTATGTAATTATAACAACAAATATCATAATATAAGTTGTTGAATATGGTTTAACTTATTTTACTCAATTATTTGAGCCTTGGGTATTTTAACAGTATAATGGGGGTCGGGGGATGGCCTGTAAATATTTTGGCTACGTGCCTCGTGAAGGTGCTGTGCAAGGTTATGGTGCCTAAATGGCAGGTTATGTTGAAAGCACGGACTAAGGTATATCTTAGTCCGTGGTGGAAAGTATTCAACCTTCGGAGAAACCATTGCAATTTACAATCTCCCTAATTTCTAAGAAATTAAAAAAAATTATGAATTATGATTTTTACATGCTTTTCTTTAACTCACATGTTTCATTCATTCATTCATTTCTGTTGTCATCAAATCTTGCGAGTTCAATTTAAATCACTTCTACATGACCTAGGAGGCTCAAATTTTGTATGGAGGTCTAGGGTCGGTGACAATACATAACCCCGTTGTCAATTCGGGGCCAACTCAAAATTGGGGGGGTGGGGGCTTTGGTTCCCTAATGTGGGAAATTCATCTGGGGCCTTAAAAACTGAGAGACCCCTCGGTCAGGGGTCTCTAAGTGAAATACCCGCTAAGTTATACTTGGTCAAAAAAAAAAGTGAAGTGGGGGGGAGTGTTGCTTCTATATTATTCTATAGTCTATTCAAAATAAGATCAGGCTACGGCGGCCAAGTTGTGCGCATGGGCGTGGCTTCACCTCGAACGGTTGATGTAGTGGGGGCTAAAATAGGTGGAGCCTGACACAGAACAATATTATTATAGATAGGTGTTTCAATATTTAATCATTTTATACTAGTTCGTAAAGCAAGAAGGAAGCTCTTCAAGAATTTCTACGGTGAGTTGTTGTCTGTTGACTATTATAATTATATTAATTCTTTAAACATGAGAAATAAAGAGACTAAAAAAAAACATAAAAAAATGATGCTTTCAAAAAATCCTTTGTTTCTAATTTATTGTTATCACTAAAAAGTAGAAAATAAAAAAAAATAAAAATTTTTTTTTTTAAAAACATGCTTTTCTTAATTCTACTTAATACATGAACTAAAAAGTTGAAAATAAACTTACTTTTAAAACAATTTCTTAATGAAACTTCAAGGTTATTTCTACCAGATGGAGTGCTGCTATTTCATAGAAAATTGGAGCAAGATGGTACTTTAAAGAGGTAATTTTTCGATTTTCTCAATAGTTATTTAATGCCACGAGAAAAACCACCGATAAATTACAAAAAACCGCTAAAAATGGGATTTTAATTTACACTTCGTTTATCACCATAAAAACAAATAAAAATAAAAATAACGATTTTATTTATTTACTTGTAATTTATGATATTTATTCAACTTACAGGCCTATAATAAAATATAATAATTATATAAAATATCCAGACTGATAGACCGTCTCCGCTCAGAATCGTTTTTCGTGTATAATGATAATATGATATCATTGAATTCAAATTTAATGCAATCCATTATACAGTGACCCACTTGTAACCTACTGTACAGCAGATCGACATCCACATACCCGATTTTTTTGTGATACTTAGCCCTCCCCATACAAAATTCCTGGCTACCGCCCTGCATGGTTGCATGGTATGTATATGATTGCAACTATACTTTTATTTCATAATAATATAATAGGTAGGTAGCTTCATTTACTAAATAATTATTTACTAATTACCTACTATAAGGCCTATTATTCAAGGGATTATTTCTCCTAGATTCATGAATATGAATATATATAAATACATAATAAGGGTTATTCTTTTAACTTTAAACTCATTATTTCGAAAGGTATAAACGTTTTACTTTTCGAATGACAAGATATATTTATTGTTTCACATTATGAGTATTTTTTGAGGAATTTAGGAGTATAAAAATCGAATTTTCAACTAGTTAATAATTGCTTATAGATTTATTGGCCTACAAGTATATTTCATATTTAAATAAGCGGATAATTCTAGATATCATGATCCGATATCCTCTCAAAAACGTTCTATTAATACTTTATACTAATTACCTAACATCTAATTATTACTCATTCAAAGTTCGTTTGTATACATAAAAATGAGCAAAATAAGAGAGAAAAATATTCTGTTTATAAAGCAATAATAAATTATAATGTTAACGTTCGTTGTTCATTCAAAAATGAAAAAAGTAACAATATATTTTTTTTTAATGTCTTCAAAATGTTTTCAAATAATAATATACATAATACAATATTTTTAAAAACAATGATGAATACTTTTCGAGATAAATTTACAATTTATAAAAAGAATGGCCTATAATATTTAAAATGTATGTTAGCAATAGGCTATTATTCGTTTTGTCACTTATAAACACCAGCAAGCAACCAGAAACAATATCGAACAAGTGAAGGACGAGTGACGACTAATCAAGATTCCGCCGATTCCGGATTCGGAAAACGAGAATAATATACGAGTTATACCTAGATCGTTATAGCACAAGCTTACCGGCGAAAGATTAATATAAATATACAATAATCAAAAATAGTTATCATCTTCGCGTCCAGGACACGAGACAAAGTTTTCAAGTCTACTTACCATTATATTTTGTGATTTTTTTCCGATATTTCGACATGCTGAACTCTTCCTATTGAAATTTTTTGTTGACTTCCCACGAGTGTGAATATCCTGGTTGAACTTTTTTTCAACTCAATTCAAAAACAAACGAACGACTGAAGTCTGAAAGAGTCTGAAAATTATCAATGGATACTATACGATTTTTAATATAATTAAGCATATGACAGAGAGACGGCATAATATGCTGTTGCCAATCATAGAGATTCGAAAACATAGATGGTCAGTTAGAATAAATTCTACTTCCATGTGTTACGTGTTTGTAAAATTGTTAAATATTTGTATTTGTTTGTATACGGTATAAACTAGAGAGCTCTATACATAAAGTCTAGTCTAGTACAAACTATACAGTTTAATAATAATAATAACATTAATTAATAATAATATTTATTGACTGATGAGTGATGACCAAGGTTGATTGAAATTAAATTGGTGACGACAATACTATAAGAATTAAGAAAGTGAGAAAAAAATATGTCCAACCGACAATTCAGGGTTGTTATGTTTAAAACACAATGTTACCTATATACAACTTGTGTCTTATTTAAATATGTTTAAAACATGAATTTAAAACAATTGTTTTAAACGTTTTGTTCATTGCTTAAAACGAATAAAACATAAGTTTAAAACAGTGTAAAATCCAAGTTAATATTGTGTTTTTTATTTTTTTGGTTTATTATTAATAATAAACAATAATTGATAGCCTTCAGAAAAAAAGTTGAAGTATTAAATAGTTATATCTATTACGATTTACCATTCTTCCAGTATATAGTAAAACATATTCCGACAAATAACTAATTAATTGTAGTAGGTAATAAAAAAATAAAAATATAATAATTGTATTAATATATAAATAATTCAGACTTATAACTATATATTTATGGTAAAATATAAACATTTTTTTTTCTGATTGGTGAAATGAAATCTTTTAGTAATATCATTGATTTCGTTTTAAAACTATTATGAGAAAGAAGAAACGTGTCCAAATGTATACACATTGTATAAAATTTAAAATAGAAAAGAATTGGTACCACTATTGGTTTTATAAAGAGGAAATAAATATAAATCTGAGTTACATATAATTTTATATGGAATTCAAAAACTAATTTCAGATAACAATTTAGGGGAAACCACAGATTTATATAAAAATGTATATTATTATTATTATATATATCTGTGGGGGACACCCAATATTATAATTAATAAGATCAAAAACAAACATTATATATCAGTTAATTTCCAAATATATGCCAAGATCTTTGATTAAATTTACTAGAAAAATAAAATAAAAATTAAGGAAAAACTGGAATTTTTACTCAAAATCGATTTTCACAAAATTGAATTTGGTTTATGATGTAACTTAAAAAAAAAATTACCGTAGATACATGAAATTTTCACTGATTGTTTATATTTGAATTTTCTATACGCGAAGGCATTTTAAAAATATTTTGAACTATTTAGGGATATTTTCAGTTTCCAATTTTATTAGTTTTTTTTTTTATGAATATCAATAAAAATGTATTTGTTCAGTAAACATACTTGAAAATCGAATACATGGCTCCTAGTATATTGTTTCAAAGACAGATGAAAAATATTAAAAATCCTTAGCCACAGTTTTTTTTTATAAGCATTTAAAGTTCAAAAATTGACAAAATATGGAAAAGTCACGAAAATTAGCAAATTATTTTGAGTTAAGAATTCTTAAAAATTTTTCTTTTTTAATCTAAGGTTTTAAAATGTAATACAAGATTCCTTATAAGATTATCTACCATTATCAAAAAAAAAAATGTTTATAAGAAAGTCAAATTAAATTTTTATGAGCGTTTGAAATTTTTCAACATTGAATGTATTCACTCGATTTCCTTATTTTTTTGTAATTCAAAAACGAATAACTATAGATACATGAAAATTTCACTGACTGTTTATACTAGCATTTCCTATAAACCATACAATTTTGAAAATATTTTGACTCTTTTTGAGCTGTTAACGGAATTTTCAGTTTTCAATTATTTTAGTTTTTTTTTCTATAAATATCAATAAAGTTTTATCGGTTGAGACAAAAAGTGTAAACATTTAATTTAAGGCCCCTGATATATTGTTACAATATCAGTTGAAAAATATTAAAAATACATAGGCACAATTTTTTTTTATAAGCATTTAAAGATCGAATTTTGACAAAATTTATCAAATTTAAAATTGAATAATTATTTCGTAGTTAAAAATTTATAAAATGTTCAACTTTTATATCTAAGGATTGAAAATTTAAATTAAGATTCCACCTAAGTAGTTAATTCTGTTACCAAGAAATCTCAAAAAATATTTAAGCACAGTTTATTTTTATAGTCATTTTAAGTTCAACTTTTGACAAAATTACATAAAACTAGGTACCTATCTTAAATCGTGGTTTTCATATAGTCATCTGTGCAAAGTGGATTAAATCATAGAATAATAATATAATGATAATACATGGATTAAATCTTAAATCTTAAGTCTTAATCTAAGACAGTGTCATAAAATGTATTAAATATAAAACCACCTTCAGTCTGTGATAGTTTTCAAGGCTTCACGCATTTCTACCGATTTAACTGCAGCTTACATTTTTTGTGTTCTGTAGCCTGTAGGTAACCTATAACATACCTATTACTTATTAGGTACCTATAACCTTTTAAAGCAACTTTTTCATTATTTTTATTAGATTTCATTATTGCCATAATCGATCACAGTGATACCATTATTTATTTATTATTAATTAACGCCTGTTAGTGCAATTTTACAAAGGTAAAAGTAATTTTTGAAACACTATTATAATACAGCTTGTATGTATTTTCCCGACATTTGGTCGTTTTGCTTTGAGTGAAATGTATAAGAATGTATTTTATAATGAGTAAAATTGTAATTACCAGCGTGTAAAGTTTCAATAACAAAATTAATTTATTAGAAAAAGTTAAATAACTAAAATCTATAAATACCGAATCGGAAGGTTCAAATTGTCTCTACCAGAGCGCGTTTTGTTATTCTATGCCATGATAGCATATTGTTCTATGATGATAGTGTGGATTGGGGGGGATTTTAGTTTTTAATTTATTCGGTGCTACTTGTTTATCAGTATTCACTAATCAGTAGTCACTATAGTCTATCTGTACTCACTAGTCACTAGTCACAAGTCACTACTCACTACTCACTATTCAGTAGTCACTAGTCATAGTACGTTGCCGTTTTGTTAGTACTAACTACTAAGTCAGTACTACTCATTAGTATTTACTATTTAACATAGATTAAAGAATACCTGAATAGTGCCATAGCCTGATAGCCATTTAGTACGCTATCTGTCTTTCCTCTCGGCATGTGTGTCTCCTGTTTCCAATATTATTATTTATTTTCATAAATTAAAATTTAAAATCTCATTGCTCAGCAGGCGACGTCTTGATCACGGAAATTGTAATTCATAACAATTTATTTAAATATATGAAAATTAAATCTGAATTCATTAATTTTTATGATTGTTATATTGCATATTGTGTAGTGATAGTAAGAATTATAAAATCTTAAATTGTTTGCCATTTTACCTCGTAGACTGTAGTTAATAGTTACTAGTATGTAAATCTAGTACAGCATAATATTGATAATTTATAATGTGTAATCGTGACACTTGAAATTTTCCCCTTCTACGTCCAATAACCCATATGCCCTTTTATAGTAATATAGTTTTATAGACAAAAGAGTACAATACTTATCAATTTATATGTCATATCCTGGCCTTATTATTATTTACTGAGAAACTAATATTTTTTGTTATATTCCATTGTCAATTATTTATGAGCTTATTTTCATTTCATAATATATGTATGAATTGTGCCATTGTACAACAGTATCCCAGTGTCTCAGATACAGTCCGGTTAGATTAAATATTATTATTAAATAATAAGTTTAGTCAAAAATAGGCTGAATATTTATTTAATATATTTTAGTAACTTTTCTGTCAATTTGATAACAATTTGTGAGTATTAAAACTATTTTCCATAGTATTTCATCTAAGGCACATATTAAAATTGTTTACTCAATAGAGGTACCTATAAGTACATGTATGATCATTGATCTGCTGATCTGCATACTTCTCAATAAGTGTTTTGATTTTTTTTTACTTTCTCAACAAATCAATATCATACAATTTTGTTCCACTGATCAGTCATAACTCATCATGACTATTGTTTCAGCTAAAATATACCTATTTCCTAGATTATTTTAAAGTTTAATGTATTTTCTATTTTGTTTTAGAAATGAAGTTAAATCAAGAGTATTGGGTATCAGAACTGCCCAAACCACTTACATTTATACCTATTACACAATTAGCAATTCCAGGTATTATTAAATTAATAACTTTTTGTTGTAACTAATGTGTGTAAAGTTAAGAGACTGAGAAAGCCATAATAGTATACCTTAATATAAGTTATTAGTTATTACTATGTATTTTTATATGTATAAACTGATTAACTACGTCTTAGGATCTCACGATTCGTTTTCGTACACCATCACACCACATAGTGAATTAGGGCCAGATGCTTCAAGACTTGTAAAATATTTAAACTGCCTGTTAGGACCTGCCATGCGCCGATTTGTCTACAAATGGTCTATTACTCAGACATGTAATATTCAAACTCAACTGAATATTGGAATAAGGTAATTTAGATATTTATTTTATTTGTGTTTTTAACTTAAATCAGTTTGTTAGTAGTTAGATTCTAGACTTACAAAAATAATTATGGTTGATTTCTGAATTGACCAATGAGTTTGTGTGTAAATATTTAGTTTTTTTTACATATTTTTTGTGGTGGATCTAAGATTTTCATATGGTGGGTGCATAGTTTTACCTACTACTTAGTCAGTACTTACTTTAAGGCCTATGGGTGGGTGTTATATGTTGATATTAAAGCTAACTTACTTATCATGAAGAAATTCGGGGTATGAACCAAATTAACCTATTTTTTGGTAATATGTAGCATAAATTAAAATATAATTTATGGTAGGTAGTCTACACCAGCTGTGGTCTACAATTAAAAATATATTTAGTTCTAAGTGATGACTGATATCTAAATAATTTATAATAAAAAAGTTTTAACTGTAGAACGGTAGGTGCTTTAGCTCCCAAACAACCCCCCCCCCCCTTAATCTGCCACTGCATGTTGCATAATATGTTAACCATCTATTTCTTGAATACTACCACTGCATAATATATTAGCTATATATTTTTTTTTTTTTTTATAAGGGTTGAGACTTTAACAACATAGGTCATTAGCCTGTGGTACTGTAGGGGAGGAACTGTAGGTGGGTGTGTTGTGGCAGAATTTCTAATGGGGCACCCGTAGGTTTCTGCCATGTCCCGGGTGGGGGATGGCGGCACTTGTTATCCGGACACCGTGACTTGCCTGTAGAAAAATGCCGCCCAGTGGTCGAGAATCGAACCGGCGACCGGTTTTGCCGCAACCGACGCCTTAGACCGCTGGGCCACCTTATTCCCCCCGATATATTTCTTGGTGAATACAATGTTGAATTTCATATGCAATAAAAAATGAATACTTACACAAACACTATTTATTTTAAACTCTAAAATTATTGTTCCTAAAAATATTTTTATTTCTTCTTCAGGTATTTTGATTTAAGAATGGCGACTAAACCAAATGATACCAATTTTTACACAGTTCATGCACTTTATGGTGATCCAGTTACAAAGGAATTGGTGAATATGAAGGAATTTTTGGTGACACATACCAAGGAGATTCTCATATTGGATTTTCAACATTTTTATAATTTCTCAGAAGCTGATCACAATCGATTATCAACAGCTTTGAAATTACTATTTCATAATATGATTTGTCCTTATTTATATCCAATTGAAAAGCTTGACTTGAATACCATGAGAGCAAATAATTGGCAGGTAATAAAATAGATATTAGTATATTACCAATTAAAATTCATACATATTGTAGTGTTTAAAATATAATACAATTTTTAAACGTATATTCACATCTGTACATTACTTATATTTTTTTCTTTTATGACACTTAGCCAGTGTAATTTAAATTAATTTTACTTGTAAAGTTTCTATTTTTATGTTTTCTTGAGTAATTAATACAATTTATAGAATCTAATTGAAAATTTCTTAATTCAATTTTTATTATTATTTGTAGGTAATTATTGTTTATAGACATTCTCAAGACGACATATTTTGGCCATCTTCACATTGGCCAACACCATGGCCACAAACCACATCTTATAAAAAATTAATAACATTTTTAGAATGTGGTCTCAAACAAAGAAAAAAAAATGCAGGATATGTAACTCAGTGTCTATTTACACCAGATGTAAAGTTTATAATGAGATATTTTTATTCAAATCTTCAAAATTGTTGTCGTTCATTAAATATTGCTATACCTAAATGGATAAGTAAACAAAAAATAGGTAACGAGCATGGTGTAAACGTCATAATTGCAGACTTTATTAACAACAATGGATTTAATTTTTGTGATATTGTTGTCCACCTGAATTATAAATGTTTAAAAACTTTAAATAATACACATGGTTTTGTTTAGAATAATTTTTAATGTTTACTATATACATAAGAAAATATTTTTATTTATTATGCTATAATATGTGCTAACTCAGTCTCATGAAAACTTTTTTTAATGAACTATTTATAAACAAATTGGTAAATATTATTACAGAATACATTTAAATGACTAGTAGGCTACTACCTGCAATAGTCCACGAAGTATTGGATAATTTAAGAAAAGATTATGAACAACGATCTTGTATTGAAGAATTATTATTAAGCTTGAACTCGGTTTTTGGTTCTACATTGACTGAACATGCTCTTGAACTAATTGATGATGGTAGTGTGTTTTTAATTGTAAGTCATCTACGAAGCATACTTCAAATAGTTGGCTCAAGAGGTGATATTTATACAATAATGGAAACGGCTAACTTTTGCACATGCAATTTTTTCAAACATCAAGTATTAAAAGATAAAGCATTGTGCTGCAAACATTTTTTAGCTGCTAAAGTAGCATTAATTTTAAAAAGTTTTAAAACCAAAAATGAAACACCTGAAGGTATAACTTCAATTATGATTTCTGCATATAGTAATCAAGAATTTTAATGAATAAGTATTATTTATAATGAATAGTTTTTAATGCAATGATATATTTTTTATATATTATAATTAAATTGTACAAATATAATACACATTGTATTGAATAAATGTTGAGAACATTAATTTGTAATTAATTATTTTATTTTACTATTTGTAAATAATATACTAATCTAAAGAATCGTTAGATAAGTACCTACTAAATTTTACATTTTCTTTTGAATTCATATTAGTATATTACAACAACCATTGGGTACTCTGATAATGGCCAGATCTAGAAATTTGAATTAACCGAAAACAAAATTTGGCGTCAGCTTTTATTTCTAGGGATATCCAATAATTTATTTTTCTATTAGTAATACTGTGGGTTGAATTCTTTTTTGCCGAAAAAACTGCATTTGAAAATGTCATTGTGATGTAAAATAATGCCATTATACAAAATATAATAATATACTTTAAAGGTTTTAAGCGCATACCCACAAAAAATATTGAGATGTATTTTGTCAAAAATTTGAACTTTAAAAATAAGTAATAACTGTGTTTATATATATTTTAGATTTTTTGGTTACAGTATGAATGTATACATTTTATATGAGGTCAATTCACTCTAATTTTTAAACTAACGGAGCTAAACGTGATTATCTGAGCGTAAAATTTGGTATGTTACACACTTGTAAGACGGGGACAACACATGCAGGTACCACGTCCCCTTAATTATTGTCATAAAACAATATTTTTTAAGTAAAAAAATAAAAATTTAATTTTATGGAATGATATGTTTAGTACAATAAATTATGAACAGAATTAAGGATGTTGCTTATATAGATTTATAAATAGAGTTATATAATGTCTAGAAAATAGCGATATCAAAATTTAGTAACAATTTGGATCTTTACAGTGAATAATTGTTTATCTAAAAAAAATAAAATAATTTAGTCAAAAGCTAGTGGTATTCCATACTTAGGGAATTAATATATCCAAATTACAGACTAGATTCCCCTTGGAGACAGAAACCACCTTTAAGTTGAATTGAAACTTGTTTTCTATTTTAAAGGTGATGAGTGATGACAAAGAAAATTAAAAATATACCTGTCGATATATAAAAAAAATATTTATTTGTAAAATCAATACATTTATCCATTCGCTCAGAATCTAAAATCATTAAACTATAGGTTATAACTTTCCTACAAATAAAATTCATTCTCTTATTTAAGGAATTAAACTTAATGTGGGGGATGGATTGGCCAAAGGGAGTAGTGGACAAGGCGACGCAGCCGACACTGGTTCGATACTGGCCATTTTGCTTCGGGCAAGTGCCACCATCCCCCACCCGGGGCATGGAAGAAACCTACGGCTACCCCATTAGAAATTCAGCCAAAACACAACACACACGTGTATCAACCTACCCAATCTAAAAACCCACAGTTCCCTCCCCACAACCAATGGCCTATGTTGCTGAGGGTTATGCAATAGAAAAAAAAATTATGTATTTCTTCTTTTTAAATTGTTTTAATTTTTTATTTAACAAATTAGTTATCTTGTTTTTTTTTAACAGAATCATCTTCTTTATAATATTCCTCATGGGTTGTTACTATGCTTTTTGTTGATGTTTGTTTCATCTGTTCAATCTTTTCAATGTTGATAGAATATACTCTAAACATTATAATTATTACAAATACTTACATATTAAAAATATCAAACCTATAGATTTTATTTTCTGATTAGTTTTAGGTGATACCTTTGACTGTATATTTTTCCTTGCCTCCTAGGATGCTTAAAATTCTTTAGCTGTATTATAATAATAAAATATATTTAGTAAATAGGTACATCGATATTTATAAATTACACATGTTTTTTTTTATTATTATTTAAATTCAAAGTAAATTTAATAATTCATTTTAGATACGATTACCTACCTAGTATAGTACCCATATTATTAATAATTGTTTGTAATTACCCTACATTTATCTGTAGTATTTGATAAATATTTCTTCTTATTCAGATTTGAAAATTCTTTAGTTTCTATTTCTAATATTTTATCACCATTTACTTCTATTCTTTTAAGTTCTTGTAAAGAAACCGGTCCAGAATACAAAGGAACAGACATTAAGTCAAACAATCGGCACTCAGTATTTGATGTTATGTTTTGTTCAACATACTTAACCTTATCATTAGAATTTATAAATGCTGAGCTATCTAAGGAATCAATTGAAAAATCACTACAACTCATATTATCATGAAATGAAAAGATAAATAGAATAAACAATATATTTATTAACTAGTTGGTATAGAAATTAATATTTGTAAATAACTATTATTTTGTTTTGTTTTATTGGTATGGTATACATAGCGCAACCATATGATCAACTCCACAACTCACACGTTTAACAGCAGCACCGACTGAAACCTTAAAAATGATATATAAAAATTCAATATTATCCCAATTTTGCTTTTTGTTATATTATTGAAGATAAAAACTATTTACTTGTAAAGGAAAATATTGGTCTTTTGTATGGCCAAGACCTAATTGGCCCCATTTATTTTTACCCCATGTGTATAGATTTCCATCAGATGTAATGGCGGCCATGTGAAATACACTACAATACACAGATTTCACTCGGGTTTCAGGATTATATTGATTTTTACCAAATAAAATTGATGGTATTGGAGTGGGTTCACGGCTTTGGTTCATTTCAGGGCCCTTTCCCAGAATACCAAAACCCCAAACAAAGACCACACCTTCATCTGTACAGGAAAATTGATCAGATGTAAGTAATTTCTAACATGATTAAATTACCTATCTATGTTTACCATTCAATGCTATACAAGCTGACCCAGTAGCACCAATATCAGTGATTTTACCTATACCTTTACTCAAAGGTAATTTCCTTGGTATATTTACTTGATATTTATCACTATCTAATAGTAATTGACCATACTCTGAATTACCCCAACCAAAAACCTCACCTTGATCTGAAAAAAAAAACAATCTCATTTAGAAGTATAAGGTATAACATTTTATTAAAGACACAATGTAAATTATTGTAAAATAACCTTTGTTTATAATTTTTTTTCTTTTTAATCTATATAAATAAATATTTATTTTTAATTTAAAACATTCTTAAAGTATTAAAAAATGCAAAACATATTTGATAAATAACTTACCATTTAAGGCTAAGACACAATCAGCCGAAGATACTACTTTTACAATATTTTCACCTTTAATGTCTCCTTCAACAATAGTAGGCTGTGATTCATTATTATAATGGCCTAATCCAGTTTGACCATCAGCACCCCATCCACATGAATATACTTTACCAGTTTTAGTTATAAAAAAACTAAACAAGTAAATCCATTTAAACTATCTGTATGATTTATAACATGAGACAATACAGAAAAAAAAATGATTTACCTATGATCTTGGCCACAAATTATCTTTGAAATACCATCATCTAATGTAATATTATTAACATTTCGTAGCTTACTGAAGTCTTCATTTTCAATAATTTTTCGTCCACATTGTCCATAACAATTACTACCTAAAGCATATACACCGTCTGTGTTTGTTAATACAAGTGTATGAGCGCGACCAGCGGCCACTGCTTTTATTTTAGTATTTGGTTCTTTCAAAGGAAGTTGAATTGGTACAGTGGCTAATATCAATCCTAAAGGATACCCTTTTCGAGGATCATGATACCCTATATAAAACAGTAGAAATAAATATTAGCATAGTTAAAAGAAACATTTATTATTAAAAGTCTATAAGTAATATTACCGTTAATTTTCAAAATATTCAACTTAAAAAACTTATAGTATTATTTACCAAAATGTGCAATTCCTTATAGTCTATAACAGTACATACAAATTACTACTCTACATTTATAATTAATCACATTTTTTCTCAGTGTATGTGTCTAGCCCACCCATTTCTAGATCTGCCTATACATTTGTGGTATACAATTTCATAAAAATTGTGATAGTTATTTTTCAATTCCCACCAATTAAAAATTAAGTTTGAAAATACCTCAAATATTAAGTTATTAATTTAGCATATCAAAAATGATTACCTATCTGTGAATCTGTATTTAAACCGCAGCCAAAGAGTTTATATTGATTACTTTCAACAGCATAAACTGTAAATCCATAACCGCATGCTAAATCCTTGATCTGGAAAGGTGTATTTGTAGGAAATAAGTATATAGTGTGTATAAAAGTAAAGGTATTTATTTCAGTGGTTTTACATGACAGACCTTAATGATATTTCTATCTTAAAAATGTACTTATTGAGAGCAAGTTAAAGTTTTGATGTATTTATTATATTTTTTTAATAGTGTATTTACAAGTTTAAAAAGTTCTATGGAAAGTAGGATACTGGATAACAGATGGAATTTTGTACAATTATTGTAGATAGACTGTTAAAAAATATGATAAATACAACATCAATAGAGCACCTCTCGAAAAATGATTTTTTTAGTTTTAATTTTCCAAAATAAGTGTAATATAATGTCCTTTGTACAATAAATATGTCTGAATGAAATTCAGGGTCATGCGTTGAACATACTCTATACCTATACTTTTTATAATACAAATATAATATAGTTCATACTTTATGAGAATATGAAAACCTTAGTCTCACAGGTCTGTATATGAACTGTATCTGACGCTCTCTGGATCTGATTTTTAAATCACCTAGAGCACCATGTTCGGCCATACCCCATACATATAACCGCTGCTGATCTTTAGGTGACTCACTATAAGGTGCCACTGTAGGATAAAATAAGTATTTAAAATAATAATTCAAACATAGATTAATGAACTTCATATGCATCTTACTAAAAGGATCAACATTTTCAGGTTTTACATTGACACCAACATATCGTTTTGAACATAATGCACAACTTGTCTTCTTTATTAAATTAAATAATCTCGATGACAATTTACTAGACATCACTTATGAATTATTCAAAAACAATTTACACAAATTATGAATTTGATACAGAACTGTATTCCTGTAATGACTACTGTTATCGAGCACTGACACATAATATTTAAACACAAACTTTTAAGTTATAGTAATTGAAAATATTATAATACTATAGCAATTACCTAACATTCAAATACTATTGAATATTTTTTTAAATTCAGAAGGGTAATAATTGATTAAAACCTAAAACCAATATAATAATTTATAACCATAAATTAAGTTTGGATTTGGATTTTCGAAAATTCAAAATTCGTAAATGGACGTTTGGACATAATATTATAAATTATTATCGAATCCGGACGACTGGACCACGATTTAAGATAGTAGTAGTACATGTGAGGCTGTGAATTGTGATAGTACGCCTGCCCAACGAGCCATGATAAGACGGTTTAAAACACGGACTAAGATATACTATATACTATATATCTTAGTCCGTGTTTTAAAACCATAGATAATATATATATATTAGGACGGCGCTAGTAATGCTCACGATTAAAGATATATCTTTAATCGTGGTAATGCTAAAAGGAAAATATACCCCCGAACACCGCCTGTTGTAATACATTTCGTAGTCAACCCCCCACACCCTCCAACCTTGTCGTGTCCAGTCCCGTATATCTTAGTCCGTGGTTTAAAATAATAAAATCATAATCATATAGTTCAATGATCCGGATCCGGTACTAGCGTTTCTGGTGGACTATATTTTTTTACGTGTCATTCATATTTCATACCACGGATACTACTATATCTGGTATAGTGGTATATCTTAGGGCCGTTCTTACGACGTCCGGTTAGCGTTAACCGACACTTTACCGGACATTGTAAGAACGGCCCTTAGTCCGTGTTTCATAGTACCACGGACTAAGATATACAGGACTGGACACGAGATGAATATTGTGGTTACGAAATGTTTTACAACAGGCGGAGTTCGGGGGGATATTTTCCTTTTAGCATTACTAGCGCCGTCTTAGTGGATACTTATGGAACTAGAAATTTGTATGATGTGTTCTAGTTCCATAAGTATCCACTAGGACGGCGCTAGTAATGCTAAAAGGAAAATATCCCCCCGAACACTGCCTGTTGTAAAACATTTCGTAGTCAACCCCCCCACACCCTCCAACCTTGTCGTGTCCAGTCCTGTATATCTTAGTCCGTGATAGTACATTTTTATCATATTATTATTATCTATGGATTTATACAACAACTAAACAACTACAGGGATCACATATATATGTATGATCACAGGTATGATCACATCATATATTTTTTTTATATTAAATCATTTAAGTCGTGTGTATAAGCCGTAAGGTCTATCTAATATTATAATAATAATTAATAATGTTATTCACGATTCTATCATCACAGAGGCTCAGAACATTGTACCGTGTACTATAACAGTATAAATTATTTAAAACCGTATTTATTATTTTTGTTTACCGCCTACCGGAAGGATCAGTACCTAACTATAAGTAAGAGTAGAGACAAGTAGAGTTGTGACCACGGACTGTGGGTACTGGGTTATGAATATAAATAATTGTAATCACTAGCAAACAGCAAAGGAACTTATTTCTTATGAATTATGTCAATTTTTTTGGATTTAATTAAAATTAAAATTTTGTATTTAGAATCGCTGTACACAGTTCATTCACAGCTGACATAAACACACGGAAATTAATGTTTTGAAAATGGAATCATTATATAGTTTACCTTTTAAAGTTCTCGAAGTCCCAAATCTGCGTTTAAAGCGGCCGTCATGGTTAAAGAAACCATCTGCCATGTTCATGTATGTGATTGTAACAATCTCATACTTTTTGGTGACTGGAGGTAAAGCAGAATAGTGAATAATTAATACAATTATTGATAATTTGGTTTCAATTTTTTTAATCATATTATGATTATTCTTTAGGGATAATATATGACGTCATCATAGAACCACCTAGTGTAGGTTCGACTACAGATGAAAAAGGACATTCAAAACCAGTAAATTTTAACTATAATTTTTGAATTATTTTGTAAGTAATTATTGTTTAAATAATGCATTGTGTTAAATAGGTGGCATTTATGCCTTACAGAGTTAACGGACAATACATTATGGAAGGTTTAGCATCAAGTTTTCTATTCAACATTGGGGGTTTGGGATTTGTTATATTGGATTTAACCAATAATAAATCAACTCCAAAATTGAATCGTACACTTCTGACCGGTGTTGGATTTGCCTGCATCATAGTATCATATTTTACTTGTTGGACGTTTATGAGAATGAAGCTTCCGTATGTATAGATTATTGTTTCAACTTTTAAGAAAAGTTATTATGTTGGTTATATATTTTGTAAATAGTATTTGAGTAATTTTTCATAATTTTAAAGGTAAAGAATATAGGAACTTGTTTGTTATCACTCCATCACTGACTCTAATCTACTTCGACATTTTATATAATTTAATAATGTTATAATTACATGTAAATAAGTAACAAAATCATACAACTACTTAATTTAAAAGATCGCTGAAAAAGACGCCATACCTGTGTGTATAGTATTCATCTTACAAACATACAAAATAGCAAATTTGTGTTCAGCAATTCCAATTTTGTGTAGTAACTTTTGGTAGTAGTACATTATCTGTGTTTTCACTTGATTTAATTTATTTGGGTGATAACAAACAAGTACCTACCTAACTATGATTTAATTTTAATTTTTCCAATTACTTTCATTATTACAAGCAAAGAACTCATTAGGTAATACAAATTTTCACATACGTACAGCACAAATCAAAATAAGGTGGAAAAGTGAGTACTGCTCTGCTATACAGTAGGTCAGGCAATTTCAAAACTTTGCGTCCTCAATATCTTTATTATTTAATATATAGGTACCCTAATATATATTTACTCATAATCATTCCTTGAATACATTCATGCTTATAATAAAGTTATGATGTAAATAAAATGTCTAAAACTCTCATAAAAAAAAAGATCTGGCCATGGTCCAATGTTCACTTTTACTTTGGTGCCATTGTAATGTCTGTCAGCCTAATATTATTAAGTATATTTTATTCCTATTAAAGTGATTTATTTTACAACACATTAGGAATCTATTAGTTGAATTATTTTTTACCAAAAAAATTGTTTCTTAAAATGTCATTGTTCATTGTCACAAGTTTCAAGTACCCACAAACAATATTTTTAAGTTACAACAAAATAACTAAAATTGTTATTTATTCTTTGTTTAAATACCTATCTAATTTAAACTTAAAATATCTATAAAAAAAAAAATGTAAATATAGTTTTTAGATTTAATAGTTACAGTTAGAACTACTTATGAGAAACCTTGTTTTAAGTTATCATCCTTAGCTGTAAATGCTTAAGGGGCCTCGCTACTGCCTTTAATTTTAGTTGAAAAGACCTAAAGTATTGACAAAATTAAAGTTAGTTAACGACGTTAACGTTTAGATTCTGAAAAAAAATTTTAACTCACCAGAAAATTGTTCATAGATCCTACGAAGCACTTAGTAAAAACTAAATTTTATATTATTGTGAAAATGTGAACTGTAATTGAAAATTTTAAAATATGAATTTTTTCGAATCATAATTAAAATTAAAACTAATATTACAAACGGAAAATGTTTAATACGATCTACAGACATTTATCTGCCGAATTCAAATATTTTTTCAGAATCAAAATCAGACAACGTTAACTAACTTTAATTTTGTCTAAACCAATGTATGTTTTTGTAAAATTCACGTAGTGAAATTTAAATGGTTATCGAGTTATTGGCATGTGCAATTTTATTTATTTGGTAAAAATACATGAACATTTAATACAAGGCTCTTAATAACTTAATATATTGTTACAATGTCACTTGAAAAATATTAAAAATCCAGTCACAATTTTTTTTTATAAGCATTTAAAGTTCAAATGTTGACAAAACATGTAAAAATCACTATTATTTTGGGTTATAAATTCATAAAAAATTTTCTTTTTAAATCTAAGATTTGAAAATGTAATACAAGATTCCACAGAAGGTTGTTTACCTTTATCAAACAGATAAACTTTAATCGACCTTTATCAACTTTAATCTACAGAAAAGTCAAATTACATTTTTATGTGCGTTTGAAGTTCATATTTTTACAACATTGGATATTCACTGGATATATGGTGATTTTCTTATTTTGTTGAAATTTGAAAACAAATAACTGTAGATACATCAAAATTTCACTGAATGTTTATATTTCCATTTTCTATACACCATACAATTTTGAAAATATTTTAACAATATAAAATTTTAATTTTTTTTATTATAAATATCAAATATCGTATTTGTTGGGCCAAAATGTGTTAAAATGTAATATAAGGCCCCTGATATGCTGCTGCAATAGCAGTTTAAATATATTAAAAGTACATAGGTACAATTTTTTTTGCAAGTATTTAAAGTTCGATTTTTGACAAAATGTCTAAAATGTTCAACTTTTATAGGTAAGGATTAAACATTTAAAACAAGGTTCCACGTAAATCTATATAATATAATATTATATATAAAATGACTTGTCCTGAGTGATTCATCATCGCTTAGCCTGAACCACAGATATGTCTGAAATTTGGCATATAGATAGCTATTATGACGTAGACGTTCGCTAAGAAACAAATTTTGGAAATCCAATCCCTAAATGAGAAAGTAAGGGGTTGTAAGAATATAATAGTGGCGCCATCTATCAAGCAATATCTTAACTAAATATACAATATTAGCTTTAAAATACAAAACTTACGAACTTGATATTTGAAATACTTAGTGGTCTCTCTAATGATCTAGATATGCAATAAGAAAGTATTTTCTAATATTTGCTTTTTAAATAGGTGGTATAACAGGGATCTTAAGATTTACGGAGGCAATCAAAACATTTTCTTTGGTTTATTAATGGTTGCCTAAGTTGCAGGTTATATTATATGCAAATTATTTCAAAAATCTAGGTACAACTACGCCAGTTTTTCCGTAAAAATAAAATAAAATAATCCTCTAAAATACATTAATATATAAATATTAAATACTTCTAAAAATCCGGGATGATCAACTATGATTTCAATACTATTTTAGGTACACTGTAGACACATTTTTTTTTAACTACAAAGCATATAAGCTATATTTTATCTCTCACCATGCTGTGTCCTCAATCTACCACAGGTAAATTGCCTACCTGATAATATACTGTTTGCATAACCATAAACAAAACTCAAGGGCAAGCGGGATGGCTAAAAATTAAAATATAATATGATTTTCCTTCTATACCTATGCACAGCGAATTCACCCATAAGAAATTAATTAAACACAATTTTTTTCCCGGGTTAGTTATATTATATAAATTACTTTATTCACAGTAATATCATAAAATATATTTAGTAAAATCATAAGTTGTCGACCGTCTTTGCTCAGAATCGTTTTTCTTATACAATTAAATATAATATATCACTGAATTCAAATGTAATACAATCCATTACAGTGGCCTACTTTTAACCTACTGTACAGCAGAGCAACTTCCACTACCCCACCTTTTTTTTAAAACTTTTCTTATTGATGCATATTAACAACTTAACTGAGTTATAAAATACCATTAAATTTCCTAGGCTTGGACAAATACAATACAATACAATATAATATCATTTGACATTTTGTACATTTGTATGATGGTGTTAAAAAGATTGTTTGATATCCACGATATACCCTTTCTACCAATATTTTATTTGCCAGTAAAAATTCATGCATCTGTGGATCTAAAAGTGTTTTAATGCCATAATATAAACTTACTAATGTACATATATTATGTTATCATTATCTTAATAAATACTTATTTACATTTTTGCAGGGGATACTTGAAGTCATAAGAAACAAATATCATTGAACAAATCACATTTTTTTTTTATTTTACATTTTTTCATAAAGCAATCAATATTCTCATCTTATATGTATCAAGTTTTAATAATTAAAAAAATAAAAATAATAATTAAGTATAATTTGTCCTTGAAATTATTTTTAATATGTGTACACTATTTTTTAACTTATATTTTTCTCTTGAAGCTTATATTTTCAAAGTTTAATGTTGAACATCCTGTAAAAATATAATATATTATTTAGTAACACTAATAAACTCAAAATACAAATAATACGTCATTTCCGAGTATATCAAATCAGAGTCACTACGTGTATACAATTGCACAAATAATTACTAAAGGAGAACAATTTTCTTATAAAAGTAAAATTAATGGTATGAAACTCTACTACAGTCTACTATATTTAGCTGAATGCTGATTCATATCGAAGTGGTGCCTAAATTTATCTCTGACTTATGACATGGTAACATTTTTAGATTGGGAGGGGAGGAGTGTTTGAGGGGTCCGACTGTGAATTCAGAACTGTATGCACAACAAATTGTAACTAAAGATAAATAAATACAGTACAATCGTGTAGTATAGCACATATGACAAACGTCCCATAATCGTTAGTAGATCGCAATATGTGGCAGAGCACATAGGACAAGACATGAGTATCGAGGACCACAGATTATAACCTATTGTCCTAGATTGTAACACTATTAACTACAGTTGAAATAACAAGCAGTAGTTGGGAATTTATTTATTCATTTGTAGTATTATTTGAATACATTTTAATTCTAATCATTTAACTTATATTATTCTAATCCACAATAAGGTTTTTGTACCTAAATATTAATTGCACAACCATCAATTAACACAGTCAGGTACTATACAAAAATATTTCAATATAATAATATTGAAAAAATAATTGTCGAAGTAAAATAGGTAGTTTATAATATAGTCAACCTATTTTAAACTTTTAATACTAGGTAGTAATCATTTATAAGTAGGGTTTGGGTCATAGAAAAGTAAGTAAGTTATAAGTAGGGTTTGGGTCTTATTGCACTAAAATTGTTGGAAATATGAACCCAAAATAATTTTAACTAACTATATAAATTTCTCATGTCTCAAAACAAATTTATATTTTCCTTTGAATATTCTAAACCCATAATTAAATAATATTCAAATGCAACATGTCCCGAACCCTACTTATAAGTTATAAATCTTAAGAAAACGCCACACCCGCATTTTTGTGTATAATAAATGTAAATTAAAAATGCTTATAATTCACTTAAAAACTGAATTATCGTAAAACAACTTCCAAAAAAACACAGATAATGTTCTTACCATCATGTTTCATAATAGGTCGTATATTCACTCTAATTTTTAAGCTAATGCCATAAAACATGAATTTCTGAGTGTAAATTTGGTATGTTAAGCGTTTGTAATACGGAGACAACGCAAGCGGACGTGGCATCCTCTTGAGCCTTGCTAATAATTATATTATTATTTTAAAAGAAAATTAAAAGTTTCTACCTAGTTACAAATGTATTTAAAATTAAAGTCTAATGAAAGACAAATACATTTGATACATCAAATGTATACAGATGATATAGTTTTGTGTTCATACTTCACAGACTTAACATTAAACCTAATAAATACTAAATAGGGTTTTGAACATAGAGTAATAAAACTGAATTTAAACCAATAAAACCCTATTTTCCACTTTTAATATTCACTCACTTATGAGTTAAGCAGTAAGCACTAAGGGTATATATAAACTATGCCAAACAGCTAAATAAATTAAAATTTAAGCAATGGTTAAAAAGTATTAACAAATAAGTGTAAAAAATTGAAAATGTAAATTAAGTAAATATAAAGTTTCTTAAACATTTTAAGAAAAACAAACTTTTTAAATCAAAATGTCTTTTATTTGTTGACTCCGACTGAAATTCATCAGCAAGCAAAATCGTTAAATTTCTTTGCCCTTCCAACAATCCAAATTAATTTTTATAAATTTTAATAGATTCCTGATTCTAGGGATTGATGATAAGCAGAGCCGTCCTGATGTTTTGCGTGGTCCAGGGCAAAGTAAAATTGTAAGGGCTAAAATGTCACTATCGTCAGTTACATATTATATGATTTATTGTAATATGTAGCTAAAATATTTTATTAACATAGACAACTAGGTGGAAGCTTGAGGGCTTAACCCCTCCTTCCTTAGTATAATATATTGGATAACAAGTCACACAAAATGTTTTCTTCAATAAAAGAGGCCAAGACCAAGATCAATACCATAAAGATGTTTCTAAAATTTGGCAAATGATTAAATTTACTGTACCATAATATGCTGAAAAAAAGTTGATTTTAAAAGTTGATAATTGGCAAAACCAACTTTTTTTTTAAAATGAGAAACAACCTTTTTTTACAGTAAATTATTAAGGTTGTTAAATACATATAATTTTACTAAATCTTAATAATTTAAAATATGACTTCAGTATATTTAAAATTCCAATAGTCAGAATTTCAATTAATACATTATTAAAGAAATAAATTGAGGTTTTCCATGCCTCTTGAATCACATTGGATAAGTACTTATGTAAATGTATGTTTATTACAAACCATTTGCAAATATACCAACTTAGTAGTAGGATGTGAGGGAAATGTCCACACAGATTAATAAGGAGAAACTATGAGGGCTACATCCCCTCCCTACAACACCAAACAAAAAATTAATTAAATATGGTCTTATTTATACCTAGGTATGAATAGATGAACTGTTACACATGTCACTTTGACATAAAATGGAGAAAAAATATGACAAAATATACAGGAACCCTCTAGTACAAAAGGTAACAAAAAGTCATTAACTTATAAGTTGGTATTGGCATTTGGTATTAATGCTATAAATGTTTAATTCTTGAAAAAAAAAAAAATATTTCTTAAACTAGAGAGGCATAATTACCTAACAATTAACAACCATGCAATTCATGCAACTCTATAAAATATAAAAAAAATTGTACACAAATTATGACAAGTACTTAATACAATCTACTTAAATATTGAACATTTTAAAACCAATGATCTTGAAGAACAAACAAGCAGTGATAATACAATAAAAATATATACTGACTTAACAAAATCTGGACACATGTCAGTTACGTGTTCAAATTCAGAAAATGAAAGAGCTCCATCGTCATCAAAATCTACTTCTTCAAATATTTTATGTACCAAACGTTTAAGATCATTATCATTAAAGACATTTTGTTCTCCGATTAAACATTGAATTACTTTTTTTATATCTCCAACACCCAACATGTCATCACCATCAAAATCTAAAAATTTTGATTAAGATAATTAAATAATCCATTAAAATTATTTGATGATTTTAATATTTTTTACTAACAGAAAATAATTGATATATTTTGGGTGCCAATAAATTTCAAAATCTAATCAATAATAGTTAATACAATTCTAAGATAGAATTAAAGTATGGCATGTACTTTGGAAAGCTAGATTTTTATTGATTACCTAAACCTCTAACATAATCGAAAGTTATACAAAAGCCTGTATAGTTCCCAAACCAGAAAACCTGTAATGATTTTTAATGAAATGTATTTATTACTTTGGAATAATTATCAGTTAATTTTATGTTTATATTTTAGGATTTTATAAACCCAACAGCCAACACATTGTATAAATCACATATTTTTTGTTAAATATACGATCTCTTACCAAAAATTCTAAAGACATGTTCAGCCTTTACATCTGCAGGTGCCATAGTACTAAATACTGACATCATATCTAAAAAATCTTCAAAAGTACAATCCCCATCTTGACTAGAACTGAATACTTGACACATACGTTCACCAAAAGGATTAGCTGCTAATTCAGGTAGCTTAAGGACCTTGTTTAATGCTAATTTTGCATTTTTATTATGTCCCACTTTTTCAGGAGCTAAAGACTTGAACTTTTCATGTGCACTAAACATTGTATTATACACTTTCTTATTTTATAGATTTATGATAAATTTTCCAAAATTTGTAATATATTTGTATTTTTATTTTTTGTTTATATAATTTATAATATCGGTACTTACATCAAAACTTCTTTTTTTGTAAAATAAGTGAGATCCTAAAAATAAAATAAATGAGAAAATATGATTTATCTTAATGAAATATAGTTGTCAACTTTAAAAGTAAATGTTTATCAGGCTATATTTTACTATACAACTTGTATAATAGAACAAGAAAAGAAAAAAAATATATTTTACATTAGTTCTAATTTATAAAAAAAAAATATACCTAAATATGACAATTAGTTGTATGTGAAACTAACCTAAAGTATTAAATTTAGTTTTTACAGTTTATAATATACAATATTTATTCATCAATAATTAATAAAAATATTTTATTGGTTCCAATCTTGATTACTTGGTCCTGCGTCTGGTTCCTCTTCCACAGTAGGCATTGGGGACCGACTTTCTAATAGTGGTGACATTGCTTCAGATGTATTTTCCCCACTACTACAATGCCCACTATTCTTATGTGTGCGCTCTGTTTGTTTCTTTGTAGTCCTGAATCTCATTCGTTCTTCAATTTCACATGCTTCATGATGAGCACTGCGTTTTCCATCATCAAGATCTTCAACAACTTCTGGTTCTGGAACTGTTGCAGCAAATTCAACTGGATCTACATCTAATTCTTTAACAATGCGCCACTTTGGTGTTACTATTTCTTTATATTTGACCATTTCGACTCTCGATGCAGCAGCAATACTATATGGTATAACAATATTGTCAATATCATACTCACGCTTAGCATTGTATGTTTTATCTCCTGTTCTTGGAAACCAAGGGCTATAATCTGGATCAGAGTCATAATTGTCTTCTTCATACACCTCATCAAGATCATCATCGTCACAAATACTTTCACTACTTCTTCGACTATTATATTTATAATCTTCATCCATCCTACTTCTTTTATGTTTACTATAACGTATGCGTCTCCTTTTTCTTGCTTGTCTTTGATTACGATTGAATTTAGTAATTGGATCATTGCGGTTAGGCCAAGCATTTTGTAGTTTAACAGGTGGAACTTGCCTAACGGCAGGACTTTGTTCAGGTGTCCGGTCCACAAAATATTTATTAAAATCTGTATCAGATGAGGACTTATTTTTTTGTTTTAGATGAAAAGATGATTTTCCTAACTCATTAGATAGAGCAACATTTAAAGAAATATCTTTAGAATATGATAGGACTGGATGAAAAGTATCACTCAAAAAATGACCAGAATCATTTGAATGGCGCTGAAGACTTACACAAGTAGGACAAGAATCAATCCCATAGCAATCACAGGGATTAATACGATTTAATTTTGCCTTGTCCCCCTTTTTTAAAGCTGCAGCCAAATTTATGAGTGGAGGTTGCATTAACATTCTATGTTGAGTTTTTGGTTCATATGGAAAACATCTTCTACCAGATTCTTCTTCCTGGTCTTGTACATATGGATGAGAAGAATATCGATTTAATGCTTCATTATAAAAATTGATTTTGAACTCTATATCCGACATAACATTAACCAGCCAAGTTAATCTGTACGCAATACTTACGCGTTCATGAAGCCATTTCCAAGAATTTCTTTTTTCTATAGGACAATTGGATGATTGGAATTCTTCTTCGCTAGTTTCTCCTAATGTATCACTTTCTGAATCACTAGCTGTTGCTTCCGAGTCGTATTCTTCATTTACTGTTTTAATTTGCGACTCTAGCATTCCAAAGACCTTTTCACCATCTTTAATTTCATCACAAAGTAAACTTTTCAAAAATGGATTAGATTGCCTTTTTTGAACTTTGAGCAATGTTGATTTGATATTTTTAATAGCATTACTTTTTTGTGATTGTAACACATTATAGATTTCTTGAGTGGAACATTTACTCATAGTTTTTAGTTGTATATTCTGTAGCTTTGATATTATTTTTTGAAGTCGCTCATTCAACATTTTACCTTTGTTCATATATTTGCTGAAATTTTCTTTCACGGTAGGTGTTTCATCGTATTGAGTAACTACTTCTTCTTCTGCCATTCCAATTACATTGTCTAATAGATCTCTTTCAAAAGAACTTAAATCATTATCGCCAATTGTAAACATTGCATCTGCATCACTATTACCAATTTCAACTTGATCAGTGTCATTTTCATAAGACATTAATCCATTTTTGACCATTGAAATATTTTTCATTACACCGAGTATATCATCGGAGGAAAGTTCCAGTGGATCGACATTCTTTAGAGGTGGATTCTCATCCATGGCTAATTCCTTGTACATACAAACGCTTTTTTTCAACAACCGCCAATAAAGATCACGATGGCTATTTAGTATTTACACGTCCGACGTGAAACTTTATAATATCAAATACTTAAAAATGAGAATACGGGAAGCTTAATGATAATAAGCGGGCAACAAACTTTATTCAAGTATCAGTGTAGACACATTGAAAATGATTTATATTCCCTTTTGGAATATTATAGTTACACTGATAAACCAAGTAAAACTAATAAATAAATTTGTTTATATACATTTAAATTGAATAATACACAATAAATAATTTATAAGGTATGGCTACACTGATCGTGGCTTATACGGTCAATAGTTATATTACGATTTACGAGCGTGGGCCGTGGCCCGTGGAGCGTCCGGTACTCCAGTGTCCACGGACCACGAACCACGATTTAAACCTCCCCCTACACGGCTACACGATCGATAATATTGCACAATATTGTTGACACTTTGACAGTCTAGTATAGATATTGAAGGACTGTAGTACTGTACAACTTATTTAGAAAATCATACAGAGTTGGAAATGTTTTGCACAATAATTGATAATAGTATTGATAGTGTATAGGGACCGAAGCGGTTGATGGTAGAGGATGCAGGCTCCCCATGCATTTGTTGTCTACTTGTCTCGTCTTACACAAACACGACATAGCAAATTTTCGTTCACTAGTTTCAATAGTGTGCTGTACATTTTGATATTCGAGTGATTTGACCTGTTTTACACTTTTTAGAGAGAAACATATCAAAACTAACAGCACACTATTGAAACTAGTGAACGACAATTTGATATGTCGTGCGTGTGAAAGACGGAGACGACAAATTTATGGGCAGCGTCGACGCGTCGTCTTAAGATATATATTAAATCGTTTAAAACGTGTTGATCAATGTGCAGCAGCACATTCGAATAAAATGCATAAGGAAATACGGCCTCTCCATTGGTCTGATGACATATTTAGCGCCAAATTCAAATTAGTTTTACATTATTGATTATTTATTCAAATTATTACTTTTATGGATTTATATGATCTAAAGCATGGCAACTTATAAGTTTACAAGAATTATATTATTAATTATTATGTTATGTCAGAGCACTAGGTATTACCAAATAACATGGCAAATTTACTTTTAAAGCAGAACTACCCTGTATTATTACTTTACATATTAAAGTGAATTCTTCTATTATAAAACTTTATGTTAAGAAAAGGGCGAATGCAGGAGAAAATTTCAGGGAGGGTTTTGAAAAAATTTAAAGTAGGTATTCATAAATACATTTGTAGGTTAGATAATTTATTTTTTGTACCTGCTATTTCGGGTGGTGGGGGGGGGGGTAATTGTATAACGATTAAAATATCGTAAAAATGCCGACGTAGAGACACATGTAATGTTCTTAACTTAAAGTTTGACAATAGTTGAATTCGCTCTAATATTAATAATAACAACACAGGGTTGGTTCTACTATATAAACATAATTTACTGTGTTACTTGTAGGTCGTAGAAAAAATACTATTAATAGTGCACCGTGCTCAGTAGCCGACATCGACCTATTGAAGCCACGAAGATATAATATTATCATAATACGTGGTCTATTCTCTATTGGTTTATAACGACGAACGACGCCTTGAAGTTACGTTTTTATTGATCCCCGGTATTTTTTATCTTAAAGACCGTGGTTTTATCACACAATTACTAATCAGTAATCTTGATTATAAATATTCATGGGATAAAAAATTAATCCATCGATTGGCGTCAAAATCGTATCAGCAAAACAAATGTATTCAAAAATTGTATCCTTTACAAGATATACGAATTATACCTAATATACTTATAATTTAAATACTCCTTAAATATAAGTTTAGAAGTTAGTTTGACATAAAGATATTTTATAAATAAGCTTTAAAATAATATATAATTTTTTAAGATTTTTAATAAAAATATTACTTAAGTAACTGTATAAAATAATTCAAAACTTTAATGTTTAATTAAAATTAAAACAATAGGGTTCATAAATATAAGTTGGTATAATGCATTATTTATTATTCTATTATTTACATTACACTATGCATTCATGTAATATAATATCTTAAAAATAAGCTCCAAATGTTATGAGAAAAAAGCTCATATTTCAGAGCATTAATTTATTAAAGTTATATCTCTTTAACGTGTACATTTAATAATAATAAAAAATGTACATCACATACAGATATATTACATAAATCCATAGCACCACTACTGCACAAGTCGTATAATATTTATAATAGCCTGTACTATATTATTTCTAAAACAAATTGGTGTTTGAAAATTACCTGATAGTCATTTAACTCTTCGGCAGAGAATTGGCTAGATTTTTGGCCCATTTGTTTTTAAAGTTAAAAATCTCTATTTACAGTTCATTGAATTATTTATATACCAATAAAACTAGTACATTTTATCAATTGTTACCTCAGCAAAAAATATTACATAAAGACCAAATATTAATTTAAACTTTCGTATACTATATTACTACTATTTAATATTTATCACAGTCTTATATTATAGTATTATACATAGATATTATATTAAACCTTAGTCCCTGTTATTTATTTATTATTTTGATAAGTCGAGGGTGTTGCCATGGAAGAAATAGAAACAAAGTATACCAACATCAACAAATAATTCAAAGTCACTGTTGTAGATTTCTATATATAAGTAGTATATTGTATATTGTTGTATCTTGCATGGTAGTATAATATATTAAGTAGTATATTGTATTATTGTGTATTGTTCTATGGTTGTATAGTATATTATTATTATATTATATATTATATCTATATACAACCGTGCTCAATGTGTATTGTATAAAATCCTCGTATTTCTCCTTCGCAGCTGAATTTCAATGCCGAATTGTTTATTTTTACAATTGCCATCGTTGTTCATGATTTTATTGACATATTTTCTATGAAAAAACTAAGGCTAAAGTGCATTTTACCAACCCCCCCACGATTTTAATTTTTTTTCAAGTCGTTTGAAAAGATTTAAAAATCGTGAGGGGGTTGGTAATGTGCATTTGTTCCAAAACTAAAAAAAATTAAAATGTAAAATGACCGTAACATCTCAAAACGATACAAAATATTTTTTGAACATTTTATCAGGGATAATAACTGATAAAATAAATATATGGTGTAAATTTAAAGTAGGTTTAAAGTTTATTGTTTTTGAATCACAACAAAATAATAAAATTGCTACATGAAAAATCTAGTGAATATCCAATGTTTTAAAAATTTGAACTTCAAATGCTCATAAAATTTTTATTTGATTTTTTGGTAGATATACTTATGAGAAATCTTGTATTAAATTTTCAAATTTTAGATTTAAAAAGAACATTTTTTAAAATTTTTTGATTTTTAATTCTTAGAAATGTATTAACTGATATAGTGATATCACACCCAAGCGGTATAACAATTCGAATCCAGAAAAATGTCACAACAAATCATTTTCATTTAGTGAGATAGGTCTCTGAAACCGAAGAGCGGATTTCGTTGTTTGGGGTCTTGTTAGATTCACATTGGTTAGGGGAAGTGCAGTAAAGATTTTCAGAACGTTTTCGTTAATTGTTTGCAATTATTTGATGTCATTGAATTTAAATTTAACAAATACTTTACAGTGACCCACTTATATACATCAGAGGGGTACCAACTTGCCCACCTTTTTAGTATGGTTTTAAGAGGACGCTACACCCGCATGTGTTGTCTCCGTCTTACAAATGTACAACATAGCAAAAACTGTTTTGCGCGGGAAAGAACCGAGAAGGCTACAGTCATAACTAAGAAACAACATTTTCACCACACAAAAAGGAGAACTTTGGCTGTGCAACGTCGTTTTTATTTTTTTGATATCATTTATATGAAAAAAGTTTTTTAAGTTTGAAAAACACAAACAATAATGGTTTTTGAAACAGTAAGAACTTTTTTCATATAAATGATATCAAAAAAATAAAAACGACGTTGCACAGCCAAAGTTCTCCTTTTTGTGTGGTGAAAATTTCGTTTCTTAGTTATGACTGTAGCCTTCTCGGTTCTTTCCCGCGCAAAACAGTTTTTGCTATGTTGTACATTTGTAAGACGGAGACAACACATGCGGGTGTAGCGTCCTCTTAAACATGTATACACAGATACAATACTACATTTAAGCTAAATACATTTAATGAAATGAAACTGAGCCTTAAATTAAACATTTTACATTTTTAAGGTTGGAGAAAATAAAAATGGAGCCATCACTATTCACAATTATTGAAATATTTTAGTAAAAATCATTATAAAATTAGGTTACAAATTGACAATTAAAAAAAGTCAAAGTTGTAACATTTATAAGGAATTAAATTTGATTATTAAAATCTATTTTATTTTTAAAATTGAAGAATAATTTTATGAATTGATAAAATCATCAGTACAATTATTTATAAGAACTGTAAATATAAATATAGGAAAAACATTACAACAAATATCATTCAGTACACAATAAGTATTCTTAATCAATATTTGTGTTTGTGCTTTCGTGATGTATGTGACAATGGTGTTGGAGGTGTCCGTACATGATGCCGATGAGGTGATCGTGAATGCGATCTTTTGTGTCGATAATTATGCCTTTCATCACGTTCACGGTCCCTTCTTCTGGATAATGAACGAGGAGAATCAATTGGCGATATTCTTGTTTTTTTATTATTACGTTGTGGTGAATTTGGTCTTTTTCTCGAAGGAGGACTTAAACTATCACTTCTGAAATAATACAAGGTATACTTAAAGTATAGAAAATAGAATAAACAAATCATTAAAAAATTTACCTTATGCTATGAGATGACCATTTACTATAAGCGGGACTATTTGAAGGACTTCTAGATCGTTTCTTTTTCTTACCATCACGATAGTCCTCATCAGGACTTAATCTTTTATTGATTTTGTCTTTATCTTTTTTTTCTTTTTCCAATTTCAAATCCTTTTCCTGAAAAAAAATAAATATCATTCCAGCATCCTAACAGCATTAAAATAATATCCATATTGGGACTTATTCCATTCAACATTTTTAAAGTAAAATATTTATTTATTTATTTGATGATTATACGCCCCGAAGAGAATTAAGTTAACAAAAGTATAGTAAACTAGATAATTACATAAGTAGAAAATAAGTTGATACAATTATATATATATAGATAACAGGTAAAGTAATGGTAGGACTAAGGTTGGTTTAATAGGTGTAACATTCTGTGGAGACGCTGGTTGTGAGTTGTGACCATACGAGATGAGATGGGTAGGGATGGAGAAAAGAGAATGGTGTCTAGTAGAGTAGGAGGGAACGCGAAATGAAATAGTGGCTAGTAAGTCGGGGGAGTCGATGGTACCATTGAGTAGAGATGTGATAAACATGAGATCTGCGTGTTCACGGCGAGATGCAAGAGTTGGGATATTGAGAGTGGAGAGGATAATGTTATAATCATGAGGTGTGTGTTCAATATTTAATAAAAAGGCAATAAAAGATAGGAAACAATTTTGTACTCGTTCAAGGCGCAATTGATCACAGGCCAGATATGGAAACCAAACGACCGATCCATACTCGAAGATGGAACGGACAAGGCTGAAGTAGAGGGTACGGAGACAGGTGGCGGAGGTAAAGAGGGTTGTGTTTCGTTTGATGAATCCGAGGATCTTCAGGCTCTTCCCAACAGTGACATTTAAGTGGTGTTTGAAGGAAAGGGTGGGCGATAGATAGAAGCCTAAGTCTTTGATAAGATGGACGCGTAAGAGGGAGGAGCTACCAAGGTGGTATGAGTGTAGTATGGGGCTACGTTTCCTACAGAAAGTCATAGTGACATTTGTCCAAGTTGAGGGGCAGGTTAAGGTGACGCGTCCAATCGATAAATATTAAATAATATATTTTTTTGAGTTTTTGTAAAATTACACCACAATTCTCAAGCAAAATAATTGTGGCCGATTTTACCACGTAGCTTTAGTACAGCGTTTCATGAGGGTCAAACAGTGCACTGACCAAAGTAAGCACATACTATTGTATGACTCAATTACTCCAAATATAAATGTAAGAAGTAAATTATAAAAATATATTAACACGTTTACTGTGTATCATATTTTTGTATACTTGTCGTGATGCTGATAAAATTCTAGTTTTAAAAAATAATTTCCTAAAATTTGAAAAATTAAAATATCAGTGTACGGTTTGCACTCGATTATGAAAAAATGCTTATAGAAGCCGCTGACAAAAAACCAAAAGTTTAATCGTAACGCTGACCAAATTATAGTCCATTAAATAACAAGATACATGATGCCAATTGGCGTCATTCAGCATATGCGAAAAATGTACAATGATGCCAATTGGCGTTTTACGCAGCAAACGTGTTAACTAAAATGGTTAATCAATTAATCTATCACACCAGAAAACATCCACTTATATTAATTCTGTTAAAATAAAAAAAAAACTACCAGAAATTGATAAACTTACCGGAGACTTTTGTACTTTTTTAAGTAGCTTACGTCGATAGTGTTCTACTTGTTGATATATATTCCATCCACCTTTTAATGCTCTTTTTCCAGATTCTAATTCATCTTGATATTGCATAACTTTTACTTCTACTTCTCTTAATTTAGCTCTTCGATCATCAGCATTTTCTCTAAAAGTAAAATATAAATAATACATACAATTCTTTAATATGTCTTCTAAAGGGGTTAAGATTTGTGACAGTGCACCAAAAAATTAAAAACCAAAATATATATATGATAATATTTGAACTAAATGTTTCCACATTTTTCATAGATACAACCATTTTTGAAAAATATGAGATTTTTGGCAACTCACATTAATAAAGTCGAGCTGGTTTTTATTGCTTGCTCTTCAATCAGGTACCAAGTTGGATTAAATGAAATGAAATAGTTCATGTTTTAGTATACAATACAGTTTATCGTATATTATTTTATATTTATATTTTATATACATAAAATCTCGTGTCACGTTTTTGTCCGGGATAAACTCCGAAACTACTGGACCGATCTTAATGAAATTTTTACAATGTGTGTAATTTGGCCGAACTTAAAAGACAGGCTAATTTAAAAAGGGAGACCTCGAGAGGTGTCAAAACGGGAATTTTTATTTATAAATGGTTGCCATGTGTTTTTAAGCTATTATAATAATAATATATAATAATTAAAAAAAAACTATTTGCTTTACTTTTTAAACGTAAATTAAAATATAATATCTAACCATAAAAATGTGAAATGAAAATCTCTGTACAGGCTAAACTCTGGAACTACTTATCAGATCTTCTTGATTTTTTATTTAAACAAAACAGTATTGCACGGAGAAGGTTTATATGAAAGAAAATTTAAGGAAAATCCACCGGTGTATAATATATTGGTTACTATTGGTTAATCGGGCATGTTTGTTGATTAGTATTATTATCTTTTGTCAATATACATATATATAATATATACAAGAAGATCTGATTAGTTCCAGAGTTTAGTCTGTATAGTTATAGTCTGTGTATTTATACAGTTAGATATATATTAATCTAACCTAACCTAACCGTAGGTCTAATTAAGTAAAAACGACAAACTTGGTATAACTTTGATACTTTAGAGTTAAATCATACACTTACGTACAAACAGCACGGGGTCTATAGATTGCCTGCCTGATAATATATTGCTGCGAATCAGAATTTTTATTCTGGGCGACGGAAAAGTTAAGATAAATTTTGAACACCATACACCGAATATTAAATAACGAATTGAACAAAGTTTGTGTCATATAGAGTTGATACATATAACGGGCAACAAAGTGCACGGGATCAGCTAGTATATACACTGGACGCAGCTTACAAGACTCACAGATATAAGGTTCAGTAGCTTAATAGACTCAAAGTCGTCTGAAACGATCCGGAAGTATCCAAATGGATAATAAAAAATTCAGTTAGAAGACTCACCACATCGTATATAAGACTCAAATTTTGTAAAATAAATAGTAGAAAATGAAAATTTTTGGTTGAAATTTTGAAATCAATTGGTTTTTAACAATTCCATATTTTTGTAAATTATTACTGGTTTCGATTCATGTTTAATAAAGTGTGTATATACTACAAATTTTATTGCAATTCATATTTATCGTAATTACTGTATAAGTTATAAATAAACTTCCGATTACTCGGCATAGGTATTACAAATTTTTTTCATAAATAATAATATAATTATAATTTTTAATCATATTTTTTTTGTTTAGCCACTAATAAATAATAAGTAATATATATAATATGTATGTATTTAAATAGATTAAATAAAAACAAAATATGTGGTAAAAAAAAATCATAATTATTTTGTTTTTTTCCAACTTCGTCTATAAGATTCATTTGACTATAAGACTCATAAAGACTCAGAAGACTATAAGCGGTGTCCACTGTATGTTAGTAAAAAAAATTACTAATTTTAATAAGAAGGTGGATATGTTTTGATTATTTGTATTACTATATTATAAAAGTTTAATATACATCCCACATAAAAATATATGTACCTACTTACCGTTATAGTTATTATAACTATATTAATTTTTTATTATAAAATTGTTTTTAAAAAAATGTTATAAGTGTTTGTAATCTACCAAAAATATAATGGACCTATGTTATGTAAGTGTACAGTGTACAGCTTATGAACCTCTGATCTCAATTTTGTATAATAGGTACTAATTATTTTAATATACCTTGTTTCATTAAAATCATCATCTGGCGAATCTTGATCTACGGACTCACTATTATAACTTTTATTTTCTCTTTCTAACATCTCCCATTTGCTAGTAGTCATCGCTTGTTCTTCAGCTTCATGAGGGTCTACAGTTTCCCATCTAGATGGAACAAATGCAGCTGCTTTGATATTTTTTCCTACTGCCTCTCCCGTTAATGGCACACCTCCAATATCATCATCTAATACTATACAAAATTTATATTTTTATAAGTTTATCGTTTTAAAAAATATTTTGTAATAAACCAAATATAATAATAAGAAACTTAATAGTTTCTATGTTAAATAAATAACCTAACCTAACCTAACCTAAATAAATATATATATATTTATTAGAATTATACAATCTGTGCTCTAGGGCACAATAAGAATATATATGCTACACATATATATGCTGCAAGAATAAAAACATGAATAACATTTGAGGGAAGAAGCCATCCAGTATCAGCCTGGACACTAAACTGCCCAGGCAGGAATTTTGTTTAGGGGCCCAACCCAACCTACCTTAAGTAATTATCAAATTATATGCATGCAATTTCAAGTAGATTCAAATATTTATTTAATTTAAAATGATTAAAAAGCAGGTAAATGGATTTCGCTCTGCAGTACAGTAGGTTACAAGTGGGTCAGTGTACTATAGATGGTATTAAATTTGAATTCAATGATATAATATTATTGTATACGAAAAACGATTCTGAGCGGAGACGATTCGTCAGTGTTGATATTTTATATTATACTAGCTGATCCCATTCACTTCATTACCCGTTTAATGTACAAACTGTATACGACTCAAACTTTGTTCAATGCGTTATTCAATATTCGGTGTATGATGTTCTAGATTAATCTTAAATTTTCTGTTGCCTGGAATAAAAATTCTGATTCGCAGCATTATATTATCAGGTAGGCAATCTACCTGCGGTAGATCGCGGACCCCGTGCTGTTTGTACGCAATTTAACTCTTAAGTATCAATGTTATACCAAGCTTGTAGTAGTTTTTACTTAATTCCAACAGTTTACCGTTTCGGAGGAGTATGGTAACTAACATTGTGACAAGAGAATTTTATATATTAAATTTATATTGTTATTACTTATTATTAGTACAGTAGCCAGTAAGTTGAATTAATATTATATAAAAAATAATATTAAAATTACAATAAAATAATTAAATCGTTATTTTTAGTTATTTAATATGTAATTTGAACATAAAATAACAATAAAAAAGCTGTTTTTGGGATTTTTTGGTTACTTACGTGGACCTTGTTTTAAATTTTTAATCCTTAGCTATAAAAGTTAAACATATTGATTTTATAATGATGTGTGTTTTTTTAATAATTTTTAATTTTTGTGTCAGTCATCACCGTTTGGAGCAGTATTTGTGGTTTCAATTTTCTTCAACAATATCTTGTTTGATGGAAAAGTGAATCTAGTTGGTATATTTGGGATTGAAAATTTAAAACAAGGTTCAACTTAAGTAGATTATTATTAGATTTTGGGTGTCAGAACTGGGTCATAACTTGTTATGTGAAACTAAACGTTTTATACAAACAAATAGGCTAAGAAAATGTATTATTTATCAGAACACCCATAAAAAAAATCCTAGATCCGTCTCTGATTTTATTCCAACTTTTTTTTTTGTAAGCATTTAAAGTTTGAATTTTGACAAAATTGATCAAATTTATAATTAAAAAATGAATTTTAGTTAAAAGTATATAAGATGTTCAACTTTTATAGCTGAAGATTGAAAATTTAAAACAAGGTTCTATGTAAATAAATTACTTTATTCACAATAATATCATAAAATAATAAATATACTTAGTAAATAGTAATATATCATAGGCTGACTGACCGTCTTCGTTCAGAACAGTTTTTCATATACAATGATATTATATCATTGAATTCAAATTTAACACCATCCATTACAGTGACCCACTTGTAACTTACTGTAGAGCAGGGCAACACCTACTTACCCACCTTTTTTCAGTTCGATCTTTGTTTTTTTTATACAATTATTAAATTACCTAGTCGGTTCGTTTATTTAAAATTTGATTTTTTAATGTTGTAAGTTGTAATCATTGACCAATCTTGCATAAAGTTAAGTGACTTCTTAGATACAGAAAATATAAAATGTGTGAAGCCATAAAAATAGTTTTAACATTTGACTATTTTTCAAATAAAACGTTATTCATGCCCATAAACTTAGTGGAGTTGTTAAATGTTCCTCAAATAATATGAATCAGAAACTGAAGGATTGTAACAAATTTACTGGCCAATTTATTACAAAGTACTCGATGGTATTATTTTTGAAAATTGAAAATGTGTGACTAGTAAATTATAGTAGTACGGGTCAACTAGCGTGGTGTGTAAGAATACTATATAGAAACCAATTTTTTTTTCCAAATTGCGGATATTTCTATATTACCTTACTAATAATTGTACGATTGGAAAATAAATGCATTCTTTGTTGGTCTGTAGGCTATCTGTGACTAATAATTTATCGATTTTAACTCATTCGTATTTTTGTGCTCATAGTATTTTATATTGTCTAATTATTAATTGAGGCTTAATGTATTTTGGTTAGGAGTCCGGGAAGCGATTGCTGCCTAGCTGCCTTGACCAGGCAACACTAATAGCATCACCTTTGTTATGTTAAATATAATACAACAAACATGCATATTTATCACCTTATGTCTGCTGTGTTGCAGCCATATATACCTTAAATCTAATAGACAACTTACATGGTGTACCATCAATGTCTGTATCCCCCGGAGGTGTGTCATCATATGCGTGTTTTAACAATGTAGCACCGTCTAAAGGTATACCATCTAAATCCTCATTATCTAGATTTTCAGGATCTGATAAAGGTGCTCCATCTATATTTTCAGACTCGTCAATAGATTTTGAATTTGTATTATATTGCAATTCTTCCCGAGAATTGATTAGTTCTTGCGGTATCTAGAAATTTAAAATAATAATGTATTATGGTCACAACTAACGTATATAAAAACTTACATCGTTTATTGAAAGTCCAAGAAAAGTATTTTGGCATCTAAATAAGAATTCTTTTGGATAAATATCCCAGTCTTCCCAAGCACGAAAAATCTGCATTATACGATGTTTAAAACCATCGGCTTGACTTTGAGAATCCAAACTCTTATAAGTTTTAAGGGCTTCTTCCATTATGGGAATTAATCTTGTTTCAAATCTATTGTAAAATTAGTGCAATTTAAATACTATGAAAAATATACAATTAAAAAAAAAAAAAACTATACCCTCTTCTAAATTGTGTTGCATTTATAACCTTTAAACTACAATTATGTAGAACATCTGATATCAAATAAAGCCGTGCAATCTAAATTAAGAAGAATATTTATTTAAATATACTTGATATAATTTAAGTAGTACAATATTATATTATAACTTAATAATTTAATATTTTTACTTTTTTATGTAATGCAGTTGTAGAATTAGATAATGATTCTTGAATGCAATCACATATTTCTTCTACAGCATCACTATGTTCTACACAAAACACCATGACTTCAGCTACTTTTAATCGCTCAGGTGTCATATTTCTAATGAGATCTTCAAATCGCTCCCTTTGAGATATGCTTAAAGTTCCCTTAGTTCTCGTTACCAAATCTTCCTCAGGAACAAGTTCTTCTGGCATGCCAACAGTATATGGATTCATTGGTGGTGGTCTCCAAATTGATCCATTTTTAAACATGCGAAATTCATCAATGCGCCAATCTTTAGTAGAATCACCTTGTAACATAGAAAATAGCTTCCATCTGTAGTATATATGAGTTGGTGAACAATTGTCAAACAAAAATCTGATAACAGTAAAATTAAGTAGTATTAAGTAGTATTATAACATATAACATTATATTCACAATGTAAAGAATCTAAATAAAATACTCACTGAAACATTGGGTTGTTCAACTCTTTATTCATTATCATAGCTTCAAATAATGGTCCTTCCCGTATTACAAATTCAATCATGTGATGTATGAGCATCAGCAAATTTCTAAGAAAATTTTTTTTAAGTATTAATAAAATAAATAAATGTTTAGTTTAAGTATTTTTTTCTTTTATAGGTTTTCACTTTGCTTCAGCAGGCTGACATTGATAACATAGGGACCATCTTCTGATAATTTGTAAATCTTTTTTATACCTTAAGATTATTAATTAATTTACATCAGAGAAGTGAAAATGTTACCTTTCTGTGGGTATAACCACTTTAATGATAGTCTGCGGTAAAATCTGTCACAAAAAAGCAAATTGGTTTAAAACAAAGTTGTTGATTTATCATTTAGATAAGTTAAAATACACTTTTTAATAAATACATGTTTTATTTATATATTTAGTACATATAGATTATTATCGATTATCAATAATTGTACATATTAATCACAATATCTCAATCCGACAACATTACATATTAATTAGCTTTTGGCTGCTAGCTGCATATTTGGATAGTATTTAAGAAAGTCGGATCGAGTAAATTACATAATAAAAATAATAAAATGTTTTAAGAAAGTAAAATACCTTTTCAACTGGTTGGCCTCTATCAAAATATCCTGCATCTTGTCGTGCACGTCCATGATTCTACAATAAAAATCATCAAGTTGAGCAAAAATACTTTTTAAGTTTTAGTATTTATTTTTAATTACAACTTTACTATACATATACAAATTGATTCACCAAGCATTCTTACCCAATGTTGTTTTCTTCAATAACATTTCAAAATATGATTTTTGGAAATCTTAAATATACTTAAAGACCATATTTTAAAATTCATAATATTTTTGTACAACTTAAGGTGTGTCCTATGGAGATAGAAACTTCTGTTTTGTAAATGGGAACCTGTCTTCTTTCTACTATAAGTTATTTATTTTTATTAAATATACAAAATTTTCTTCTGAAAATGTTGACATATCAAAATCAAAACTCAAATAAATAGTTTTTGAGTTATTTACTTTGGGTCCTTAGAATAATGGTCCATGATAATGCGTTAGGATTTTGGAAGATTACAGGGACAATGGTGATTTGCATTTCGAACATTTTAATAATTAATTAATCCATCAACATTTATAATTTGTAAATGGTCTAAGTATAATTAATACTAAATGAAATATTAAATCTATTTTTATAATATGTAAAACCACTTTTAAGGACTATTATCCTTAGTCATTTTAATAACTGAGAAGCTATACTCGTTTGAATTTTTAATTAGGTAAATTAACATTTAAAAAAAAAATAATTTCCAAAATAATCTTCAATAAAAAAGCGGTCTTCTCATTTGAAAAATAGAAATTTGTATTGTTACAGGACACACCTTAAGTTTTATAAAAAGCTTTAGAACTTGAAAATAAGGTCTTTAGAGAATAATTTCAGAGACCAAAAATTTGAATTAATAAATTATTAAAGGAAAAATGAGGGCGAGCATACTTATAAGGAGATCCAGTATAGGAGACATTTTTCCAAAAAAAAATATCAATATTTAATAATAAGTACCTAATGCAAAAATAAATAAAGTTTTTAGTTTAATAAGCAGTTTTGTTTGTTGTATCCAGTCCTATAAATTAATTTTTTTTTAAATTTTGAAAACGAATACCTATTCATCTAATTTTTAATTCACTAAGTACAGATATTTAAATTATAAAACGTTCATTTTACCTTTTTTTCTTTTGGAGGCAAAATCGGCTGAGCATTGAAAGGTAACCCAGAAAGAGGAGGAGGCAATGTTATAGCTAATAAAGCAGGTGGAATAAAAATTGGATGAGGTGGTATGGGTACACTTTTACCCCAACCCATTTTCATCTCATATGACATAACATCTTTCCCTGAAAATCATTGTAAAATATTTTAATTTATCATTTATGTTTAATAATTAAAAATAACCACAAACCATTTAAATTCTTCAATGCTCTTTCCCCATCTTTACGACTCATATAAGCTACAAAACCACAGTTACGTCCTCTTGCCTTTTCTTCATCAGACCTAGGCCACATTATTTTAATACTCGCCAAAGGACCATATTTTCCAAAAACTTCCATTAACTGAGCTTCAGTAATCTATAAATAATAAATATACAATAATAACATTTATTTAGACTTATAATTAAATATAATTTATACAATACTTTAGGGTTAAGGTTTCCTAAGTATAGATTTGTAGTATTTGGATCGCCTGAATCAAATGAACCTTTAATTTCATCAGGTTCAACCATTATTAGATCTAAACATAAATTTTATTATATTATTTAATTCCTTAACATATTTAGATATATTATGTACTACTCTTAATTTCAGGATCTTCAATTGTTTTTTGTAACACTCCTTTGAATTTATGTCTTTCTTCTCTTTCTTCTTGAATCCTAATATTACCAAAAACGAATAATTAATTGTTTGTTAAAAATGTATGATTATTCAGAAAATGAATACAATAATATAATAATGATTTGTTTTATAATTACATTTTTAGTTCTTCTTTGAATAATTCTAGATTACTTTTTTTCTTTTCACCTTCTTTTTTTTTCTTTGTAAGCATTCTTTCACTTTTACGTTCACCCATAAAACGAGAAAGGTCATCCGCTTTATCTGAGTCTGTATTTCCTCTGGCTTGAGGCTTGTATAATTTACCCTTTTCTCGAGTATCTTCCTCTAATATATGATAAAAATAGTTAGTATCTATCAGCTTAAGTTTAATATTATGTATTAAATCTTACGTCTCTTTCCAGCATCATATGTACCAGCTTTAACCCAAACTTTACTATTTTTTTTCCCTTCATTTTGAAAAGTTGCTACAAACTCTTCAAAGGCCTACAAAATTAAATGATAATAGAACTATCACTTCTTTTGACTAAAAATGTATGCATTTAAATATTATCATTAGATAAGTTATTAATTACTTGAGCAGCGGCATGTTCTTCTTCCTTTTTTTTTTGTTCATTTAATTCTTTTTTTGATGGTTGAGTTTTTCCCATAGCTCCAATAGAAAATGCTTTGAGCTTTTGTTCTGCTATGTACTATACAAAAATAAATAATAGTTTATATTATTTTTAAGTTTACTGGGAAGCAGAATATGAATGTATTTATTGAATATTTTATATAATTGTTATGACTTATGAATTTGTATCAAATGATAGCCAAAATATACTATCTAACTTGTTCCCGAGCTTTAAATTAAAATAGCATATTATATAAAAAAAAAAATTTCACTAACATACCCATACCTTTGCTATAAATTATATACTTCATCAATTGCAATATGACATAAATAGATAAAAAAAATATCAGATTGATTTTCTATAATACTGAATACTTTAAATTTTGGACTGAGTATTCAAACATTTTATAACTTCTGCATCACTTAATAATTAATATACCTACATTTCTGGAAATGTATTATCAATCTAATTTTAAATTTTTTCAATCTGTAATTTTAGGCATGAAGACCAAATATTCCAATACATATTAACCATGACATTTTTTAATTGTATACAATTAAGTGGCAATATCTATGACCTAGGTATGCGTTAGTTTAATTTAACTAGCATATTTGCTTTCCTTGTGATGTACCCAGGTATTCTAATTGTTTTTAAGACTATGAGAGTTATTTTTATTAGACATAATTTAAATTAATTATTAGGCCTTCAATTGAGAATAACTTTTCTCTAGATAGTTTATGAGTCTAGTATCTACATATATAATATAGGAAATGTATAAACATCTTGGTAATTTGCTCTCATTATGCTTAATTAAAAATTGACTTTTCGTAGAATCTATATACACATAGAAGAAAATATTTTAAACAATATTAGACTATGTATAAAAATGTTTAAAAAATGTGTACCACCTATATGATGAAAAATGTATAAATGCAAATATCTGTGGATTGCTATTTTTTTTAAACTTTTATCTTGTTGTTATAGGCTTAAGCGTGATACATTATTTTTATTGAATGGTCTAATTGGTATTTTTAATTGAATGTTTTTTTTATTATTTTAAATAGGTACATACATTAAACAAAATTAGTATCATTATTCATTACATAATATAGATTTTATCTTACCTTTTTAAATTGTCCCGAATCAGCCATGATTAAATTATTTAAATACACCTTATGTAAATAAAACTTAACTACCTAGGTAAATAATTTAAAACATAAGCTAGTAATAAAATAAAAAATGAAATAAAAACATTAGAATCTATAAACAGTTTAGATCATAACTGATAAATTATTATTTTGCAAATTTGTGATCTAGAAATTACAGTAACACTAATGGACATCATCAATTATGTATCTTAGAATAAACAACTGTAGTTACTATTTACTACATCGTGGCCTTTGGCCTGTGAATTGTAAAGCGAAGTTTGTTTTGTTTAAATCAACTTAAAAGTGTAATTAATAAATGTCAAATTAACATGCCGAAATCAACGTAATGCACTAAACATCTTAAGCAATAATCATAATGTACATAATTTTATTATTATTATTATACAATCACACTATCACAGTCCATAGATGTGATAATATTGTTATTTTGATTAATCCGTATCCGTCTGAAATCTGAATTATGATAACACAATTTTTTTTGCACTTGGCTATGAATTATGAATCTGTGTGAGTCGGTGGCGTGCGAAGGTATTATTTTGGAGCAATTGACTTTCCTTCTAAAAACTCATAAAAAATTTAATTTGACTTTCTTGTAGCCATTTTTTGTTTGATAAAAGTAGACAAACTTATGATCAATTTTGTATTACATTTTCAAATTTTAGATTTAAAAAGAAATTTTTTTATGAATTTCTAACCCAAAATAGTTTACAAATTTTCGTCATGTTTACGAATTTTGTCAATATTTGAACTTAATTCTTACAAAAAAAAAATGTAACTAAGGATTTTAAATTTTTCTCATCTGATTTTGAAACAATATACTAGGAGTCTTCTATTAAATTTGCAAGAATTTTTAACAAACAAATACAATTTTATTGATATTTATATAAAAAAAAAGTAAAAAAAATGGAAACTGAAAATGTCCGTAAACAGCTCAAAATATATCAAAATATTTGGGAAGTGTTATGGTGTATAGAAAATGTTAGTATAAACATTTAGTCAAAATTTCATGTACCTACGGTCATTTGTTTTAGAGTTGCACCAGTGCCGCAACTTGGTACATATTGGTGGGTGTGCGACCAACTAAAAGGGCCCATGTACAGAGGCACAACAATATGAGGAGGGGGGCAAAGCCCCCCCCCCGAATACGATTCAGACCCCTCCGAAAAATATTTCTTATTTATTTAGATACAAGCCGCTTATAGGTTATTTTAAATTAATAGTTTTGTTAGGTGGACCCCCCCAGAAATTTAATACTAGTTGAGACCATCTTCATGCACCAATAGGTCATTACATATTGCTTGTTGTTTTTAGCTATAGGTATACATTATGTTATGTGGTTAATATAATATTCACTGCTTTATACTGCTTACAGATAGGTAGAACTTTGAACACATATAGGTGAGGACTGAGGAGCAGTGATAGCTGCACTTAAAAACATTTATTTTCTTTCTTTTCCCAATTTAAATGCAATAAACATTTAAATTGAGAATCAGCCGTCACAACATAGCAAAATTAAGAAATTCGAGAATATTAAATTATTATTTTCATTATTTTGTTATAACTTTGGTTAGGACTTTGTTTTATTATCATAATAAATAATAATTTTTATTATTCTAATGTATTCATTATTTTCTATTTTTTGATAAAATAATAAGATAGAAAGAACCACTTTGTGAAACACCTTAGTAATAAAATATATTAAACACTATCTTCATGAAAACACATAATATATAATTTATAAAATTATAAATAATAAAAAAATAACAATACAATTGATTTCATTAAATATAGGTAATTTTTAATACTATGTTTACTTTAAAAAGTTTTTTTTTCTTGCTTTTTGATTTGCAAAAGTATCAATTATGTAATCATTATTCAATTCATCTGTTCTTGCTTTTTCAATGTTTAAAATGCTTATATTTGTTAGCCGTTCCTGTGAAATTGAATTTCGGAAATAATTTTTAATCAAGTTAAGTTTCGAAAAAGAGCGTTCTGCCGATGCAACAGTTACAGCCTTACAGGTAGAGACAAAAAAATTATGCAGGCAGTAAGTATTTCACTAAAAAGTGATGAAATATCATTTTCTATAATATATAAAGACAATTCTTTTATTGTTTTCATTTCAGTTTTCCTAGAAAATCTCTTAATGATAAAACTTGCCTGGTCAAATCAGACGAAACATCAGTACTATAAAATGAAATGATATCATAACATGACTATATAATATAATTATATTCTCTTCACTTTACTTAATTAAATTCAGTGGTAGTAAAAAGTCAAAATTTCTTGAAACTGTTTCAAGTCCTTTGAAACGCTCTTGTAATTGAAATATAGCAGTATCAGTAAGGGGCAAAAAAACGGAAACGCGAGAGTTTTCTTCAATTGTGTATAATCGTTTATCATTATCAATACTATCATACTGCCTCTTTGCAAATTTCTTTCGTTTATTTTCTTGTATTATAGATATTCCCCATTTTGAACATAATTCTGTTGCTGAAGAAACTAGTTCTTCATAACCATTTCTTGTTCGGCTGGTTGTGATTATAATGATTATATTATTATGGGAAATTGGGATTTATCAATAATATTTTGTAATTTCCTATAAATCTATAAATAGGAAAAATATGTTTTGTACAGTCGTTGCCAGATATATTGAGCAGGCGGTGGCGGTACTTTTCGGTGTATCCCAAACTAGTCGCGGTGTGTTTTGACCGCACGGCGCACCACAATTGCGTACCCCTGGGCCTTTCGTTATCGCGTCGCCGCCGCCGATGCCTGCTCAATTTATCCAGTGTTGCCAACTTGGCCTTTTTCGAGCTAGATCTGGCTTTTTCGATCTTTCAAAGTCGTGAAAATTCGTCACCTAGCTCCTGGTTTTTTTTCTAGCTTTTTATCATTAATAAAAAACTTTTTCTGGTTAAAAAAAAAAAAAATTATGAAAGTGTTTGTGTACGTAATTCTACTACTTTCAATAAATTGCCATGTCTTTCTAGTTTGTCTACTCTCATCATCGGGTTACCGTGATTAATTGTACCGTCTATGATTATGATTAATCAGAGTTTAATCGGCCGAATTTGCCCGTGTTATCAGCTGACACTATCTAGTCTGTGATTTAATCTTTAATCGCAGACGGTATAACTGGCCCTTAAACACTTATAACCATATACTATCTTAAACCATGATTATAACATTACCCATATTTTATATTATTATTATTATCTATACACCTTATCAAGTGTGTTATTAAGTTGACAGTTAGCAGTTATCACAGAATACCTACTATTAAGCACGGACTAAGATATACAGGACTGGACACGAGATGAATATTGTGGTTACGAAATGTTTTACAACAGGCGGAGTTCGGGGGGATATTTTCCTTTTAGCATTACTAGCGCCGTCTTAGTGGATACTTATGGAACTAGATCACATTATTGTCATCTAGTTCCAAAAGTATCCACTAAGACGGCGCTAGTAATGCTAAAAGGAAAATATCCCCCCGAACACTGCCTGTTGTAAAACATTTCGTAGTCAACCCCCCACACCCTCCAACCTTGTCGTGTCCAGTCCTGTATATCTTAGTCCGTGCTATTAAGTATTAAGTATTAACCTTACAATTCTTGTCTATGGTATTAACTATTAATTATTATACTTATAATATACAAGAATATTTAATAGTATTTAATAATAAGTCATTTAATAATTAATTAGTATTTAATAAATTGTAAACTTAATGCTTTAAGCATGGGGAAACCCCAATACAATCAATCATTTCGGTCTGAATGGCTGAAGGACAAACTATTTGCAGATTGGTTGTCTGCTCTAGTTATTTTATTAAATATTATGTAGTTATTTAATTCATTATCATTAAGTTTCAACTATTTTTTTGTTATGTTTTATACAATGTTACTTGTAATTTGATAGATATTCTATACTTAGTATCTTTATTTAATTGTCAAAATGATTTACCTATACTGTTATATTTATGTTTTTGTTAACGCTCATTAATTTTTTATTTTATATTTGAATTCATCAAAGACTGATGTGACTGAACTACTAGGTTATGTGGTCATAGATATTATATTATAGTCTTATAATATCTATGTATGTGGTCGTGTTAATTAATTTCATTATACATTTAAAAAAAAAAATTTAAAAAAAAAACATCTGGTTTGAAATCTAGTTTTTTTTTTTTTACCATCTGGACTTTTTTTGGCCTTTTTTCACAGCAATTTAGTTTTTTTTTAAAATTATATGTGGCAACACTGAATTTATCCGGCAACGACTGTAACCATTATTTTTCTGTGCATGGATAAATTGTTCTTGGAAATGTCACTACTTATATAATACACCTAAATAAGACGTCTTGTATGGCGTGTCTTGGCGATGCGGGTTGCGATAACTGTTAAACATACTCATAAGTTAATAATATTTTATAACTTTCTATTTTTAAATAACAAATAAATATTTTAAAAGAAAAAAAGTTCCAAATAGTTCGGCCACGGGCCCGGGGCCCATTGTTATGATTTACAGGGGGCCCGGGGGTTCTTTGCACCCCTAGCACCCCCGGTTGTTGCGGCAGTGAGTTGCACCAAAAACCAAAATCGATTTTCTCGAAATTCTAGTTTTTCCTTAATTTTTCTTTTGTTTTTCACGGCGCTTTTGAAAACTACTGTAAACACTTTTACTTTTGACCCCCCAAAGTACTAATTAGATTCGTTTTTCTATCAGAAAAGATACTGTTGAAGAAAATCTAAGAATTTTTACTGTCCTAAAAGGTGAGGACGGACACAAAAAAAAATCATTGTAAAATCAATACATTCTTCGCTCCGCTCAGAATCTAAAAAAAACACACATCATCGCTCTACTCGGAATCTAAAAAAACACACATCATTTTAGAAGATATCTGAAGACCGTTACTAGTAAAATATAAAGTCTATAAGCATAGAAAATATCTCAGAAAATATGGTAAAATTCTGGATTTCTAGGTTTCATGCACGGACGTGGTTTCATGGTTCTTTTGAACATATGTCGTTTGGAGCTAATGCATAGAACTCCATGTCGTATGGGTATTCGGCTATAACCTCAAAAACTTGTAATTTAAATTTAAATGATAGTTATGAGTTTGTTCATTCTATAGGTATATACCATAACTATATTGTTATTTGACATTTGTTTATTTAATCTGAACTTTGAAGAATCGTTGAATTCTGGATTCTGAGTTTTTGACAGTTAGCTTTATATTAATAATTAACTATTTATTTATTTTTAAATTTAAGTATAAAATATACTACGTATGTAAATGTCGTTTACATTAATGATAAGTACAAAAATCATTTTAGTTAAAGAACATTTTTAAATAACAGAAACGATTTGTAACCATTTTTAATAATAATTATTTTTATAATTCAATAAGTTAATATAAACACAAAGGGGGTTTTTGGTTTAAGTGAATTTCAAACGATAGTATATACCAACCAAGTTAAATATGATTGGCGAGTCAAGATCAGAGTTTAGACTTAAGAACCCACCAGAAGACAGTATATCCTCTGTAAAGTTTGGACCTAGTTCATCTCAGTTTTTATTAGTATCATCTTGGGATTGTTCAGTTCGGCTTTATGATGTCCAGGCGAATAGCATGCGCACAAAGTATACACATGATCGGCCAGTATTGGATGTTAGCTTTCAGGTATAATTACTAAATTAAATACTATTCATTTTTAAATTGATCACCTAGCAATTATTAATTTTAATTGTAAAAATTATGTTGTGCATCTAGGTACAACAAATTTTTATGTAATAGGAAAATGTAAAAACTGATTATACCTATTATTTATTAAGTATATTATATGCTTAAATATTTTGTATATTTGATCTATAATAGGATGCAGTTCATTCATTTAGTGGTGGTCTAGATAACAAGTTGAAAATGTATGATTTGAATAGTAATTCTGGTAAATATTTATTTTTTATTTAGTAACATAAACTAAATTGAAATATTTCATACATCAATTTAACTAATATTAAATTTCAGAAAGTGTCCTAGGCTCACATGATAATGCAGTACGCTGTGTTGAGTATTCTAACGAAGTGAATGTAGTTTTATCCGGTGGTTGGGACGGCAATGTTAAAATGTGGGACACAAGAACATCTCAATGTGTTGGAACCCTCCCCCAACCTGATAAAGTATTTGTTACATATTTTCATTTCAATTAGTAATTATTATTTTAACATTTTATTTATAATTACCAATAATTTTTTTTTTATTTAGGTTTTCACTATGAGTAATGTAGGTGAAAAACTGGTTGTTGGCACTGCTGGGCGTAAAGTATTTGTTTGGGATTTAAGAAACACGGCTTATATAATGCAAAGGAGAGAATCAAATTTAAAGTTTCAAACAAGGTGTATTCGTTGCTCACCAAATAAACAAGGTTATGTGTTAAGTAGTATTGAGGGACGTGTGGCTGTTGAATATTTTGATACAGCTCCAGAAATTCAGAAGAAAAAATATGCTTTTAAGTGTCACAGAATAAAAGATAATGATATCGAATGCATTTACCCAGTCAATGCTATAAGGTAATAAGTTTGTACACCAAATTATAATTCTTTTAAATATTTTTAACTATTTTAACTTTTTACTAAATCTATAATAATACAGTGTTATAATATTAATTACATAGTAACTTACCTAAGTATAACATTTTATCTATTAACAAGTTTGTATAGACTTTAATTTAGAACATGTCAGAATGTTCTAGTTATTTTCAGAAAAATGATAATATTTTTATTTATAAAGCTTTTATAAGCTTTGTTAATAGATAGTTTAATATATGTTCCAGCAATTTCAATGAATTTTTTTTAGCTTTTTCAGTAAACAAAGCATTTATTAATAGATATATTTAATAGCATTTGATAATTTATTCTAAAACCAGCTTATATGAACATTTATGTAAAAAAAAAATAAAATTATTATATTTTATTTTACAATAAACAATACAAAAGTGTCAAAATGAGTAATGATGGATAATTCTATTATGTTTCTTTTATGTTTTTCTCTCTTCAATACTTATGAATTTGATTTGTTATTAGTTTTCATCAAGTATTTAATACATTTGCCACGGGTGGTTCTGATGGATATGTAAATATTTGGGATGGTTTTAATAAAAAAAGATTGTGCCAATTTCATCGTTACAATACAGGAATTACATCTCTATGCTTTAGTCATGATGGTGAGTAAATGTTTATTTATTTAATTTAATTTTAATTGATATTTTTATTTTGTGACTAATATTCTAACTCTTATATAGTAGGTTTAATCGTTGTAATAATTGTTTCATTCTTTCAATTATTTGTATTATGAATCAGTAATTGGTATAACATAATTAAAAATAATTCTATTTTATTTCTTATGTATTAGTGACTAGTTCAGTAATAACTTATAATTAAATAGAAAATTTAAAACAGTTTTAAAAATAAATTTAAAACTTTTATTTAAGGTTCATCTTTGGCTATTGGCAGTTCCTACATGTATGAACAAGACGTACATCCAGATCCAATACCTGAAAATAATGTTTATATTAGGTATGTTACCGATCAAGAAACTAAACCAAAATAAACATATTTCATGAATACGTAATTATTATATGCAGTAGTATTGTGAATTTGTTAATATTTTAAAATTAACTTACCACCTTTTTCATTAAATGTTTGGTATAAATATGATATCTTTGTGTATTCAAAATTAATTCTAAAGTTTGTCATGAAATAATAAATAGAAGATATTAATTTTTTTTTTTTAAGAGAACTGAAATTTTAAATTTGTAATCAATTGTGTATAAACATGTTTAAATGAATAAACTAATAAATATTTTTAGTAGAATAATTAATTCTAGAAAATGTAAGTTTGAAAATATTAAATGTACTTCTCTATATATTATATGTATTTATGTAATTTGTATAAAAGTATGTTTGCCTGTCTGTCTGTAATTAATTGACTCAAAAACTACTGGATCGTTTTCAGTAAAAGTTATGTCGAGAAATTCCATGAGACTTGGATGTTGTTGTTGGTTCACAGTATTATGAAAAAAAAATACGGTCAGTGGAATCTATAATGATGCAGGTGATAACAACGTTAATTTCAAAGTCCTGGCAAAATGCCTTTTTTTATAATATGTACATTTATATAACGACATCTGGTTATAGCAATGTATTTTTATGGGCTCTTGGCTGTCGCTATTGATGATACTGACAGTATTTGTTTTGTTTAAATATAAATGATTGTCATTGGTTACATAATATATTCCTACCTATTATAAATAGATGTTATTTAAAATGACAAATTAATTTTTTTTTAAAACAATTTTTTAACATAGGCCACACTGAACAGTTAGTATTGTTTAATATGTATAATAATTAGTCCTTATTAACTGCTTGAAACACATTAGTACATTACATTTTTAATTCCTTTAAGACTGGTTATATATTGCATTAAATATATGTAATTCTCAATTTTTTATTCAATTTATACTGGGTTTCGCTAAAAAACTACACATTTCTCTATATCATTTAAATTAAAGTTTTTAACTTATATTAAGGTAAATACATTATTGCAAAAAATTCTGATATTGGTTAATTAGTGTTGAAAACATAATGTCTCTAGACAGTAGCGGAAGTCACCAAATAGGGGGGGGGGAAGAACTTTCATAAATTATATTACCTTTTTGTTTAGCCAAATAATATTGTTAAAAAGACAGTCTGGGGGGGAGACTTGTATCCACCTGTATTGTCTGTAGAAATCTGTTTTAAATATAATATAGTATATACTATTAATTAGCGTCATCTTAAAATTATAATAATATCCTGCATAAATTTAAAGAATTGAGATGATTTTTCATACAGTGTGGTATTTGAATTCTTTAGATTGAATTACATTCCAATTTATTTAGATATTCTGTAGTCTATAGTCCATACTATTGCAATTTTGTTTTAATCAATGTTTAACATGCTGTTCAATATAACACTAGAGAAGTTTGATAGCTTATGCTCAAAAATGTATTTTTATACGAATAAAAAAATATTAAAATATGTATACAAGCTTAAAAATCAGTCAAAATATGTCCTGTCTTAGATTATTAATCTAAATACAACAATCCACTGTTTATGTGGTACCAAGCTCTTCAAACGGTTGATCCTTTCGTCAAAATATTAACCAACATTTTCCACCTCGTGTGAATTATTAATTATATCAAATTTTATTTTATTTTTAATTCAATTATATCAAATATTTTATATTATTTTAATCAATATTTTAACCATTGTTGATAGTCACGATAACCAATAAAGACCATATTTTTAAATGTCTATTGTTACGCTTACTATTGACCCAACTGTATAGTAAAATGAAATATTTTTTTTTAAGAATATACACAAATTTGAAATATATACTGCATAAATTTTACTTGTGTCATGTATTATGTGTTTTCTTTGTGTTACTAACGAACGACATTGCACATTTTCTCTCTGAGTCTTCAATCCTTAGATTGGTTTGCTGCAGTTCTCCGTACTTCCCTCTCGTTACTCAATTCTTTTAGTTCCTCATAACTTTTCTTCCCCATGTCCATTAAGATTTGCTTCATGTACTCCATCCTTCGTCTTCCTCTTCCTATTTGGCCTTCAACATCGCCTTCTATGACGGTTTTCGATAGACTCTCATGGCGTAGTAGATGTCCCATCATGTTAGCTTTTCTAACTTTTATGGTATTTCATAGTACTTTCTTTTCTTTTATTCTATTTAGTACTTTTTCATTCATTATTCTATCAATAAATTTAATTCTTAACATTTTACGATAACACCACATTTCGAAGGCCTCTAGTTTCCTTTTCTGTATTGCACTGATTGTCCAGGTTTCACAGCCATATAAAGCAATACTCCAAAAATATATTTCTAAGAACCTTTTCCTTACCTCTAAGGCCATACTATTGGTGGTTAATAGGTGTTTTTTTTATTTTGGAAGGCCCTCTTTGCTTGTGCTATTCTATTTATAATTTCATCTTTACTACGGCCATTTCCGTTATTTTACTTCCCAAGTAATTGAAGTGATGTACTTGTTCTATGCTTGTGTTATCTATATGTATATTAAGTTGAGAGCAAGGTTTGTCTTGCTGCACACCATAACCTTTGTCTTTTTTTTATTTAATCGCATTCTATATTTGTCCCATAATATTTTATTGACATTAGTTGAAATCTTTTGGAGGCCATCCTCTGTTTCTGCTCAAAAAGCAATGTCGTCAGCAAATCTCAGTGTGTTAATTATTTCTCCACCTATTCTAACTCCTTACTTTACTTCTATTCTTAATTCTTTCATAGAACATACTTTAAAGTCACTCATAAATAATTTCATTTTTATTAATGTGCAAATTAAAGATACTTATAATATTAACTACAAAATATTTGTATCAAGTTAAGTTATTTGATAAAAGTTAAATAAATATTCGTTGTAAAATCACCCATCTGTCTAAAATCACAAAATGTTGTTTTTTTAAAAAAAAATATTTATTATTTAAATTAATTTTCTCTACAGTTGAAAATGTTGCTAATGAGTGACTTTTTCTGATGTATTTTGCAGTAAACGTAACTTTTATTAAATTATACTTATTGTACATTTTATGTTGTATAGCTTATGAATAATAATAATACAAAAATAAATAAATACAAGATATATAAACACATAGGTACAATTATTTAAAAGAATTGTAATCATAATTTACACTCTAAATCAATACAAATAATATAATAATACTAATTAAATGCAAAATATGTATTAATAAAAATATTTATAAAAAATTTGTAACTGAACAATGTTGATATAATCTTTTGTAATAATTTTCCTAATTTATAATCATAAACCATACATTTTATAAAAATAAAACCCATTCAATTAATTTTATAATATATATATAGACAAATATATTAATTCAAAATTGGAATAAATAATATGTATATTACATACAATCTATATTTTTAAGATTGTGAAAGTTAAATAAACATATTAAAATTTTTTTATGTATTTAATTAAACAGTAGTATTTTAAATTTCAAAATTTACATTAAATAAATTATGATTTTTAACTTAAATGAACAGATACAATATAAAAAAAAGTTGTACATGCGATAAGTAAAAGATACAATACTGAATAAGACAGATCAAAAAATAATTTACAAATCTAATTTTGGTCTATACTGAAGTTTTAAAGGAGGTTCTCTGAATCGCCATCTTGTTACATATACAAATTTAAGAGTGTGGTCTTTTCCCAACAATTCATCATTACACAAGATGTCAATCTGAAAAAGCAAATTATATATACAATTACGAACAATATTGATTGAAATATAGTAAAATGTTACTAACGTCTCTGTATTTATCCGATCCATCAAGTACTTTCACAGCGATGAACTTTTTAAGATGTGTAATAGTGGCCTGAGATGACACTCTTAGGAACTTTTTCTTTAATGACTTCAAGTGTGATGCAACACATTCCAAACCGATATTTACCTTCACAATGAAATTATAGTTAAAAAAAATAATATGAAGGAGTTTTTATAATAAGTAAACATATAAAAAATAAAAAAAGGGTGTTACTTGTTCATCTGCTCTATGGTAGTCAGAATCTGCTGCTGCTTGATCTTGTGCTGTCTTATCATCATCAATTTCAGTACCAGCCGGGACTTCTTTAGGATAGGGTAGGCCTCTGATTCTATAAAATTCCCTTTCACGCTTTGTTTCATCTAATTCAAAATTAAAATGTTTTGTACTTTTATTTATTATTTATAATTTTCTAGGTTGTATCTTTCTATTTATATATACCCAGCTGAAGTCCTGGTACTAATTTAAATACAATATCCTGCATTGTACGATCAAAACTTATATACTGCAATGGATGCGATTGATGTATAACAATTTGACAAGTAGGACAACTGTTGTTCTCTTCTAAATGTTTCACAAGACAGCTTTTGCAAACTAAAAAAAAATAAACAAGTAATAATAATGATAAAAATATAAATGTTTGAATATGAAATGTTAGGTACAAACATGTATGTAAACATTCTGTTACAGTCGTAGCATCCACTAAATACCCTCTACATATTTTACATGTAATATGACAATTCAGAGTTTTTAATTTAATCAGCTTTTCCATTATTTTCCACAAAATCACAAGTTTAAAAATCGTTTAATAAAAAATGTCAAGCAGGATAAAAAGACCATTAACCATAAATAATAAATATTATAATATTATAATTATTAACAGTTCTCACTTTTCAGAGATAAAGAGATTTGAGTATTTCTGTATATTTCAATTTGTATTTGACAAAATATTATCTCGTTATCATTTATCCCAGTGAGGGAACCACGGACTAAGATATATCTTAGTCCGTGGAGGGAACTAAAAATAGTGTTGCCAACTATTATTATTAAAAAAAGAAACGATTTTACTGATAATGATAGTGTTCTAAAAAGTAGTGATCCTATTATTTATTTATTCTGTGGATGATTATATAATATTTTATTCTGTGATTTTCCTGTCAATATTTGATAATAGAATTCATGGTTGTTTTTGCCTGTTGGCTGTATTATATTGTTTCGAAAGAAAATTGAAAATTGAAACTTCAAAATTTTTTTTTATCAAATTTCTGGAACTATGTAAAAAATGTAATGTACAAAACAATAAGATTATGTGACTATTTTGAAATATATCAAATGAGGGAATATATGATTAAAATATACTATTGATCGGAATCAATTTAAAGGTAAATTGACAAATATTTTAAAATAATGTTCATACTTGCCTTTATTCTATAGGTAAATTTTACCATTACTATTCATTAAAAATCCATTTACATCATGTTTATATTAACCAATAAAAATTCGATTTTAACTAATTCATTTTCTAGTTTTGATTTTACCTAATACATTAAATTGTTTTACCTTTTTTTGTTGTATTTCTAATAATTAAATACTAAATCTGTATACAAAGTGAAATTCACATATCTTCTATATAGTGGTTTAAATTAAAATTATAATTAATAGGTTCATTAAATGGTGGTATGTTATTAAAAATTAATTTAAATAATATTATACTTATAAATTGTTCATGCCCGTGTTGCATAAAAAATCAGTTATAATTAAAATACTTTTTTGTACCATTCAAGACTTCCAATCCATCACTCTCTGTATTAACTCTTATGGATCTTTTGATATGTACCTATCTAATTGCACACTTCAAAATTACTTTACAATAGAATCAGTAAATTAATTAGCCACAAAACATTATAAAAAAATATGTTTCAAATTTCAGACTTGTTCAAACTCTTTAATCAATTAACTAGCATCTAATACACTCCCTGGAAATCCCCCTAGTCGATTTCAAAGAAAATGGTGTTAGGATCTATTGGACGATTAAATTGATATATTTACCAATTATAATTAACTAGAAAAATAAAGTAATAAAGCTATGTTCAATCACTGGGTGGGCATGACATGTCATTGTATTGTTTTATATGTAAGTAATATCAGTAGCGTACCGGGGTGTTGGTTTTGGATGTTTAATCTCCCTCCCCAAATTGACATTTCCCCCCCCCCCTAATAAATAAATAATTTATTATTTATTAACTGTATACATTTTGGATTGAACCAACCCCCCTCCCATTTCATAATCCTGGCTATACCACTGTATAATATTGGCTAATTTGCTCAATATGTCTCAAAACATAGGTAGATAGTGAATATTCGGTTATAATAAAAAAAAAACATTTTAATGAATCAATCGCTATTTACCTAATAATCACTTAAACATGATTTATGGCAATGGGTTCAATACATTTTGGTGAACCATTGAATTAATAAATTGCACATTAAACTCGTCATTAATGCATTTAATACATTTTAATTCTTACCAATTAACTATATTCCGGCCTAAGAGAGTCCATACGTAAAAACGCGTCCGTCGCTGCTCATCGGCACATTGCTGAATAGTGGGAATGGCGTCATAGTGGGAGAAAACCAACATCGTGTATTACTATATCGATGGGTGGTTTACGTAATGACGTATGGACTCTCGTTGTCCGGAGTATAGTCATCAATATAAAAAAACAATCACTCTAGGTACCAATGTAAATATGAAATATAGTTTTTATAAGCATAAACAAATATTATTATTTATAATTTGCACTTCATTTGATTTTATAAGTTAAGTAATTCCATCAATTTAAAATTTGATTGCTAGTTATTTCGGTAAATAAAAAATATATTTGAATTTTTGTTTAGTGTGTAATGGAAGAAGTTGATATAAACATACCGAAGATCCTTTCTTCACTCAATATGGATGCAGACGCAGAAATTGTCTCAAAGTTGGCTAACTTTGATTGCAATAGTACAGATGATAATGTAATGGAAATATTACATAGTATAAATGGAATTGGATATGAAATTGATGAAAATGTTTATTCTTTACCGAGCATGTCTGTGAATAGATTGAATGAACGAAAAAAACAAATAATTACAAGTCATCATGAACTTGCCCGTAGATATTATGATAGTCTGACATTTTCTAAAAAACTTCAAAAAAAATTATCATTATTAAATAAGTTATATGATATACTTCATACAAAATACTACTTATCTAAGGTAATATTAAAATTAATTTTTTCTAAAAATACTTTTTTTTAACAGATGCATCATTGTTTTTTTCTATAGGAAGATAAAAGTGTTCAAATATTAATGATACCTCAAAATGCTGTTGAAGAGACCATAAAGCCAGTAGTAAAATTAACTGGACAACAAGTACTTATACAATTAACTGTGAAAACAGGACTTACAATGTTTTTCACATTGTTAAGACAAAGTTGGGAAAATAAAAATTGCAATGGTTAATTATAATATTCTTGATTATTATTTTTTTATTGATATAATGTTAATCAAACTTAATATATTTTTATAGACATGAATATGGGTTTAGAAGTACTTAATACTGCATTAACACTGATGAGAGAATTAAGTCCACTTTCTTTAGGTAGTAAAGCTGAACTACCTCAACTTGGCTTAGATTGTTTAGATAATGTAACGCATTTTGTAAAAGAATGTTTAAATGCTGATTTCATACAAAATATGAATGGTGAAATTATATTTTATTAAACTATCATAATTTTTAACTTTTAAATTACATTTATAACTTTTAATTTGTGCAGTTAAAGAACAACTTGCAGAATTATCATTATTATTAGCTTATCAGCGAGAATCTCTTATTTATTTATTGGAATGGATTGATATGGCTTTAAATATTGATGATATTTGTTTGCCATTTGAAAAACTTTATCGAGTTTTGGAAGAAATGTCATCGATATTAACTTTTGCCTTTGGATCGGAAGAATTTGAAAATTATAAATCTAGAAATCGTATACCATTACAAGATGTTGCTTTATTGTTAATGAAAAAAGTAATTTTTAGGCCTTTTAATAATATATTGTTTATTAAAAGTTATTTAAAAATAATTTCAGCTTGTTAGTTTTGGAGAAACTTCTGTTGTCCGTACTCCATTAAATCAGAACTCTGCTGAATTACCACAACCTCTAAGTGAAGTATTTATGTGGGGGAGTAATTCTTCAAATCAACATGCGGAAGGAGCAACAGAAGTAACGGATATACCACGACTCGTTAGATCTCTATCAGATGTACAACAAGTAGAGGCAGGACAATATTGTACATTTATTATAGATACAAAAGGTTGTGTAAGTGCTTGTGGAAAAAATAGTTATGGTCGCTTGGGATTAGGTAACTCATCTAATCAACCAGTCCCTAAACGTATTAACATCAATTGCAAAATTAAACAAGTATCTTCATCAAAAGGCTGTGATGGTCATTCATTAGCCTTAAGTGATACAGGAGAAGTATATAGTTGGGGAGATGGTAAGTTTGATATATTTATTGTTACACATATTGAATTGTTATTTAAGTAGATATTTGATGTAGGTGATTATGGAAAATTAGGACATGGAGATGTTGCTACACACAAAGAACCAAAACTAATCCAAGGCCCATTTATTGGTAAAGTAATAGAATTAGTTAGTGCTGGTTATAGACATAGTGCCGCAGTTACTAGTGATGGACAACTATACACTTGGGGTGAAGGAGATCATGGTCGATTAGGTATTTTATAAATAATATGCATTTTATGATATTTAAACATAAAATAACGTAAATTTTTTTAGGACATGGTGATTGTAATCCTAGATTTATACCTACACTTGTTAAAAGTTTAAGTGACATGCCAGTGGGTTATGTAGCTTGTGGTTCAACTCATACGTTGGCTTGTTCACGTGATGGAAATACCGTTTGGTCTTTTGGTTCTGGAGATAATGGAAAACTTGGTCATGGTAATACAATAAGATTGTATAAGCCACAAAAAATTGAAGGATTGAGACATTACAAAATTAAAAAAGTAGCCGCTGGAATACATTTTTCTGTTGCATTAACTTGCACTGGTGAAGTATGTACTAATATTTATGTTTTCAGAAGTTAGTAATAATTGGTTAAAACAATTTCCCAAAAAATTAGTACTACAATAACTTTAAATTATATTGGTGCCTTCAGACATGGATAAAAAAAAAAAAAAAAAAATCCTTAATAAATAAAATATTTAATGTTATATAAATAACTAATTTGTTCATGGAAAATTAATTAATAAGTTACCTAATAGTATTAATTACAATTAAATATTTGAAAAATCATTAAAATATGTTTATATCACTGTAGGGTTATGGGTGAAATTGCATTGTTTATTTATTGTATTGATTAGGTATTTACTTGGGGCCAAGGATCAAATCTTGGATGTGGCTCATCAGAAATTACTCTCTTCTCACCAGCTGTGGTTGAAGATCTTATGCAACAAATGATTATCGATATATCTGTAGGTGATTCTCATTGTTTGGCATTAACAAGGAATTGTGCAGTGAGTAAAATATACATATCATTTTTAATAATATATTTTGAGAGCATAGTTTTTAGTATGTTTTTTTTTTTTTTAATAGAAGATTTAATCTTGTTATATTTACACAATAAGGAAAACAAATATGATAATAAATAAATGGAGTATATACTACACAAATAATTTTATTGATTTCAATCGAATATATGTAATACAGTTTTTTTGATTAGGTTTATGCATGGGGTTCTAATGGGAAAGGCCAGTGTGGACAAGGCCATTCAACAAGTCCTGTAAGTCGTCCTAGCAAAGTAATTAATTTGGAAGGTAAACAAATAAATCAAATTTCTGCTGGAACTTCACATAGTGTTGCTTGGACAACGTTACCACCAGACAGGTACCTATATGCATAATATAAACTATAAATAATTATTGATTATAATATAATAATAACAGTTAGATGCAGTTGGATGATTTTGGGTAGATAAGTCATAAGTGTCTTTGAAAGTATCTCAGAATAGTAGAGTTGAGTGATTATTATTTTTTGGAAATTTTAGCATTAATCTAGTGTGGTTCAAAAATGAAGTACTCATAATTACTCGAGTACTCAAATTAATCGAGTATTTGAAAATTTCCTGCTTGCACCAAAATTATTGAGTTCCAACCTTCTTTTAATTGGTATTTATATCAGAAATATTGAGGTTTCAAGATATTTATAGATTTAACATTTATTTTACCAAGAAATCAGTTGAGTGATTAGTCAAGTTTAAAGGTATATGAAAATAAATTTGTGGATTAAAGAATTTTTTCTAAGTTGAATACTCGGTTTACTCTAAAGTAGGAGTCGACAATTTTTTTGATGTCATGGGCCAAAATCTAAATGTACATTTTTCATGGGTCCTAATTTCAATACACCTTATTTTATTTTAAACAAAAATATATTATCATATCAAATTTAGTTTATTTAAGTTTATAACTGTTAGGGTTATTAATTTAACAAGGTATCTACAGACAAACAACGTTTTAACCTTCAAATTCAAGTTCATACTATCTTAGTAATTTTTTTATATGACAAATTATACTCCAGGTTCACTCCAATGCCACATAAAATTATTATGAGGGCCACATGTGGTAGTTTGCAGACCCCTGCTCTAAATAATAATCATTGTTACTTGATCTTGTTTATATTTATTGACCAATATGCTCTAAAAATTTTGTTAAAAACTAGTCTAGTAGAGAAATGCATTTTAAAATTAAAATTAATATTAATTGTGTCTGAAAATATAAACATTGAAGAAGCTATTTCTTTTCAAAGGTTATAAGTTATAACATACTCTTTACCAACACCAATATAATTTTAGATTCTGAGCGGAGCAATGAATGTATTGGTTTTACAATGATGTATGTTTTTATATTTTAGATTCTGAGCGGAGCGATGAATGTATTGGTTTTACAATGATGTGTGTTTTTTTTTTATTTTTATATTTTTATATTTTTTTTTGTGTCTGTCATCACGTTTTGGGACAGTAAAAGTGCTTCGATTTTCTTCAATAGTACCTTTTCTGATAGGAAAGTGAATCTAGTTGGTACTTTGGGGGGTCAAAAGTAAACATTTTCCAGTAGTTTTCACAAGCGCCGGGAAAAACAACATAAAAATTAAGGAAAAACGGGAATTTTTACGCAAAATCGATTTTCCAAAAAATCGAATTTGGTTTTTGGTGTAACTTCAAAACAAATGACCGTAGATACATGAAATTTTCACTGGTTCTTTATATTTGCATTTTCTATACACGATAACATTTTCAAAATATTTTGATTTATTTTGAACTGTTTAGGGACATTTTCATTTTTCATTTTTTTTTTAGTTATTTTTCTAGAAATATCAATAAAATTTTATTTGTTGGTTAAAAAAACTTGAAAATTTAATAGAAGACTCCTAGTATATTGTTTCAAAGGCAGATGAAAAATATTAAAAATCGTTAGTCACAGTTTTTTTTTATAAGCATTTAAAGTTCAAAAATTGACAAAATATGGAAAAATCACGAAAATTAGCAAATTATTTTGAGTTAAGAATTCGCAAAAATTTTTCTTTTTAAATCTAAGATTTGAAAATGTAATACAAGATTACTCATAAGTTTGTCTACCTTTATCAATAAAAAAATCTCTACCGGACAGTCAAATTAAATTTTTATGAGCGTTTGAAATTCAAATTTTTACAACATTGGATGTTCACTCGATTTCTCATGTAGCGATTTCTTTATTTTGTTGTAATTCATAAACGAATAACTATAGATATATGAAAATTTCACTGAATGTTTATATTAGCATTTCCTATACACCATACAATTTTGAAAATATTTTGACTCTTTTTGAGCTGTTTACGGACATTTTCAGTTTTCAATTTTTTTAGTTGTTTTTTTTATAATTGTCAATAAAATTTTATTTGGTGGGCCAAAAAGTCTGAAAATTGAATACAAGCTCTCTTATATATTGTTACAATATCAGTTGAAAAATTTTAAAAATACATAGGCACGATTTTTTTTATAAGCATTTAAAGTTGGAATTTTGACAAAATTTATATCAAAAACTCGAAAATTATCAATCGTTGGAATTTAAAAATTATAAAATGTTCAGTTTTTATAACTAAGAGTTGAAAATTTAAAACAAAGATTCTCTTAAATAATTCATACTGTAACCAAAAAATCTAAAAAATATATAAACACACTTATTTTTTACAGACATTTTAATTTCAAGTTTAGACAAAATTTCATATTTAAAATTTTAAACCAAGAATTACGATTTTAGTTATTTTGTTGTGATTGTATAATATTATTCGTGGGTACTTGAAATTTCTAAAGTAATCTACTATATATATCTATGATAGTATCAGGGTTTGTTGTTGGTGTATAACGCGTTATAAGTACCTAATGGATATTGTGATATGATTAATTTGGAATTCATTATAGGTCAATTTTTTTTAATACTATAGATATGTATATAATATGTCTTTTACCTAGAAGGACATACCGTCTCCGCTCAGAATCGTTTTTCTTATACAATGATATTATATCATTGAATTCAAATTTAATACCATCCATTATACAATGACCCACTTGTAACCTACTGTACAGCAGAGCGACACCCACTTGCCCACCTTTTAGATTCTGAGTGAAACGATGAATGTATTGATTTTACAATGATGTGTGTTTTTTTATTTTTTTTTTTATTTTTTTTTTAATTTTCTTTAGTTTTCACAAGCGCCGGGAAAAACAACATAAAAATTAAGGAAAAACGGGAATTTTTACGCAAAATTGGTTTTCCAAAAAATCGATTTTGGTTTTTGGTGTAACTCTGAAACAAATGAACGTATATACATGAAATTTTCACTGGTTGTTTATATTTGCATTTTCTATACACGATAACATTTTCAAAATATTTTGATTTATTTTGAACTGTTTAGGGACATTTTCATTTTCCATTTTTTTTTAGTTTTTTTTCTAAAAATATCAATAAAATTTTATTTGTTGGTTGCAAAAGCTTGAAAATTTAATAGAAGGCTCCTAATATATTGCTTCAAAGGCAGATGAAAAATATTAAAAATCCTTAGTCACAATTTTTTTTTATAAGCATTTAAAGTTCAAAAATTGACAAAATATGGGAAAATCACGAAAATTAGCAAATTATTTTGAGTTAAGAATTCGTAAAAATGTTTCTTTTTAAATCTAAGATTTGAAAATTAAACACAAGATTCCTTATAAGTTTGTCTACCTTTATCAAAAGAAAAATGTTTATAAGAAAGTCAAATTAAATTTTTATGAGCGTTTGAAATTCAAATTTTTACAACATTGAATATTCACTCGATTTCCCATGTAGCGATTTCCTTATTTTGTTGTAATTCAAAAACAAATAACTGTAGATACATGAAAATTTCACTGAATGTTTAAATTAGCATTTTCTATACACCATACAATTTTGAAAATATTTTGACTCTTTTTGAGCTGTTTATGGACATTTACAGCTTTCAATTTTTTTTAGTTTTTTTTTCTATAAATATCAATAAAGTTTTATCTGTTGGGCCAAAAAGTGTAAAAATTTAATACAAGGCTCCTGATATATTGTTATAATATCAGTTGAAAAATATTAAAAATACATAGGCACAGTTTTTTTTTATAAGCATTTAAAGATCAAATTTTGACAAAATTTATCAAAATCTCGAAAATTATCAATCATTGTAATTAATAAATTATAAAATGTTCAGTTTTTATAGCTAAGGATTGCAAATTCAACACAAAGGTTCTCGTAAATAGTTCATACTGTAACCAAAAAATCTAAAAAATATATGAACACAGTTATTTTTTACAGACATTTTAAATTCAAATTTGGACGAAATTACATATTAAAAACCTAGAATAACTATTTTAGTTATTTTGTTGTGATTGAATAATATTATTCGTGGATACTTGAAACTTCTAAAGTGTACTATTATATATCTATGATAGTATCACGGTTTTTGTTGATGTATAACGCGTTATAAGTACCTAATGGATATTTTGATATGATTAATTTGGAATTTATTATAGGTACCCATTATAGGTCAATTTTTTGTTTAATACCATAGATATGTATATAATATGTCTTATACATAGACTGACATACCGTCTGCGCTCAGAATCGTTTTTCTTATACAATGATATTATATCGTTGAATTCAAATTTAATATCATCCATTATACAGTGACCCACTTGTAACCTACTGTACAGCAGAGCGACACCCACTTGCCCACCTTTTTTTTTATATTTTTGTGTCTGTCATCACGTTTTAGGACAGTAAAAGTGCTTGGATTTTCTTCATCAGTAGCTTTTCTGATAGGAAAGTGAATCTAGTTGGTACTTTGGGGGGGTCAAAAGTATAAATTTCCCAGTAGTTTTCACAAGCACCGGGAAAAAACAACATAAAAATTAAGGAAAAACGGGAATTTTTACGCAAAATTGGTTTTCCAAAAAATCGATTTTGGTTATTGGTGTAACTCTAAAACAAATGAACGTATATACATGAAATTTTCACTGGTTGTTTATATTTGCATTTTCTATACACGATAACATTTTCAAAATATTTTGATTTATTTTGAACTGTTTAGGGACATTTTCATTTTCCATTTTTTTTTTTTTTTTTCTAAAAATATCAATTAAATTTTATTTGTTGGTTGCGAAAGCTTGAAAATTTAATAGAAGGCTCCTAATATGTTGTTTCAAAGGCAGATGAAAAATATTAAAAATCCTTAGTCACAATTTTTTTTTATAAGCATTTAAAGTTCAAAAATTGACAAAATATGGAAAAATCACGAAAATTAGCAAATTATTTTGAGTTGAGAATTCGTAAAAATTTTTCTTTTTAAATCTAAGATTTGAAAATGAAACACAAGATTCCTTATAAGATTATCTACCTTTATCAATAAAAAAATCTCTACCGGACAGTCGAGTTAAATTTTTATGAGCGTTTGAAATTCAAATTTTTACAACATTGGATATTCACTCGATTACTCATGTAGCGATTTCTTTATTTTGTTGCAATTCAAAAACGAACAACTGTAGATACATGAAAATTTCACTGAATGTTTAAATTAGCATTTTCTATACACCATACAATTTTGAAAATATTTTGACTCTTTTTGAGCTGTTTATGGACATTTACAGCTTTCAATTTTTTTAGTTTTTTTTTTCTATAAATATCAATAAAGTTTTATCTGTTGGGCCAAAAAGTGTAAAAATTTAATACAAGGCTCCTGATATATTGTTACAATATCAGTTGAAAAATATTAAAAATACATAGGCACAATTTTTTTATAAGCATTTAAAGTTGGAATTTTGACAAAATTTATCAAAATCTCGAAAATTATCAATCGTTGAAATTAAAAAATTATAAAATGTTCAGTTTTTATAACTAAGAGTTGAAAATTTAAAACAAAGATTCTCTTAAATAAATCATACTGTAACCAAAAAATCTAAAAAATATATAAACACACTTATTTTTTACAGACATTTTAATTTCAAATTTAGACAAAATTTCATATTTAAACCAAGAATTACGATTTTAGTTATTTTGTTGTGATTGAATAATATTATTCGTGGGTACTTGAAACTTCTAAAGTGTACTATTATATATCTATGATAGTATCACGGTTTTTGTTGATGTATAACGCGTTATAAGTATCTAATGGATATTGTGATATGATTAGTTTGGAATTTATTATAGGTCAATTTTTTGTTTAATATCATAGATATGTATATAATATGTCTTATACATAGACTGACATACCGTCACCGCTCAGAATCGTTTTTCTTATACAATGATATTATATCATTGAATTTAAATTTAATACCATCCATTATACAGTGACCCACTTGTAACCTACTGTACAGCAGAGCGACACCCACTTGCCCACCTTTTTTTTAATTCATAATATTGAAACACTATCTTGATATCCCAAATATTATAATAATATATTTTCTTGATAATTGAGTAGTAAACAGTAGGTACATTATACATAATCAATACAATTTAGTAACTAGTAACATTTAATTCTAAATATTTGTGATGGTTCTATAACTTGAAAAAAAAATAGTACCTACATAACTATGTTATTATTGTGGAAATATGAAGCTCTCTCTTTCTTCGGTATTTTGTGTATTATTTCCACATAAATATATACACAATTTGTGTACAAACAAAATAAAAGAATTGAGAAGGTAGATTAGATTGCTTAATTTCTGAAATGGTATTGGTTTTGAGTATACTTTCTTGATTAAACGTTTTGATCAAACTGTATTTATTTAAAAAAAACTAAGTTTTAATTAGTTTAATTGACTAACATTTGTATTTTTTTAACTAGGCAAACAAATGTATGGCATAGTCCTTTCTGTATTGATTTACACGAAAGTACATTTAAGTGGTTAAGACAGTTTATTGAAAAATATTGCGAACAAATTGAATCTCATGAATCTACACCAAATGAGTATGTATTTTTTAAATTTTTTTTTAATGTTACCTTCACATATAATTTTCTTGTTAATTTTTTTCCTTCATATTTTTTCATCAATCACATGTTTTTAAGCTATTTTGGGTAATGAACGTGTTGACATTATATTAGCTTCTGTAAAGTTTTAATACAAGATTAAAATAAAACTATAAATCAATCATTTTATTTTGATAAAATAATATAAAACAATTTAAAAATCATTAATATTAAAATGCCTAAACTATATTAAATTTTTTTGTGTGATAATAAATTATTGTCATCTATCAATTAAATATATTTTTGGAAAATGTTTACCTTGTTTGATGAAATAGATATTCTGAACATGTGCACACTGCCGAAGTTTAATATTGTATTTTATATTAACTAATAACTATGTATTATTATATTCCAATTTAATGAGTAAATCTTTTTTTTTTTTTTTAGTATAAATGAAGAAATGTTAATTTTGAGTCTAAATATGCTAAATAATCATTTGTTTTTTGCCCGTGTATCTGGTCATAATTTTTGTAAACTGCTCGGGAATGAAACTAGTCAGCTTCGTACACTTCTTTTAAAGTAAATATTAATATTTAATTTGTAACAATAAATTAATATCAGTAAAATATAACCTATATTATATTTAGACTTGTAGATTTGCAAGTAAAAGAAGTAGTAGAAAGAAGTTTAATGGATTGCTTATCTACTGGTGCGTCACTTCTTTTACCTCCATTATCTGGGCGTCTAAATATTCTCAAATCTCTTCTTGCACAAGATACAAATTTAACTATAGGACAAGTAATATTAATTATATATATATAATAAGTATACATCAATTTTTATTAATTTTGTATTTTTCAGAAATTGCTTTTAGATGTCACAGTTTCTAGTCTAAATGATAATAGTCATATTAGTTCATTGTTTCGAGTTAACTCTATGGACCTTTATGAAAATCGATATTCATCAATTGAAGAAGTTATGAAGCTGCTATTAAAACATTTAACAAACAGTACTGTAAGTAAAATGTTTTAATAATTTTAATTTGAACAGATATACAATAAATAGTTGCAAATATACTGTAAACAATTAACAATTAAAACTATCTTCAGTACTATAGATTTTACATTATTTAAATGTTATCATTAAATAAATACTACTTTGCTAAAAGAAATATAAATTAACGTGGCATTATAATATATTGTTACAGAAATAAGAATAAAAAAACGGTTTGTAAATTGAAATATACATTTTATTTTTAAGGTAACTTTGTTGGAGTCAAATAATTCCCCTACATTTAAAAAAGTGAACAAATTGGATATGACACTTACTTCCCTTCATAAGTTATTATTATCACACTTATTGGCATATAATATAAAGTCATACCATTTTAGTAATGTAAGTATTAACATTTTTTGCAACCTATTGCATGGTATATATTAAGGCAATTTTTTATAGAAGTTAATATTTCATAAATATAAGGTTTTGTTTTAGTTATTAAATAATTTTACAAAAATTTCTCAATAGGTATAAGCATTAATATTAAATTTAAAAAAAAATCAATTGTGTTTTGTATCTTAATTATCTTATTCGCTATTTATCTTTTTTGGTTTACATTGTAGTGCTGATTTCATCAATAAATCATTTTTATTTTTCATGTCATATCTTTGTTAGTTATATTAGTGTAGTGTTTAAATCAGTGGTGTAATTTCAGGTTTTGTGATGGTGGGGGGGGGGGGGGTAAACATTTTGACCGGCCCATAATAAAACTGAAAAAAAACCGTTTGCCTAACAATTATATTTTCATTTCATTAAAAAAATTCTTCTTACATAATTTTATACTTATTATCATTAGCATAAATAACCCATTTTTTTGAGAGATAGCAATGACTTAATAATACATATATATGTAGAGGGATACCTAAATTATTACCTATTAGGTATAAGAGAAGGATCTCGTTTCATAATGTAACTGACAGCGTTTATTTCCCATAATTAAATATAGGTTGTAGTTGTTCTGCTATACAACGCTGCCGCCTGGAATGTTTGAGTGAAGGAAATAGTGCCCTAGTTTGTTAAAAGCCGTCAGTTACATCGCAAAACAAGTTCCTTCTCTCATGGAACAGAGTATATATGAAGACTTAGTTTGAGGGGGGGGGGAATATAACACCAATATTTATGTCCTATTAATATAATATGTACAGAGAGTAAAAACGTATTTACAAAAAATAAAACAAAATCAGTGTTTTGAACGTTCACTTAAAAAATGAATTCTTTCACATTTACGTTCAGTGCTTAAAAAAGAAACTCGTTCACGTTCAAATTCATATTTTTTTCAAATGTTCACGTTCTTTGAAAATATGAATGCTTTCATTTTGTTCTTCATTTAGTTAATTTTATTTTATTTTTACGTATCGTTTAAATACAAATACAAAATTGTGGAAATCATAATATTATTGTTGTATTATGTCCAGGCGTACTGGAATTTCATTTAATTTTATACAATTCGTAAAATATTGTATATCATAATAGTATTAATCAATATTTATTGAATAATAAATACATTTGAACATAATTAAAATCGTTCAAATTCATTAAATATATAAATGTTGTTTTCGTTCACATTCTATTTGAAAAAAACGAGTGATGTTCATGTATTGTATTGTTCACTAAATATGAACGTGAACACGTGAACGGCATTCTTTCCAAACACCGAACAAAACATACAGTAAATTATTAAATATTTATTAAACACGTAATTTATACGTGTTACAAGAGTAATTTTTCTATTATCTAATATACATAAATTAGAAACTGTAGGATTCAGATACCCTATAAATATTTACGTAATAGTAGGTGCCACGAGTCTTGCTTAAATTTTATTTAGCAATGATATTAATCATGTTTGAGGGCTTGTGACCCAAAACTAGCCCGAGACCAGCCCATACCCAGTTTGATAGTGGCCCGCTAATGACAAGGAGGGGGGGGCAATGCCTACTTCCCCCACCACAAATTACTTCACTGGTTTTAGTGCTAGATGAGCATTCAATATATTAATACATCAAAAACTAATCATTGAAATATTGATGAATATTGTATTATTTTTTTAGTCTTGTCTCAGTATGAACCGCCTTTTTGTTAATCATATGGAAGCATACTTATTGTTTGCTAACAAAATATTTACAATGGCCATTGATTATTATAAAGATGAACATCATGTTTTCTACAACGGTATGAAGCTTAATAAATATATGTACATTTACAATAAAAAAATATATTTATTAAATATAAACTTGTATTTCAGGTGTTTTATCTTCATCAATAGTTGGAGAAACAATGATTAATACATTAAATTCATTGACATTTTTACAAAGTGAACACATTCAACCTCTTATAACATCTTTAATAAATACAGTTCAATCACTTCATACATTAAACCAAAAAATGTGTTCAAATGGTATTAGTATGGTTATATAATATCCTATACTGAGAGTAATAGGAAAACCTGACAAATTGAATAATTTTTGTTCTAGTCAATATACTTTTTATTTTTATATAATTTAGATACGAACAAATTTTAAATCTTATATTGATAGACATTTTTTTTAAAAAATTCAAAATAGCCATTTATGAATCTAGTTTTTAAAAAATGTGTATTAGAAAAACTTTTATTTAAGTCATATAGTTCATTTTTTAGAATTTTTTTAAATTAATTAATTTTGTTAAGTAAAGTTGGTCTTCGTAAAATAAAAATTTTAAATTCAAAAAGTATAAACTTTTAAAAATATTTTATGAGAATTCTTAAATAGATACTTGTTGAAATCTAAATATTTTTCAAATTAATGAGTTACTTTTTTGACGTCTTAAAAAATCACCTAAAATAAACCACTTGACTTAGATAAATGTTAATACGATCAAAAGTTTTCTTTTTCTTTAATTTCCATTACAATCAACTTATGAGCAACATTGTATTATATCTTCAAGTTTTTGACCAATCGAACAAATTTGTATCAACAAGTTTTAAAAAAAAATAATCCTCAAAATTTTCTCATACCTATAAGTAACTCAGAAGGAGTCAACATTTTGAAAATGGTATTTTGTTTGAAATTGCTAACATAAACATTAAGTGAAAATTTCATCTATATTCAGTTATTTTTTTTAGTGTTACACTAGCGTTAAAATCTTAGTTTTTCTTTAATTTTTTGTTTGTTTTTCCTGATACTTTTGAAATCTATCTAATTAACTTTCCTACCAGAAAAGATGCCGTTGAAGAAAATTGAAGCATGTTTACTGTCCCAAAAGGTGATGACAGACACACAAAAAAAAAAAAATATTAAAATATTTTAAAATCAATACATTCATTGCTCCGCTCAGAATCTAAAATGGTTATCAATATGTGAAGTGTGAGCGTCTGTAAATTATATAGAAAAAAAATTTTTAAATATTGATTTGAACATAAGTTATTTAATTTGCCTGTTTTTCTGCTACACTCTGTATATTAGTCTAATATTAATTGGTATTAATTATTGATATTTAGATCCTGAAAAGATGAATGAATCTGTATGGTTTATTGAACTAGAATCAGCTTTTTGTTTATTAATTGGCCAGTTAATAAGCTATGGAGTGATAAGTTCACCATTATGCCCATCAGAAATATATAATGAACGTTGGCTAAAAAGCAAATTGTTTTCTTCAGGAATTGAAAAATTAGAAGATAAAAATATATTTGGTAAGAGTACAAAAAATGTATTTAAATTAAAAATATCCATATAGAGCTTTTTCTTGCACGTATCTGTCGGGTATTGAACATAAAAGAACATCACTGTAAAATCAGTACGTACCTCAGAATTTAAAATGTTATCAAACATAAAAAAATTTAAAAATTTAAATCGCCTATTAATAATTAAGTATTATATTCTGTTCAAGTTAAGAAACGTAGTTGGTGGTCTACTTGTGAAAACTGGTGTGGCAATACTACACGGCAGGTATACAGATACTTGACTGGGTGAGGGTGACAAATAGGTGTTGCTTGACTGTGGCTCAAAAAACCCTCTCAAAACTTTTAACTAAGGTAATAAAAATCCAATGGAGGGAGATCTGACCCCACATTCCCCCTCTGTCTAAACCACTGCTGCTGACTACGTTTCTTATCTTTAACAAAGTATAGTTTGAAAATGTTTAACATTCCAGCGTATAGAATATAACTATGTAAACAATGGTTGAAAGTTGAAAGTTTCTAAATTTACTATTTTTTGAAGTATAAAAAATCACTTAAATCATTTAACGGCAAATAATTATTTTTCATTTTAATATCCTATTTTGTCATAATTTTTAATTAACGCTTAACAAAAAAATGTGTGACTTGTATTTTTGATAGTTTTAAATTGCTGAATGATCAACATATGAGATAATAATATTCCTATTTCAATCCTTTCTGAATTACAAAAATAAAATAAAGTTGATATTGTCAAAAACTAATGTTGTGTTAATGATCCTGTTTTCCCTCCATTTTCTGTTAATTTTTCCCAATTATTATGGAAAGTTCTGGGATTTTTCATTTTTGACATTGTAACTACCTCGACCTCTATCAACATTTTATACTAGAAACCACTTTCAATAGTCCAATTTTCAAGTTAGAGCAAATTTACTGATAAAAAAAAAAAACTTACATCCCTCGCTCTTCTAGCTATAATTTTATTACTCTATAATTGCATATATTAAAAAAATCTGTAATGATAGAAAGTATATAAAGCTTTTCTCGATTTTTTGTATTTCAGATGATATAGAAGATCGATTGAAATGTATTATTATTCAAGGGTTCACTGTATTGGAACATGAACTACATTTTATACCTTTACCATATTTAAGTTTATTAAAATATATACTATGTGATTATGAACAAAATGAAGATAATTCCATATTAGCTATCTGCAATAATTTTAAGGATAAATATGAAAGTTTCTTAAAAGACAATAAATATAATATGATAGCACGTTTAACATTACCATTGTTTTATATTACATTGATAAAAATTGATGGTAGACCTCTCAAAGAGTTAGTATATTAATATTTATATATATATACACGTGTTTAAACTATACTCTAATAAAAAAAATATTTTTATTGCAGCTTAGTGTTTAATAAAAAACTTGTTTCTTTTATAAATGAAATTTGTATGAAGATGTTTTTTGCTATTGTTAAAAATAATACTGAAAAATCTGCCACATTTTCTGAAAATAGTGAGTATTTATAAATTAATGAGAAATTTATTTATTTATAATGTTGGATTTATTATACTTTCAAGGTTCCCCGAATTCTGTAATGGATGAGTACCTGTGCTTAAATATTTCTAGTAAATGCTGTTTTTTGTTGACTGCAGTTCGTGGAATGCATAGCGATCCATCATTACCTAATAAACATCTTTTGAAAGAGTATGAATCTTAATGTTAAAATAATTTTAATAAATATAAACTTAAAAATATAAAGACATCAAAATATATTTATGCATGTCATCAAAATTTTTTTAAATATTATTAATTGTTTTTTCTAGTGATTTGACTGCTGCTAATAAATCAGTATTAGAATCAGTTTTAGAGTTTGTTTTTGATTCTAAACAAGCTACCAATCCGTATGCATTAATACAAGCATCAGAAGTAGAAGAAATCAGAGCACATGTATGTACAGTTAATTAATTAATTAATAAATATTTAGATTCTAATTATCCTACAGAAAATGTAGGCATTGAAGTTTCTTAAAAACCCTTCTTTAAAAATGTCAAAGCAATATAATAATTTAAAAAAAATTACAATTTAACCTTAGTATAATAAAAGATTAGTTTTCTTTTCATCTAGTAAAATGTATAGATTATTATCAAACTCATACGCCACTGTATGAAATTACTTTGTCAATTGATAACTAATTCATGATGAATCTATAAATAACTTTTGAACCCTTAATTGTTTTATGAATTTATTACAATATTTTATATTCTATATTTATGTTTTTGTTATCTATCTATATATAGCCTAGCCGGTCCGGGCCGACCCACTGGACGGATCTGGCTGAAATTGGCATATATATAGCTATTATGACGTAGGCGTACTCTAAGAAAGGATTTTTGGAAATTCAATCTCTAAAGGGAAAATAAGGGGTTGTAAGAATATAATAGTGGCGCCATCTAACCATAATTAAATGTACAATATTGGTTTTAAAATACAAAACATACGAACTTGATATTTGGAATCCTTAGTGGTTCCTCTAATAATCTAGATATACAACAAGAAAGGATTTTCTAATATTTGTTTTTAAAGAGGTGCTAAACAGGGATCTTAAGATTCACGGTGGAAATCGAAACTTTTTTTTGGTTTATTAATGGTTGCCTTTAGTTACAGGTTATATACTTATATATGCAAATTAATCCACAAATCTAGGTACAATTATGCCAGTTTGTCCGTAAAAATAAAATGAAATGATCTCCCAGAATATATTAATATATAAATATTAAATACTCCTAAAACCCGGGATGATCAACTATGACTTCAATACTATTTTAGGTACACTGTATACAAATTTTTTTTCAACTACAAAGCTGTACTTATACATAAGCTATATTTTATCTTCCACCTCGCTGTGTCCGCAATCTACCACAGGTGGATTGTCTACCTGATAATATACTGTTCTCATAACCATAAACAAAACTCACGGGAGATCGCTAAGAATTAAAATATAATGAGATTTTGCTTCCATACCTATGCACAGCGAATTACACCCAAAATGAGTTAATTAATTAAATTTTTTTCTAGGGGAACGCTGGCTTTTCAGCTAGTTTTACATTAATCTTTTTTTTTCTATGTACATAATAGGATCGATTGGCAGCCTTTAATCGCATTACAAAAATGTTGAAAATTATTGATTTTGTACAAGACTCATCCAATCATATCTCATTGAGTCATATGTGTAAGGTAATATGAACTATCTTCTATTTTTAATATTAATTAATGTTTAGTATTAAGTATTAAGCCATAATGATATTTTTTATATTAATCAATAATAGGTATTTGAGGCATTTATTTGTGGTCTTTTGGAGTTGTACCAGTCACAATTAATCGGACATCATATTATTGATCATTATTATTCAGCTATTAATACAGTTCCAAGATCAATTAAAAGACAGATTCAAAATGCTGTTCTTAATATTTACAAACATTTTGAAATATATTTAAGGATGAATGTTGCGACATCAGAATTATTTTCTATTCAAATATGTATTCTTTCATTACTCAACATGCATTTTACATCATCAGATTTCGAGTATTTACTGTCAAATAATTTACCTGAAATGTTGGTTAGTACTTGTAAACTTCATGTTCCATTTATGTCTACTGATCGATACTCATTAGTAATAGTAAAAATGACAAGTAATATTTTATACATTTTGGCAGTATCTGGATGGTATGTTATTTTCATAAAATCTTGTTTTTACTTAAATTTATTTATTTAGTTAATATAATTTTTTTTTATTTAGCAATGCAAATTCTAGTTTTGAAAGTATTAGAGCCGTTTTTGTGAACGTACATAATCTTTTAGACATACTAATAAATTCGAGACAATGTTCTATTATGGAACAAACTTTTTCTGAAAATCCAAATAATATGCTAATTGAAGGGTAAGTAAAGCAGTAGTTTTATCATATAAATTATATTTTTAATTAATAAACTATGTTATTTTAAGGATAAATTCACCAGATTCATATCCAGTGCAAAGTTATATTTGTGATTTATTATCGTTTGTTTTACAATGCACATCATTTTCTCCTTTGTGTATAAGTTCTCACCAATGGACTGAAACTCTTCTACGCCTAGCTCAATGTTCTAGTACTATGTTTTTAGCAGAACATTTTCGCTGCAAACTTTTAATTTTGAAATTATTACGTCAAATATTGCCCTATTTGAAATCATCCAACAGTGGTCGTAAAAAAGTATGTATTGAATTATATTAATTTAAATTAATATAGTTTTCATAACATTATAATATCTTCATCTGTTTTCTTTTTCTGCATGATTTTTTATGAAAAAAAGTTATTTAAAATAATGTAGTCTATTTAAGTTTAAATTAAAATCATTTTCTCCTTTATCTTTTTATTATTTATCCGGTCAGGATTTCTGAATTTCAATTTCAGGAATTAATTTTTAAGTCTGTTAGTTATGATTTAGTTAAAAGATAATAGGGATTATTGACAAGTATATACACTGTGCAATTATGTGGTAAAACTTACTATGATAGTCCGTGCAACGAAAACTGGCCGGTTACCCACCGAAACACACCCGCCATGAACTTTGCACAGGTTCTAAAACTGCGCTCGCCCCTGTGACGCTTACACAACTCGGCAATTAGTTTTGGAAGTATGACGACCACTGAGTGGAAATGGCCGCTAGAGTCGCGCCGGTCACCGGACAGTTTTCGTTGCGGGGACTATAGTATCCCAGAAACTTAATAAACTAAGTTTAATTCTTGTTTTCCAAAAATGTATAAAGTTTTTTCTCCTGAAGCTACTTAAATTAATAAACATTCTATACCTAACCTTCTATAATGAAACATATATTGGGAGATAGCTTTAATTTATATTATTGTACATAATTATGTAATTTTTAAAATTAATTTTCTTGACAAAACTTTTTGCGGAAATACAAGAAGTACAGATGATTGTATGATTTGTTGAATCACTGATATTTTGAATACATTTAACTTTAGATTGTGAAGACACTTTTTGAACAATTGGGTACTAATATGTGGTTAATTCCACAAAAAGTTGAAAATATAACTGCTTACTTGAAACAAGAAGACTTAGATAAACAAATGGGTAACATATGTTTAAATGGTAAGAAATTATTTAGCTTAAGAGGACGTTATACCCGCATGTGCTGTCTCCGTCTTACGAGTGCGTAACATGGAAAATTGTATGCTCAGCAAAACACGTGTAGCTCTGTTAATTTAAAAATTTGAATTCAAGACGGAGACAACACATGGGGGTATAACGTCATCTCAACTTTAATTATTACGATTTGGTAAATTTATATGTTTTTTTTAGATTCAAATGATAGTATGAGTAATCATAATATTGATATTGGTGAGTTACCATTTTCATTTCATGAAGAAAAGAGTTTCAATTGTATCATTGAAAATAGTCATACAGTTATCCATGCTCATGGTGGAAGAGCTTATGCTCTTGGATCTACTCCTTTTGAAAATGGTAAATTTAAATATGTTAAAATGTAATTAAAATGTACACTTTTTATTTGGTATTTTATTATATAGTAATTTATAATTTACTTTAAATGATTTCTTTGTATTTGAAAAGTGTGCTATTTTTATAAGTAGAAATATTTTTTTGATACTAATAAATGTATTACTATACATCTGTAAAAGCAATTTTTGCGCATATATTTTAAATGTATAGATCATGGGGGGGGGGGTTATGGATGGAAAAAAAACATTTTGAATCGCGCATTGATGTATCATAATATTCACATTTGTGTTTTAAGCTATTTTGTTTGTAATTAGACTTACAGGCTAAACTTATTTTATTTTTATTTTAGGTATTTATCAATGGAAATTTTTTATTTTGAAAGAACATAAAGGCAACGAAGGTTCGTGTATTGGAATATCAAGATATCCCATTAAAGATCAAAATTATAGAACCACTTCTGATATGTGGCTGTACAGAGCGTATAAGTAATTATTCAAGTTTCATTTAACTACATTTGTTTATTTTCTTATAATTTGTTAGTTGATTTCATTATAATCAATATGTTTCAATTTGTTTGTAGTGGTATTTTATATCATGGTGGTCAAATATCTCTTGTACTTAAAACATTTACTCAAGGTGACTACATTACAGCAATTTTTGATACTGAATCAAGAACTCTTAGTTTTGCTAAAAATAATGATTATCCAGTCGTAGCATTTCAAAACATAGATACCAAAACAAAACTTTATCCTTGTGTATTATGTTACAGTACTGCCGCTGGACAAAAAGTATAACACAACTTTTATATATTTGTTTAAAAGTCATAATATGAATTCATATATTATTTTAGATTAAAATAAGTGATTATAGAGCCGAACGAAATAAAAACACTGAACTGTTTGTTGGAGAACCTTATTTAGCACCCATGTTTACATGTATAACTGAAAATTATATTGCAATAATACGAATATTGCATAACACTGATCAGTGGTTAATTGAGGTAATTATTTGTTATTAATCACACAAATTATATTTGTATTAACTGATATAATTTGTTAAATTTCTAAACTTAGTGACTTTTATGATTATCATCATTATTTGTTTTGATCTTTATTTTATTGGTATGAAAAAATTATTATTTAAAATTTATGTTTTGATATTATTAGATTTGTTAAAATGTAATCATCTTTCAGACTAAAACCATGTTATAAAGTTAACACGTTGACTGCGGACTGACGCCAATTGGCATTATGACGATCAATCAGTTATGCGTTTCACGCCATTTGGCGTCCAATATATATTTAAAGTAAATGGTTTATTATTCCCAACGCGTGGCCAAATGTTACTTTATTATTATTTAGCGTGGATTAAACGCATGTTTCAAAATAATAGTAAATTAAGTATGACCATATAGGAGCAGTTATTTTTAGAAGACTGTTGTTTTTCCTTTTATCATACTCACTAGGCAAGAACTGTAAAAAGACATACGCAATCAACGTGTTAATTTCAAAAATATATTCCAAATTTTATTGATATAAAATTATTATCTAATTTATAATAATTTAATAGGTGAATGAGTGTATCTTAGAACAACTTTCATTTTTAAAAGGAGTTCTTCCTGAAGTACATTTCAAAGACAGAATATTAGATATATCTGGATCTATTCAAAAAGAACCAATTTGTGAACATATTGAAGAGGTCGATATAAATGCATTATGTGAAAAAGTTTGGCCTGCATTAGCAGTAATCGGAGGCCTTGATCGTGGTCTAAGAGTAGATGGAAGATGTTATGATTTGGATCAAAAATCATTTGGTACCATATTGGGAACTTTAAAAAAGGGTTTCACTACAGCAAAAGTAATGCGAGAAGACAAAAATGATACTGTCAGGTTGTGCAAACATTTTAATTCACATTTTAAGATATACATAATTATGCGTACTTAATATAAAGTACACGTAGCTATCATAAAATATTAAATTCTGTACCTTACTATATCCTGAGTATATTTATTAATTATTGATAAGTGTGTGGTTGATACAGACGATACAGTAATGTATATATTTTTTGTTTTATAGTGATGTATTATTTCAATCATTATTACCGTGTAATAATATTAAATTTAATCCCACACGGTTGGAACATATTCCATCGTTATTATTGTATTCTATTGGGCGATTGAGTGGCATCACAAATGAAGTATACATATTTTACAAAATTCAATAATATTTCAGACTAAATAACTAAAATGTAATTTTAGTTGATGCCTCCAAATAACTCTCAAGTTAATAAAACATCTGATAAATGTCATGAAGAAAATGCTGTTGATTCATTGGATTTGTTCTCTAATCTAATGGTTATGAATATCTTAGATCAGTTATCAGAAATAAATACTAACCCATCTTCAAGTAGTACAAAAGATTCAGGAGTAAACACTTCAACCAAGTATGTATTAATTTCTTTCTCTAATACTCTTATTTCATTATATTTTATTAATGCAATTTGCAGGGATTCTTATAACGTTTCTCTAGCTGATGAAACTAAACTATTTAAACTGTGCGCATTACAGACTACTGCATTAAAGAGTCTTGAAGTTATAATGACTAGTTCTATGTGTGTTGATATATTAGTCAATCCCATTTCTTCAAAGTCGAAACAATCAACAGACGCTAATAAAAATGCAATCTGTGATAATAAAAAGAAACGTGATAACATTAAGGAAAATGATGCTATGAATAACATTCTAATGTTTCTTTTCAGGTTAATAGTAAATACTATACTGTAAAAAGACTTAGTTTGTATATTAAGTATAAAATGTATACAAATTATAATTCATGTTATAGATGTGCTTTTGAAAAAAGTTTATGTTCAAAGTATTTAGTTATTGAAACAGATATGATGGAATCTGAAAGAATATTAAACATACTTTACAATAATTATCTCAAAGAATGTGCTGAAAATAAATATAAAATACCAGATTTACAAAATCGTTTAAAAACTTTAATAAGTTTTCAAGAAAGTACTACTGTGAAACGAAGAGAATCTGTAAATAACAATAAAAATAATTACTTATAGAATTTAAAATTACTATCTTAATTTTTAAGATTTCCGGGGAGACATCTAGAACTGCTGATGACACTCCAAGAAGAATTGGAAGATCTCGGCGTAATATGTTACATCGATCAAACACCATATACATATGTCCTAATAGTACGAATAATACAAATAATATTGTTCCTAGCGAAAATAGGGAACGAATTCCATCCATAGCAATTCCTCTTATCGAAATGGGATTTTCTACTAGGCTAGTTCAAAGAGCTATTGCTGCCTTAGGTATTTATTTAAGTTTTCCTGATATTTTTTTTTAATATTCTTTAATTTTAAAATTATTTTTATTTTTCTTAGGTAACATTTGGGAAACAATGCCACGGAATGTAGCTATAAATAGTTTGGCAACTTGGATGATAGAACATCCATGCATACAAGAAACTAATTTTGCAAGCTCAGATAGTAATACAGAAACTAGAGTAAGTTAAATCAATAACATATTTTTACTAATGTTAACCAAGTATCTTTCTAGCTACTGCATCCTCCAGCTGTAAGAATGCCATATTATGGCTCTCGTTCAGAACATCCTCTTGATGACAGTCCTTTAGATTTAGCTCCAAGAAGACTGATAGCTCCTAGAAGACGTCTTAGAGAACTATCTACAGACCACACAATCTATAGAACTCCAAACTTACTGGTAGATGATGATATGACTGATGATCCTATGAACAGAGCCATTGCAAGCATGGTTTCAATTGCTTCAGATGTGGAGCAACCTGAATCTCCGTCGGTAATTAAATATATCTAAAAATTATGTTTTAAAAGGGGCAGATTCAAGGGAGGCTATGTGGGCTGGAATCCTCTCCCTTTGGTACTATTTCAAAAATTCTTTCTCTTTGATGTTTATGGTTTAGCAATTTTTAAAGGTATGACTTATGAGTATTTAATTTATATTTATTTGTAGGGCCAGATTTAGTTTTGTTTTAGGCCACTTTACCCATATTCTAAAAGACCCATAGTATTTTTTTTCTATACGTCATTGTTTAGCAACTATACATAAATCTTTTTTGTAGTGCGTTTTGGTTATCTAATTTTGTGATTTTGAAACCTTATTCTATTGCTATGCAACTATCATATTTTTATTAAATATAATAAAATTATCATTGTTTTTTTAAGCCACCATGGAATTTTTAGGTATTAAGTTTGTAATAATATACAGTTCTCTGTTGAATATTATGTTTAGCAAAGGAAACAAATACTTTTGTAGTTTTTTGGTGGCCCTGGGATCTATACCCTCTAAATCTAGCTCTGTTTATAAGACTAATGTACATTCATTTTTTGTGTCTGACCCTTCCTCTTTTTTATTTAAATATCTACTTCTATGTACTTATTTATTATAAAATATACGAGCTGAGCCCTTTGTACAATTAGGTAGATTAACATACAAGGTAAGATAGCAATATAATTACAATGTAACATGATGATATATAACAATGGTCTCAAAAATACGGCCCTCGAGCCACATGTGGCCCACGTACCCTTTCCATTTGGCCCGCAATAAATATATATTTTGAACAAAAATATACGAAAGAATTGTAAAGATGTTAATTTTTTTTTTTACGCATTATAAAGACAGAATATATGACGTTCATAATGTTTTATTTTTACATTTATCGTTCAGAAATCCCATTATCCTCGATAAAGTATTTGAAATGCGGCAAATCTAATCTACAAAGATAAATATAATTTGTTTCAAGATTGTTTAAGAATTAACTAATAATGATAATAATAATTGGAATATAGATCTTTGTTTTCCTTATTGATATTACGACATATTTAAATATTCTCAACCTAAAATTACAAGGAAAAATCCAAGTTATCACAAATATGTACTACTCAATTCATTAATTTATGATGAAACTTTTATTGAATAACTTTGAACACTTTCCTACATTAAAATAGTTATCCACAGATAGTAATGATAGTAAAAATACATTTCACAAACTTAATTACTAAAAAATGAATTTATGAACAGATATGCAGATTTTCAAAAGTATAAAGATGATTTTCTACTTTTTAGTGAACAATTTACTATAAATATAGAACAATTGAGGGAAGATTTACAACTCGAGTTAATTGATTTGCAAAGTATATCTGTTTTAAAATCAATTGAAACTGTTCGAATTCTAGAAATGTTTAAATATCTTGGAAACAGTTCTCCAAAACTAAAGAAACACTTTTCTAACATTTTAAACATGTTCAGTAACTCTTATGTATATGAACAATTATTTTCTCTCATAAAATTTCTAAAGTTGCAATCAAATTCAAAATGTCAAATTATGCTTGGTACTGTAACGTCTCCTCTTCACCTGGGGGTCGCACCCCTCGGTGTAGTTCTGTTTATATTAACGAGGTCTCGGAAACTCGACCTCGGTGTGTGACATTATTGCTAGGGATCAGGGTTACCTTATGTAAAGCAAGTAGACCATTTTCCGCCAGGAGTTCTGGTCGGTTATTGACGTGATGTCAGCTAAACATCGCGTCAGCATAATATATATTTCATATTTTTCCTTACTCGGCATACTAGGAGTAATGTACGATGTCGATGACGACATGTTCGTTACAGTACAAAAGAAAAGATGTCAAGTTTCAAGTGCAGCTCAAATTTAAAAATAAACAAATAATCAAGATATTTTTAGATTTTAATTCTAATTTTTTTTTTTTTAATTAATGTTCATCATATTTTTTCAATAATAATTTTGTAATTTTTAATAAGGGAAATAAACAACTACTTGGTTTATATTTTTTAAATAATTTTGGTAATAGTAATTATGATAAAAGTAATATTATAATATATTAAGTCTTTTGGATAAATAGATTTTGTGTGTATCTTTGCCTTCATTTTATCTTCGGTTTTTAGTGTATAAGGAAAAAAAGTGGACACTTAAAATTTTTTTGAAAAAATATATGGCCTGTAGATAATTTGAGAGAGATCGCTGATATATAACAAAAAATACGTGGATACATATTTATTTAAATATCTTATATTATTAAAAATGTAGTTTGCATTTAAATAAATGTAAGATAACTGTATAATATTATATGTATTTATTATTTATTTAGGAAACTCCTCCACGTATACATACTCCAAATTTAGAAAATGTAGAAAATGTAGAGATATTCAATCCTTTTCCACCTCGTATTGATGGTGTGGTTTTGCCTTCAACGAACCGAAACTCAGGATTCAATGTTACAGAGCTTCGAGTACCGACCGAGATAATTGATTCTGAACCAGAAAGTTCACAAATACTTAGATCTCGTAAGGACTTTTAAACTATGAGATAATATATAAATTATACTTAATTTGTATTTATTTATTGCAGCTGTTAATGCCTCTTGTGTAAATTGCCAAGAAAAAATTGAAAAATTAATATCTTCTGATTTTGTTAAACCCAAAAAATCTCTAACATCCGATTTCACTCAAGGTATTTTTATTTTGTTATATTTTATAGATTAATATTAAATACAAACTTTGAAGGGGTAAAAGGGGGGCTTTGATCCTACAAAACTAAAAAAAAGGGGCTTAACAGATTTTTGAGAGGGGGCTAAGCCCCCTCAGCCCCCCGGATTTCTGCAAATGTTATTATGGTTATATATCTGGTTTTTTTATGTTTTACCTAATTTTGGAATGTTGAAAGTCTTAATTGAAATTTGTATCTTTAAATTGGCGTCCAGTAAATTTTATTTAAAAATATTTACTTGCCCCAGTTATATTATGGTAATATGGTATTTATGTTTTTATTTTGCTTAAGCTATATAATATAATATTTATTATTATAATTTTATAATTAATGAATTTTTTCATTTTAGTTTCTAAATTAATGGATCATTATAATTATCTTGATAAGCCATTTGATATGGATATGATCTTTGAACAATTGAACTCCTGTAAATTTAAGCCTGAGAGTGTAGAAGATAATAGCATGGACAAACTTGGAATGGAGGTTGTTCCATCCCTCACAAGCATTGAGGGTGGTTCTCAAAAAATATCTCAACATTCTCCTATATTTAAATATTTGACCTTGGAGGCGGCATTTATGACATCAGCAGAAGAACGTACAAAAGCTATTAATCGAGTATTTCATACTATGTCACACTTAGTATCTAGAAATATTGTCATAAATATTTTAATGTCACTTATTCACTGGACATTTGAAAGTGAAGATATAGTTGCATGGAAACTAGATAAGCTTGGTTTTACAAATGTACCCAAAATAGTGCAATTTATACGACTTCTACTTATTATGAATGTTTGGACTGATAGAGAATACAACGAAAATGAAATGTTGCCAAATAAATTAGAAAAAAATGTTCTAGGACTATTATCAAACATAATAATAGCATTAGCTGAACATTTTCGACCAGCTTATAATTATGCAATATCCATACCAGTTCAAGTAAGTTTATTTTGTAAATTATACAATATACATACATTTAAATGATTTGTTTAGTAAAAGACGGGAATGTGGTAGTTTGATGCATATACTTTTATAAAATAAATTATATTATGATATTGAATATAAAACATTGATAAATCATCAAAAACAAAAAAATTATCATGGAATGAAAGTTGGAGCTATCATATATAATTTCAAAGTATACTCCAAAAATTGTATGTTTTTCGCCTTTTATAAATGGTCCTCAAACATTTTTTCAACTATGTGAAATTACTAGTTATGAAATTATTTAATTCGACCATATAAAGGGAATTGCATCACATTTTTCTTGTATCTTAAGTATATATTATTTGCCTAAATTTTGAACATCAATAATTTATTAATAAAAAAATGATACACTTGGACGGCATTAAGTAATATAGGTATGTGAGGGGTCAGTTAGGGATAACTTAAACTCAACAAATTCCAACTAAATACATTTTTCTAACTACACACCAAATGTATAACTCTTACCACTAAAATTCCACAATAAATTAATTTTTAAATCTAAATAGACACCAACATTCAATGTGTTATAGTAAGTTATAGTAAGATAAAAATATGTATTAAATCGTCAATTATTTAATACATACTAGTTTATCCAACCAAGCCTAACCTTTATTGATTTAATTAAATAACAATGTACCTTATTGAAGTATTTTTTTTTTTTTAAATAATAATTCAATTTAAAGAGTTTATTTAGTCAAGTAATTAGTGTCTGATAAGATCAGATTAGTAATGAATTAATATAGGGTTTTATTTTTAAATATTTATTAAAAAATGTATTATTTTACAGTGATTCAAGTTAAATTGAAAATTATATTCATGCTTAAGACATTGATTTTCCTAAAATATTTTAGCTTCATTATTTGAATATAAATTTTTTTTTTTGTACTAATATTCATATTATAATAACTTCATATTTTTGTAATGTCCACTAAGTAATTATTACTAATTAATAAAAGTTCCTAAATGTATATAACTAAAAAAAAAAATAGAAATTTCCATCAACATTTATAATTTAAGATAAGTAATGTTTAGAGAATTATTATTTAAAATCGAAATGTAAAATAAAATGTTGTGATCACATTCCAGTTTCATAAAGATATTTTCAATACATTTAATGTGCACAATATGTAGTTACTTTGTTAGGTCAATCATTTAATTTAAGAATTCATTATTGTTCATATTAATTTATAATCGTTAATATGTGAATGTGCTGACAATAAAAATAATCCTTTAAACTCCCACTTAGACTGCCCCTTTATATAGATTTTGTTAAGTTTTACCAAACAAATAAAAACAATAAAGAATTAAAATATATATAAAAGAAATTTAATCCTAATTACTATGTTTCAAACACGTAATGTATCTATTTTTAATGTATATATTAACTCAAGCATTATACTATATTATAATATGTATAAGAATAAAAATTTTATTTTATTTTATTTTAAGGATATTTTTACCATGGCAAGTGAAGGAAATTTAAAAATGCAACATAATATAAAAGTTACCAAATTAATTGTAAATGAATTTGTAAAAAAACTTAATATATTTTCAAAGCATGGTGAGTTACAAATCTATTATATGTTTTATTTACTACAAATAAATATTTTGAATAAAATATAAAAAAATTTCAGATGAAACGGGAGCATTAAGTCCAATTGAAAACGATAATAAACCATCAGTTAAAATGCTTATTAATGCATTATCTGCATGTTTATTGTCTCATGTTGTTAGTAATGATATTAAACATTGGGCTTGTAAGCAACTAGTAAGTTAATTGTATATATTTTTTACTAGTGTTATTTGGTGTATTCAAAGTCCCTGGGATCATTCTTTTGTATGGCAGGGGTAAAGATCTACTGAGCAATTAAAAGTTAGGTTTATTGTTTTTTTTTTTTTAATAATATAATTATTATAAATAGTTTTTGATTAAGTACATTTTCAGACACCATTTTTTAACACATGAACTTCTGTTTACATATTTTATATATAAGGACTTTGAATTGCATTAAACTCTTGATTATCCGTGGTCTGCCACCTGAACTATCTACAGTACTATATATAATTTTTATATTTATTATTTAATATTACATAGTATAATTTTTTTAATAATATAACAATACCATATTTGTTTCAATTTGTATTTGGTGGCACCCTATTCCGCGGATAATCAAGTGTTTACTATGTATGACTTTTGAACTCATAACATTTAGACAGTTGATCCAGCATATAGTTGGTTTATAATGTATAAACAAAGTTTGACAGGAGCCCTGGTCTAAATTGATATTGTTTTAAACAATATATTAAGTAAAAAAGATTTGTTATTTAAGTATTTCCATTATAATGTTTGTACTAATAAAGAATAAATTTCTTGGACTGAAGATAAAATCATAAATTATACTATTACCATTGATTATAAATACTATAGTGAAATTAAATGATTTATTTTAGGTAAATATATTAGTTAATAAATCTCTACATAGAAAACAATTAGTTTTACCAAATGAATCTGATTTTCCGGGTGCATTAAAACGACGTCCAATAGTGAAACTGGAAGGTCACCAGAACCGTATAAATCATGTAATATGGCAACCGAAAGTAAAATCACTTGCATCTTCGTGAGTAATCATTTTTCTTCAGAACATACACATTTATTTCAATATTTAAAATGAGTTTTATTTTAATAGTGGATTTGATGGAACTATGAGGTTATGGAATACTGAATTAAGCTTAGAGACGACACTTATGTTTTTTAAATCCACACAAATCTATGGTAATGATTTAAATGGAGAATTGATATCAAAGCTTGCATGGTCACCTTCTGGATTATGTATTGCTGCATCAATGGAAGGAACCCTTAATATTTATACAGTTCAAAGACGTCAGTACTTTTATTTTTTTTTTAAATTATTTTGTTTATTATATTATTTATGTACAGATGTTTTTCAAGAAGATGAAACTTGCTTATCAACATATACTCAAGATGCTTGGATAACAGCTATAGCATGGTCTGGAATTTCAATAAAAAATTCTTATAATTTCTATCCTCAGTATTTGTTAGTTGGAGGTGTTGATGGTTCTGTGAATATAGCTATTGTTGATTCACTTAATAAAGTCATGTATGAGAAACTTGATAATTTTTGCCGACCTGGAGGTTTGTACAAAAATAATGTACCTAATGTTTTATGCTTAGTATTACTAGCAATATTTAAACAAAATAGATAAACTTGTGCTTGGATATGTTATACAATTTATGAATAATTGTGTAAGCTTATGTACATTTCCGAATGTAATGTTTAAGTACAAAATAAATATATTGTATACATTTTTCAATAAAAACTTTCTTATACCTATTTATATTTATAGTTCCAGTTTCTCATATAGCATGGCATGATGATTTGGTTCCATTTGCTATAGCATTTTCTTCTGGTGTCATTACAGTGGGTAATATTCAACCAATAACTGAATCTCAGACATTAACAATTTGTGAAGTAAATAAATGAGAATACTTGAAAAAAAAAACTTGTTAATAATATAAAAAATATGTTATAGAGTCCTATATCTACACTGCAATGGTCTAAAATGTTTGACATACTGTCTGTAAGCAATGTAGAAGACACAACCATTAGACTTTGGATTAAAAAACAAAATAGTTGGGAAATATTTCATAAACTGAATCATTCAAATGAGCCTACTTGTGTGGTTTGGTCACCTGTTGTGGGTAAGGAAGACAATAGTCAATATTAAATGATTATTATTATGTTTGTTATATTTAATAATATTCCATGTACAATTATTTGTATATGTATTTATAGGTAATAAAGGACTGTTACTTTGTGTTGGTACTGCTGTTGGTTCCATTAATGTTTGGTTAATACCTACTCCATTTTCTAAATTAAAACCCAGAGTACTATACTCATTCCAAGGACACATGTTTAATTCTGTTACTTCAATGAGTATCCACGAGAGTGGCTTAGTACTGGCAACAGGTTGTAGCAAAGGAAGTAGTGGTGTAGTAAATATTTGGTCGCTCTTTGATGGCAGTTTGTTGAACACGCATACTGGATCCGGTGGTGTAGATGATTTATGCTGGATGGAGGACCAACTAGGACTTGCTGTTTGTTTTGCTCGATCAAAGGTAATTAGAATTATTTCCTATTTTTAAGTCTATAATTAATTAATATTATTATTATTAATTTACATGTATGTTTCATATGAATTTAAGGATGTAACCGTCATAAAGTTTAGTGCTGATAATCTTACACATAATCGATTTAAATCAAATGCTCGAAGTGCTTTGTATCGTCGTGGACTCCATAATGTTAAATACTTTCGTAAATTTGTTAACTCATTACCTGACTTACTTCAATTGCAAATGAACCATGAGAAACACAAAGTGCTAATGGGAGATCGGCTTCTATATAGTGATTATTTAAAAGGACTCATTGGGATTGCACTGGAAATTTGGCCAGATCAAACGTTTAGTTTTACATTTGTACCACCAAATACAAGTCATAGCATTGAATTTCGTATGTTAATTATTATTATTTTGAAATTAAAAGCTAATTCTAATTTACTCTTAAAACAGACGAAGAATGGCAATGGCTACAAAGATTAATCACAGTTTTGAATACTGCTAAAGCCTTATTAACAAGAAAGAATTTCCCTGAGACGTTTATAAGCTACTTTTCATCTGGTTTGAATGGTACATTGTATTTATAATTATTTTAAAATCCTATACTTACATTCATATAAATATGTATTTTTATATTAAAAATTATTTAGAAGAAAATGATGATCATAATTTATGGTCTGAAGCTATTAGCAACAATAAGTGGACTATAGAAGCTGATCAGCAAATTATTCAATGGTTTAATACAACTCCTCATGATTGGCAACCATATACCAAATGTGATGCATACCTTTGGGGTAATGGTCGAAATGGACAATTGGGTGATACTGGTATATTATGTAATAATTATTACCTAATTAATAACTAAGGGTCTGGATCTTGATGCTCTGAATACAACTTGGAAAATTCATTTAAAAGATTTCTTAGCTCTAAACTTTTTTAAAAGATACTTGTATTTTTAAATCAAAATCAACAAAATTATAAAATTTGTTATGTTTGATAGAATAGAAGTCTATGGTTACACAAAAAACCTCAATCTATATGTTTTTGTTCCCTCAGATTAATGACTCAAGTTTCAAAATGTTAACTATATTTATGTCAATAAAATAAAAATAAAAATAAATTATCAATGCTTGTTCATAGAAACAAATTTTATGAAATTGTCTGATATTATAAAATAGCAAGTCATCAAGATCCAACAAGACCTTGATCCTGATCAGTTGAGAATAAATAAAAAAAAAACTGTATTTATTTTTATTGTGTTTTGTAGCTGTTGGTCAATGTATTAATATATGGTCACCTATTAAAATTCAGAATTTTAAAATTGCTCAACGTATTGTTTGTGGGCAAAACTGCACTTTTGTTTTGACTAGTCAAGGAACAGTGTTATCATGTGGCGAAGGCAATTATGGTCGTCTAGGTCATGGACATTCCGATAGCCTTCCCAATCTAACCATGATATCAGCTTTACAAGGATTTGTAATAACTCAAGTATCTACATCTATTGGTTCGGATGGACATAGCTTAGCTTTGACAGAGACTGGAGAAGTCTTTTCTTGGGGAGATGGTGATTTTGGCAAACTAGGACATGGTAACAATGAGCGACAGAGAAAGCCAAAACTTATTGAATCTCTATATGATGTAGTAGTTATTCAAGTAGCCTGTGGACATAAACACAGTGCTGTATTATCCCAAGATGGTGAAGTTTATGTATTTGGAAGTGCTGAACATGGTAAATTAGGTTTAGGCGGACATATAAACAAAAAACGTCCGACAAAAATTGTTCATAAAGGTTTCTTGAATATAAAATACATTGCATGTGGACAAAATCATACTGTTTGTATTGGAGAAAATGTTGTTTGGGCATTTGGGGAAGGTGAAGGTGGTAAATTAGGAATTGGAAGCAAAAAAGATATTTATATTCCACAAGTAAGCATTTGTCATAACCATGGTACTCCTACTTTAGTAAAGAATTATCTTAAATTAGAGTTAAAATTTTTTTACTAGGCAATCAGTACACTAAATGGAAAAAATATTAAGAAAGCATTCTGTGGAAATGGCTTTACAATGTTCCTTTCAGAAGATGGTGAACTCTATTCATGTGGATCGGATAATTTACAAGATACAACAGATGTTTTATATACTGAAAAATTGATCCCTGAAAAAGTAAATATAACCTATTGTATTGAAGTAATTATTATTATTCAAATTTATTTTTACTTTATAGATATATGAATTCGAAAGCCAAATTGTTACTGATGTTGCTACAGGTCCAGATCATGTATTAGTATTGACTGCTCGTGGTGATGTATGGGCTTGGGGTAATAACTGTGAAGGTATTCTTGGATTTGGTCATGATTTACCTGTCCAAAAGCCTAATATTATTCAAATTTTATCTGGCAAAAATATCAAACAAGTAAAATAAATATTAATTATAGTTAAGAGGATGTCATCGCACTATTTGTTTTCTCACACTGACCCACTCCCAACATACAAAATTTTAAGTTCACTATAATGGTTGTAATCATAATAACTTTTAAAATTATAGTGGCCTCTAATGGCCTCTTATAAAATAAGGTAAATGTAAGATTATTACTTAGGCGTTTTATTATATTTTAATTTTAAAGCGAGTTAAGAGTATTTTAAAATTGTAAATTGTAAATCTGAAAATATTCATAACTTGCTTTAAAATTAAAATATAATAAAACGCCTTTGAGATGCCCTGAATCTAACCTTTAAATTTTATAAAAAGTAGTTTTGCTCTAATTTTAGAATAATTTCTTTATTGTGAACGTAAAAATTGCTATGTTGTGCGGGGGTCAAAGAGAGAAAACCAATAGTGTGCTGACATCCTCTTAATAAATAATTATTAATTAATATTTAATATTCTATTTAAGATTGCAACTAGTCGTACTCATTGTGCTGCATGGACAGCAGAGCCATTTTCAAGAGACTCTACAAATATTTCTCATAATGATTTACCAACATCAATTCCTTACCAATATGGATATTTACAAGAATATAAAATGGCATCAATCGCTGCTAGAATGAAATGCTTACAACAGTTTTCAAATATTTTGTATACATGTTGGCAAATGATTCCATTTAATACTACTGTGAGTAATTGAACTTATTGTACTTATCTAGCTCTAATCAAGTTTACTAATTGTTTGAACCACTTTATGTAGGAATTTGATTGGAGTAACATCAAACGTTGGCATTGGTTAGCAGATAAAAGGCTTAAATGTTTATATACAAACAAAATCATAAAATTACCATTAATGAAAGTTATTAGTCGTACAATGAATCAAGGTCAAAATTATGGTCCTCAAATAATTGTCAAACGTTTGAGTAGTAATGGTACTAGTATGTGTATTTTTGAACAAGTTGCCAAACAAATTGTCAACATTAATGCAGAACTACTCAGACTCCCATCTAGAGCTTGGAAGGTAGTAACATTTAAAGTTACTTTTTTTTTATTAATAAACTTCTAATATTTCATCATAAATTGAAGAAATATTTCATTTTTGTTTTATAAGTAATAAACAATAATTAATATGATATAATTTATATCTATCATGAAATATTATAAATATTGTGGTAAATTATTATAAATCTTATAAGATTATGCTGATTATTAAGGCTTGGAAGTTGGAGGAGGTGCATATTTTTCTATATGCTTTCTGTTTATAGCAGACCAAGATAGAAATTCATTTTATACAATGACAAGTTCAAAAATCGAAAATTTTAAATGCATATTTTATACATGTATCAAATTTAGATTTGGCAGGCAAAGGGAGCCACTATATACTTATGTTACTTCAACTTTCAAGCCTGACGAAGGGAGGTCCCTTGAGTTTGGCAACCAGAGCCGGTAGTCGTAGGGAGCGACTACTTGTCATACTCTAACTTGCTCCCTATACTTTAACTATACTGTTGTGGATATCCCTAAAAAAACACAAAATCGCACATTTAAAAACTGATTACTAAAAAAATATAATTCCGACTAACAAATTCTGATTGTTCTTAAATAGTTTTACATAAGTAAGTTCCGAAAAAAAAAATCAAAATATTTGCATGGGGGTGGTAAAGTGCATTTGTTTCAATATATTTTTATTGATACAATTTAGGTAATTACCAATAATGTTTGTTTTTATTATGGTAATATACTAAGAATACAGCAATGTTAATAGGTAATATTTAATATATAAATAAATTATTAGGTTAATAATTTTATGAATATATTTTTTTGTAAATATTAGTTTTTTTATGTGTATGTATTTTATTATTTTAGCTCCTATAACTTCTGAGTTTCTGAACCCTACTGATTAGCTATAAATACATTTTTAAGTTTGGCAATACTAACTTATGGTATTGATGAATCAAAATTTTTAATTTCAATATATTATTTAATTTAATTTGGTGGTTGATAGTTATTAATTTATTAGTTATTACAAATGAATATAATCTCTGAATAAACTATAGGTGAAATTAGTGGGTGAAGGAGCAGATGATGCAGGAGGTGTATTTGATGATACTATTGCCCAGATGATGGAAGAACTTCAAACACAGACTGTAAAATTACTTATTTTGACACCAAATGGCAGAAATGAAACAGGTTATAATCAAGATCGATTTATATTTAATTCAAAAATGAACCATTTTAAACAGCTACAACAATTTCAATTCCTTGGTATGTGATTTTTATTTATTTATTTAATTTATCTTTATTTAATTTACTTAATTTTATTTATCAGGAATGCTTTTTGGCGTTGCTATTAGAACAAAGAAACCCTTAGCTCTTCCTTTATCACCATTGATTTGGAAAATGATTATTGGAGAATCATTAAATATGTCAGATTTAGAAGAAAATGATACTTATTATGCACAAAATTTGACAAGTATACAAAATATACATCAAACTGGAGTTACTGAAGAGAATTTTGAAGAGGTGAGAATAGTAGTTGCATATTTGACTTCTAAAATAATTAATTATTTTTGATTTTTTCAGGCAATACCTTTTTTAAATATGACTGGTACTGATTGGATGGATAACACTGTGCCATTAATTCCAAATGGCCATTATGTATCAGTTACATATTCCAATAGATTAACATTTTGCGAATTAGCACTGAAACAAAGGTTTCATGAAATGGACGAACAAATATTAGCAGTGAGAAGAGGTCTTTCTGCATTAGTACCTCTACCATTACTTACGTTTCAAACTGCCGAAAATTTAGAACGTATGATATGCGGACTACCCAATATATCTATACCAGTTTTGAAAACTATTGTTAGGTAATTTTACATATTATTTATAAATCTATAACAGTATCATGGTAAAAAAAATTTCATAGATAGTAAAAATGTTGAATAGTACAGTTATCGGTTTTCGCATTTTATATTTTAGCTATAATTAAATTGTAGTTAATAATAGCTAATAATTATAAAAAATAAAATTATGATCTCTGTCACTTAATATTTTTAGCTATAGCATTTAAAAACTTCTAGTTGTATTGTTTTTCCAAAATAATCAAAAAATTTAATCTAATCTTTTTATTGATTGCTTACCAGTTTATTTTATGTTAATTTTGCGTTTTCTGCAGCTATTTAATACCTTATTTTAGTTATAAGTTTGAAATTAGTTGTATGATTTTGTCCAACCATGTATGAAACTCTTTAATTCCAACTTTCCCATACATTATTAGTTTTATTACTGTCTGGGACAGCTTAGTGAATATCAGAGCTATTTGCGAAATGTTTTTGCGGGGCTTATTCACGGGGGTTAGATATTTGGGGCCTCAGAGATGATCCAATTTTAAACCTAATCATTAGATTGATGAACTATGGATCCAATAATATATTTTTGCAAAAGGCCGTGAGAAGCCTTAACACCTTCAAGCCGTCCCTGATAACCTGGGCCGAATCCAGATTTTTTTTTCGGGGGAGGGGAGGGTCCCAAACTTGTATATTGTAAATTAGGTTTTGAAATTTGGTTAAAAAAAATAAATAAGACATATTGAAGAAATTTCAGGGGGAGTCCAGACCCCGTGGACCCCCCTCAGATACGGCCTTGCTAATAACCGTGGACGAATTTCACTCCCTTGATTTCTTCAATTTTGTTTTATTGAATTTTTACGTTATAATTTATTTATTTTTAAATTCATATGGACTCATGTCCAAGTATCTCTTTTGGCTGATTTGTAACAGTTTTGGTAAAAAGTACCTGGTAACTTTTGTTGATGTTTTTGCTTCTTCTTTCATATCAAATATTATTTTTTCGAAAAAAATCAAGTGTGAGCTTTTGATAACTATAGGGGTTGAAATAACCTTACAACCTTCTCCACAATATACTCTATAATTTAAAAAAAAACCTGCATTACTATCGGATAAGTGGTTCACTGGTTTCTGAGATCATTGGTATCAAAGGTTCTCATTTTCTCATTTATAGATTAAAATTTCCATTTTTTAATGAATTATAAGCCTTAACCTTTCAAAAGAATCTATAATTTATAGTATAAAAATAACTTTATGTACTATACATCTGTAACATATGTCACACTGTGTGCACTACTATATAATAATTTGATAAGTATAGTAGATTTCCTCATTTTTTTATTTGATTTCTACACAAAATGTACATATTAAACTGATTATTTAAGTTGTATTTAAAATTTTTAGAATTTTAAGTTATAGCCTTCTCTTGCCCCCAATAAGAGTGTTTCGTTTCCACATTATAGTACATAAACATTTTTTACAGGTATAGAGAAATGGATGAAAACTCTCAAGTTGTCCAATGGTTATGGGACATTTTAAATAGTTTTATGGATTCTGAAAAAGTGTTATTTTTACGATTTGTTTGTGGACGATCACGCCTTCCATCTAACTTATCAGATTTTTCTCAACATTTCCAGGTAAACTTTTTGAATATATCTAATTTAGAAGATAATATTATGTAGATTATGTTTTAATTAATAATACCTATGCAATATACTTTATGAATCAACTATTTGCATTATAAAGTTTAATATTCAATATATTTTCCTTGAAATATCAACAAATTGCTATACTAATTTTGAAATTTTTAAAACTAAATTTTGTCTGATGTAAAAATTTAGTAATTTTTAAGTAGTAATGGTAAGTAACACTTGATAAATATGCAATTAATAAGCATTATCCATTTAATATGAAAAACCGGGTATCAATTAAATCAATGGATTATTTATTTACTATATTATAATAAAAAAATATTGCAAAAATATACATATTTGAACATGTTAGAAAAATTTTTTTTTTGATAAATGTATTATTTTTTATTACACTTACCCAATAACAATTAAAACATTTAATAAATAAATAAAATGCGGGCAAGTGGTGATCTTGCATCAGCTACCATGGCTATTAGCATTTTGCAGGGGGCTACTGTTGGTTGAGGAACACGTGTTTGTGTGGCGATGATTCGTCACTAATTATATCTAGGTAAATACCAAGAACGTTTCGATAACTAAATTCATAGTTATTTCTAGGATAATTCAATTAATCAATTTTGTTTGCCCATGCTAACTCACACTTGTTTCAAGCTTAAATTTGCATATCTACAAATATATGTATAAAGTGAAACCTCCCTTAACAGACACTTCCTAATAGCAGATACCTCTCAATAGTGGATGTTTTTTTGGGAACCAACTACAAACTTTCTATAATAGAACCCTCTGAATAGCAGATATCTCCGAATAACGGACAACATTTCAACAAATATTCACCGGTATTTAGAGGTTTCACTAAATATTAAATGCAGTGGTGGCTTTAACTTTCTTTTCCTTGTCTTACATTTAATATTTTTACACTAACAACCAAAAACGTTTTTTTCAATTTTTACAGCTTTCAAAATAGTGAATTCATAGGTTGTTAGTGGTTAAATAACCTTTGAAATTTATTCAAATTACTTTTACCAATCATAGGACAACAACCCATTAATATTTTTGTGGATCTCGTGATTCAAATATACCTCCTTCCACTGTATATGTATATATATATACATTTAAGCTTGAGACAATAAGTGTGAGTTTCAGAATAAATGTGTAATATTTTAGTTTTGTTAAAAAATAATTAATCCTTAATGGGTATATATAGGTATGACTATATGAATTTATTTATCAATACGCTATTGCTATTTATCTAGATATTATTTTCCATTCAAAATATTGAATTATTAGTATTGTTATATACTTGAGTAAAATGAATATAAAACTATTTATTAGCCAGGTCAATATAAGGTGGTGCCGGTTATAAAAAAACAGTAGTGAATTTTATAATGTATAAGTATTTAATTTAAGTTAATAGTTTACATATTAAATTATATTATATAAAAGTAGTGTATGATTAATGTTTCCATTATTATTATTATTATAAGTGATATATATAATTTCACTGAACCAATGATATGCATTCATAAATAATAATAATTGTAATAAATACTTTAAATTATTAGATCATCAAAGTTGAAGATAAAAAAGATGGTTTACCCACAGCTCAGACATGCTTCTTTCAACTGCGGTTAACTGATTACAGTAGCCGTGCTGTTTTTGAAGAAAAGCTCAAGTATGCTATTAACAACTGCCGGACAATAGATATGGATAATTATATGTTATTTAGGAATGCAGATGTTGACTCTGACGATGATTTAGATATGATGATTCTATCCTAAACTGTTGTAAAACCTTTTAACTATTGTATAACCTTAGAAATGTAATCCTTATAAATATATATGTATATTAATATATGTTTCCACACATTAGATATAAAAAAAAATAATATTTATGTTCGTAAATTAGTGTAATATGTTTATGTAACTTCTACTATAAAAGTTCATTGTATAAAATGCTAAAAAACCAACTGAAATATTTTTAAATAATTATACATATTAATATATTGACTTATTAAAATACTTTAAACTAACAAAAAGATATTATGTATTCCCGATTCCGTGACTGTACCTAATCATTTAAATTGCAGTGTTTCGTTCTTGGCCTGCACAAATATTAAAAAAAAAATGAAGGAGTACAGCATAATGTTACATTAAGGTATGCCGCCATGAACTACGATATGTAATATTGTTTCACTAAAATAATTATCTATATATGGTATTCCTTTATTTTGTTTCAATCATGGTTTAAGACGTTTAAAAAAAAAATTTAAGTAAGTATATAATATACAGGTCTAACGGAAAGACTTGACATATGAAAAAGAAAAAATGTATACTAGTTAAAAGTATAAAAAAAAATATGAAAATTATATGGATAGTAAATAATTGAAGATTTTTCTTATGTCTGAAAATTCCCAAAAAGTATAATTTGAAAAAAGTTATTGTTTCAAATTAATATTTACTCCAAAAAAATATATTAAAAAAATAACCGATTTTACCATCAAATATTTTCTAAAAATTAATTATATTTTATATTTTAGTTACTAACTACCATAATTATATAATACTTTTCCACTAATACACCTCAATGTCTATTTTGGGGGGATCGATACGGTGTATTATTATATCAACGAAAATGACTTCACAGGATAAACTATCATGTCATGTAGAATAGTCGGATCAAGGGCTGAACTTTCATTTTACTTTAAATAGTGGTAGAAAAATACTTTTGAAAAAAACATATACTGTGCATTAGTCAAATGCATATTTTAGCTTCTATAATTATAATTTTGAAAATCGTGCTATTTAATCCAACCTTCGAAACGTTCTCTTCTTTCTTTTAAATAGAAAAAAAATAAGGAAATCCGACTGTTCTACAGGGCGGGCGTGAGAGTTTTTCCTGCGAGACGTGTGAATTATTAAATACATAATTACATTATGTTTAGCTTACAAAAAAGAAAAATAAAGACAGAGTAGTCCAACATCACAATAATAATATACATTTTTTTTTGAATCGCGGACGTTTCACCCCCTCCCTTTCGTCCCCTTAAAAAAAATGAGCTCGCGGAAATTTCGTCCCCGTCTATTATTGAGATGGGACATTTAGCCCCCTGAAGTTCGTATTATCGTCCTTATCGTCGTCGTCTTTGTCGCCGAACAACTAGAACAAAATTGGTTATTTCACATGTCAGGAAATTTCCAAGAATAATATTTTGAAAAAAGTTATTAGTTTCAATAATAGTAATAATAATAATATAATATTTATTAAATAAATAAATATATGTAAAACCCCAAACGGTAAGCGTACAGTATTGAAAGACTAAAATTACCATCGTTAATTTGATGCATGGAGACAATAGTTAAAATAACTGAGAATAAATTATAAATGCAAGTTTTTAGCTTAGAGCAGAAATCGAAAAAAAATCGAAATTAGAAATTTTATTAAAAGTTGTTGGTAGACCATTCTCACATATTAATATAAATTATATTGCAATAAATTTAAAATTAATAAAAGCCATTTAAATGTAGTGATTTAAAATACCCGGGACCAAACGTCCTTTGGGTAGGTAAATAACATCACATAACTCCAGGGGGCCAAATGTCCCATCTTAATAATAGAAGGAGACTAAACGTCCGTGGCTCGCTTTTTTGACGGGGGCGAAACGTTCTTTTACCATTTTTTTTTTTTTTTGCTATCTTTGGAAATCTGAGGAGCGTTTTCAATATGGCGGACCACAATCATTTAGACGGCCAGAGTTTTCTTCCTGATTTAAATATTTAATGTATTCTGTAAAGTCGTGCCATGTAGAACATCAAATAAGCGATAGTTATCAAAGTCCCATTGTTCAATGGAGATTATTTCAGTTGACCTTGACATTTTGCCGGTGGCTCAGCATGAACGCATGATGTTCAGAATAGGTATGTTGTAACAGTATCTTCGTTTAGAATTCGTATTAAAACCATACACCCACGGACTAAGAAAATATCTTAGTCCGTGCATACACCTTATACAACTGAACCATACTTATACAACTTTAGTCTTTACCAGTGGCGTAGCCAGAATTATGAAATGGGGGGTGTTTAAGTATAGATTAAAACCAAGTTTTTACAGTTTTCGTATATAAATAAATTTAGGATTTGGGACTTGACTTGTTGCACTAAAAACTATCGAAATATGCAGTCAAGATTTTCAAAATATGCTTAAATATATGTAGCTACAATTTTATATTATTTTTGAAAAATTCATAAAACATATTACAATTTTTATAATAAAAAACTAAAAAATAAGTAGGTACCTATATAAACATTATAAAAATAATTTAAACACGGGTATACAAATTTTAATATAGGTAGGTACCTTATATTGATTAATGATTAATATGATGGACGGAGGATACTATTGCATGTATTTTGGATATTTTTAAACTATTGTGAAATAAAACTTGATTTTTAAAAATGCTGGTATAAAATACTAGGTAATAAATGAGTACCTAATAATGAATAACGTGATATGCGAACACCGTGATAAACGAACACATATCTACTGATTTTCATTTATTCGTACAATCTAGAATCTAGATGCCAATTATAGTTTTAACACAGACTTGTCACAAAACACTTATAAAGTCTTACGTACCATAATATGCGAAAATAGGGCCAACCGTAGCCAAGCTCCACCAAGAACTTTAACAGGTCTCCCAAACATTTACTAAATTTTATAATAGTATGGTTTTAGGCTTCGGCTTCCCCAAATCTCAAAATTAGCGCCTATTGTATACCTAACCAAACATAATATTTTTAAAGATATTTTTCAATGTTATCCAAATATGATTTTAACAATTGTATGTACCTACATTTAAGTTAAAAAAATTTTAAATATGCCCAAATATGCGAAAAATCGCTCAAATGTACAATTTTCCTACAATTTGCAAAAATCTGCAAATTCAAACTTTGTTTGATAAGACAAATTTATAACTTATCTAAAATAACCTATTACCACTACAATGAAACATGCAAGCAGTCCCGAACCCTATAAACAATATATTTATTAGGGGGGAAATGTCAATGGGGGGTGTTTAAACACCCAAAACCCCCCCTGGCTACGCCACTGGTCTTTACTATACTATACCTAATCAAATTCTATATACTATCGTATATAGTATTTGGTATATCTTAAATCGTGCTTAATATAGTCAGTAAGTAATTGTATAGATATAAAAATTCTGTTATCAGTTTATCACGGATTATGTATAATATTATCACAGAATAGATGATTTAATGATAATTTCATCTATTCCACGGACCACGGACTAAGATATAATGGACTGGAAACGACAAGGTTGGAGGGTGTGGGGGGGTTGACTACGAAATGTTTTACAACAGGCAGTGTTCGGGGGGATATTTTCCTTTTAGCATTACTAGCGCCGTCCTAGTGGATACTTATGGAACTAGAACACATAATACAAATTTCTAGTTCCATAAGTATCCACTAAGACGGCGCTAGTAATGCTAAAAGGAAAATATCCCCCCGAACTCCGCCTGTTGTAAAACATTTCGTAACCACAATATTCATCTCGTGTCCAGTCCTGTATATCTTAGTCCGTGATCTATTCTGTGATATAGATATAAAAATCCTGTTATCAGTTTATCACGGATTATGATAAAATGTAAATAGATTAAATTATAATATTAATTTCATCATGAAATTTTCATGATTTTTAAACCAAATTACCAAGATTGAAGTGAATAGAGCAAAGATTTCGGGTCGTCAGACTCAGATCAGCATCAGTTAGTTCATTGAAATTTCACCTAGCTGAACAATTTGGTGATTACAACATTTTGAGTAAGTACTTTGTAATGAATAAAATAAAATATTTAATATGATGCATGGTTATTGACTTTATATTATAATATGGTTGCAGAGGAATTTAAGCATTAATGATGTTCCTTGATACATTGTCCCGATTTATTCCTGCGAGGAGTAGTTACTTGATTCTATCTCGATGTAAACATGTACAAGCAGCTCGTTACAAACGATCTATCAAGGGTAATAAACCATTAACATATGAGATGGCTGGGCCACCACACACTATTGCTCACATCAAGGGATGGAATTCATGGAACACGTGTATGATAAAAAATTAATACTTAGGTCTAAAAATGTTGGTTAACACTGTTGTTAAGCATTAAGGTAAATTCAATTTTGCTTTTTATAGGTAACATGTTAGATGGCTTAAGACCGGCTGAAACTGCAATAGATGACGAGTTCATTCGTCGTTTCATGACAGGCACTTGGCATGATTTAATTGCTAGTGAAATAATCATAAAAAGACAACACAACATCATAAGAATAGCTGCCATAACGGTACAGAAAATTAGTGTGACCAAAGTATATTTCCTAATTGGTTATACGGAAGAACTTTTAAGCTATTGGCTGCAATGTCCGATCAAGTTAGAATTACAAACTGTTGAAGACCGATCTGCAGTGGTGTTCAAATACATTTAGCCATTTGGAAATAAATTATTGTTGTGTTTATTAGAATTTTGATAACAATATCACTAAATTTAATGTAATAATATTAAATATACAAATACCTGCTTATTTTTTTTATAAAAGTAAATTATTACATTAAAAGTTGGTATCATAATGAATTTTTATTTACTTTCTTTCCTTTAACTATTGACTATACAATTGTAGGATGAAACAATTATTATTTTCATAAAATTTTGTCATTTTTTTTGTTTAAAAATGTGTAATCAAAAATGCTATTTTAGATATTTAGTTATTAGTAAACACGAAGCAGTTTTTGGGAAGCTAATTATTATCACTAAACGGGTGTTGGAAAGTCATGAGTAGTCACTTTTTGGGGTTCAATCGCTTCCTAAAAATCATTAGGAAAAGCATAAATTATTTTCATTATTTGGGGTAAAATATTTTTAATAATTATTATAAGGTCGTGTGGGGTTAACTTCTTTATTATAATATAAAGCCGGGTTCACACTACACCTAGTCGTGTCGTGATCTGTATATTTAATACTTGCATAACATTGTTAGTAACACATTACCTACAAGTTGACAGTATTCAACTCTTCATGACACGGTGCAGGGAGAAGGGTTTTCACTAAGTTTAAGAAAGCTCTAACCCCCATATTGTGATAAAACCTTATCCATGCACTTACCTAAAATTTTTTTCTCATTTATTCAAATTTAAAGACAAATACTTACAATTAATATTAATTAACTTACCGTGGAGTGTAAAAAACAAAAACTTATGTGAAAAATAGTAAAGGTATTTACTAATTATTTTTGTAAGACTTAACGAATGTAGTAGGTAACATTTATATTATATTTATTTTTAAAATAATCAGTGGAATATTTTATAAACAATAATAAAAAGATTCTAACACAAATGCATAATGTTTCAAATCATAAATGTTATAAACAATAAACTAGGCGTAGGTACAGTACAAAGCACTTGCTGCTTACAGTTTTTGAGGTTTGACATTGATCGAACATGACAGTGGCAGCCGCAGGATTTTTCAATGAGGGGGGGGGCTTGAAAATGAGTTGCAATTTTATTTTTATTTTGTCCAGTCTAATAATTACAGACGTTTATTTGGGGTATTTTAAAATGTTTGTAACTTTTCAACTTTTCTGGTAGAAAAAATGCTCTGATCATAAGCTTCGATGCCCAGTGTATGTTTTGGAAGCAAATTGGATCTAGTTAGTACTTTTAGGAGGTCGAAATTAAAAATTCTCAGTGCTTTTAAAAATAATTGGAGAAAAAAAATGAAAATTTATTTAAATTGTTTGGTAACAAACTTGGTTATACCGTTCTAACTTGGATTGTATCTGATCAATTATAAAATTATTTTTCTATAAATGTCAATAAAAAATTATTTATCAGGTCAAAAAGCTTAAAAATTTAATACGTAAGTTTTTTTATTATAGCTAAAATATTAACGATACATAGGCATCATGGTTATTTTTTATAAGCATTTAAAGTTCAAATTTCGTCAAAACCACGGTTAATTTGTAGTTCAAATTTAATACAAGGTCTTTCATACAAGTACTTCATACTTTTACCGAAAAATTACAGATAATTTATGAAAATTGGTAAATACAATGTTTTTTCAAAAATGAATTCATTCTGGTAAGACATATATGAAATTTACTATAGTTTACAGTTTAAACTTGATCAATATTTTTTTGAAAAAGTAATAATAATACCGGCAATGGGGGGGGGGGCTTAAGCCCGTTAGCCCCTCCCCTGCGGACGCCACTGGAACATGATGTCATTGGATTAGATTATTTATCCATGCACGACACATAGAGGGTACATCAGCATGACAGCACCATAACAATTAATATTTGGTTAAAGTGTAGGACTCAGAGGTAGTTGCATGAGATCAACATATAGTTATTTGCATAAAAAAGTGTTATAATAAAATATGTTAAGGATATTTTATTACTGTTAACCATTTATTACCGTACACCTAACCTAACCATTAAGAAAATATTGTAATAGGTACAACAAGTCTTGTGATGCGATGAGATTATGCTTTTACAGTGATAAATTCTATTACCAGAAGGCAGAAGTATTAAAACTGTGCATCGTGGCACTCAGGGGCGTCGCGAGAGTAAGGCCACGTCAAAGCACCGGAAACCAAAACGAATGTAGGTCATGTATAATATTAATATAAGTATTATTTATAGATTTATAATCATTGGAGGATTATGGAAACGGTAACGAAACACATCACGCGACCCTTTGAAGTTTTATTTTTTGTACTAAAGTCACAGTTGTTATCACCCGTATGGGCCATGATCCATATTGTTCCAATGTTATCATAATCATTTGGGAGCCGTCAAAATATTGTGAACACACCAAGGAGCCGCGGGATGAAAAAAGTTTGAACACCGTTTCGTCTATACAATTTATAAACCCATATGACAGTGGTGTACTTGATTTGCCTATCCATATCGCCGGGTGATCAAAATTGAAAATAGTAACAATATATTTTGCATTATTGAAAATATTTGAAACACATTAACATTGGCTTTAATAATATCTCATTATTCAGAAATAAAACTAAAAACAGTATTCAAATCGTAGTATATAAAAAAATTATAACATAACACTTTTGAAGAGATTTCCAGATGAGATGTGTCTGATAGACAGTGATGAACTCCACGATGGACCCACGACAGTGGTGTACTGGATTGTCTGGGTGATCAAAATAGTTATTGTAAAAATTAGTGAAACGTATAAGTATTTGCTTTGATTTTATGGACTATAGCAGGGGTCTCCAACCTACCACTGGGTCCGGCCCACCAAGCTTTTTGCACCGGCCCGCCAAGCTATAATTAATGTTTTGAAAATAATATATTAATTTTCATTGTTTTTAATTTATTAAAAATAACATATAGTTAACTTTAGCTATATTGAATCGATTAATAAAATAAAATTAATTTATGATATTTTCTTTTGGTATTATTCATAAAAAACTTATAATAGTTATACATATTATATACTATCGCTAACTATCAATAGATAAACTCGTCAATCACACTTACCTGACTTATATTGTACTCGAAACTTACGCGATGGTCAGATGAGATACGATCGACTTTTTCTGTTGTAATAATAACGCTATCGAACGTATAATCGACGGGTTTTTTTAACTGCGCGTCTGCGCTAGTATGTATCGAGTATATAATATAGAATAGTGTTGTTTCTTTTTTTTTTTTTAGACAACACATTTCTAAAAATGTTGGCCCGCCGTGAAAGAAGGTTGGAGACCCCTGGGCTATAGCATACACTGACGACCTGTGATATGTTCAAAAAAAAGTTGTAACTGGTTTATTTCACTTAAGACTTGGACGTATTTTAAAACAATCAACAAATTTAAATTCTTTTTATTCATTAGACATAAATCTCATATTAATTTTATCAGTGCCTATAACGAATCACGTACATTTCCCCCCTGATTTATTTTTTTTGCAGACATTTTCCCACATTTTTTTTTAAAGTTAATCGTTTAATAATATAATATAGTTATTATTTAATATGAATATATTTATGCCCATTGCGTCTAATATATTCAAATATTTTCATAAATACCTATATTAAATTATAGATGTTTATTTTTGATCAACTGAACTACTGTACTACTTTAATCAAATTCACAAGCGACTATTAAATTGTTAAATATTCGTGCAGTTTTAACGAAAAATACAAATAATAATTATCTACAAAGGCTAAAAAATAAAAGTTAAGAAATAACAAAATAGTCAGAATTTAATGTTTTTTACGAAATGTATCATTTTTATGTCGGAATTTTTAACCATTTTTATTAATTATTAATTATATTTTACTTTATACCTATTTATTTTTATTATTTTTTTTTGTTTCAAGTAAGTATTGCAGTTGATCAAACATATATATTTATAATCTATTATATTTATAAAAATAAAAATCATAAGGTTTAGATAACCCTAAGCCCCACCCACCCCTAGTTACACCGATTCCGGTGAGGCTATATAAGATTTTTGTAAAATTATTTTAGATTCTAAACGGAGCGAGGAAGCTAGTGGTTTTACAATGGTGTTTATTTTTTTTTATGTCCTGCATACAAAATATTCACCAGAAGGAGTTCTTCGATTTCAACATATAGTACCTTACCTTTTAGCGAATTGGATCAAGATGGTACTTTAGAAAGGTCATTTTTCAATTTTCTCAATAGTTGTTTAATGCCCAGGAAAAACCACCGAAAAATTACGAAAAACCGCTAAAAATGGAATTTTAATTTCTAACGCTTTGTTTATCACCATAGAAACTCATAAAAATAATAATACCTATTATAATATAAATTCAACTTACAGGATATAATAAATAATAACAATGTCCAGACTGACAAACCGTCTCCGCTCAGAACCGTTTTTCTTATACAATGATTTTATATCATTGAATTGAAGTTTGATACAATCCTTTATACATTGATCCACTTGTAACCTACTGTACAGCAGAGTGACATCCACATTTTTTAAATATGAAATAATAATATAGGCTAAAATAAACACGATCAATGGGAGGGAGAGCTATAGCCCACTTATCCCTCCTTGGCTATGCCACATGTGTAGTGTCAACTCGTTTGGCGTATGACAATATAATAATTGCGTTCACGCAATATCGTAGCGTTATTGGTGATTTGAACACACGTATCTTTGAATTTTACCATGACCCCTAAATTAAGAAATTAAAATAAAAAAACATCGTTTTAGAGCAAAAACATTTATCATTGTTTTATAATTTTATTAAAATATGCATTATATAAGACATTTTGTTAACATTTTATCGATGATTTATTTTAACAATTGTTATACAAATTACAAAGAAATGCAGTAGTATATAATGATACACACCTGAATTGAAGAATTGTAACGTACAAGCATTACATTCTACAAAACTTATTAATTACCTACACACATGTCACATACATAATATTATCGTAAATCACGAACGGAGACGGAAATACCGCGTTAACTAATACGTTTAATGATCGACGATCACATTTGTCATGTATTTGTCACAAGTATTATTATGCATCACATATTTTAATTATCATATTATTATTTTACTGGGTGAATTGCCGAGCACGTCACTCTATTTTTTCTCTTCAATAATGCAGTTATCCAAAATCTGATGTTTGGAATTTTTAAATATATTTAAAGAAAATGTATTACCAAATCCTTGATATTCTTTGTACCACTAAAGGAGTGTCCCGCGGAGCTATAAAATATTGTTTTTTAAATGATTCCGTCTCTTTTATACGGTGCATTTTTTAACAGATAATTTTTCTGAAAATGTTAGCTTATCAAAATCAAAATTCGAATGAGTAATTTTTGAGTTATTTAACTTTGTGTACCAACTAAGGATTATACGATTGGAAGGTATGAGGGTTGAGGTCGTGGTAATTTGAAAATTGTAGAAATATATATTAATCTATCAATATTTATAAATTATAACTTATAAAATGGGGCCAACTATATAAATAATACTAGATCTGACATTTCATATATTTTATATTTTTTTAAAACCATTTATAAGGACTATTGTCCTTAATGTATACATTTCAATAACACAAAACAACTATTTTGAATTTTGAATTAGGTACATAAAATTAAAAAAAAAAATTATTCACTATATAATTTTTCAGTAAAAAATGGTGGTTCTGTCATTTGAAAAACAGAAGTTTGTAACTCCACAGAACACTCCTTAAGTAGGTAGTAATAAAAAATCTCAAGATTTTGAAAATACTAGAGTCTTTATTAAATATATTTAAAAATTCCGAATATCAAAGTTTGAAAAAATTCATTATTAAATGAAAAAATGGGGGTGAGCATTTTTGGCGAATTGCCCTGTATAATAGTCAAATAAATATTATAATATTATTTTGTATAGGTGTTACATCATCAAGGTCCAAGGTACATATAGTTCTTAATAAATGTATTTTTTTATAATCAAGTATACAGATTATTACAAGATATCATAATATGTAGATAGTCCGGTATAATATTGTATTTGGTAAGTATTTAAGTATTTTATGATAATATTTTAAATTAATAGCCGCTTTAGCTAAATTATCATTTCTATCAGTATTTGGACGCCAATATCGGAATGCCAATCTTGAATGATATTATCATTGTATAATATTATGGAATCGGTTTGGAATTTTATTTTATTTTCTATAGATTATGAATCACTTTATAGAAGGACATTCGTTTCGAGCGTGTAAGGTTGCAAAACGTCTATAATATAAAATATTAATAGGTGGGTATAGGTATATAATCATAGTCGCAACTATGGTTAAAATTCTGGGGGGGAGCTAAATTGCTAAAGCCCACCTAATAAAACTATTTACGGGGCTTAAATCTAAATCAATAAGGGATAATATTTGGGAGGGGGGCTAAATCGTAGTCAAGGGCTAAGCCCCCTAGCTACAATAGTGGCGACACTGTAAATAATAATATTCTAAGGCCAAGGATAAAAATAAAATAGGTACCGATTTCGACGGAAATAACGAACGATTTTATAACGTCCGAGTTAATTTGCACTCAGGTAACTTTACATAGTAGTCACTCAATTAATATGTATATCGCGTTTATCCTGTAGTTTTAATCGATGTAGGCTGCCCCGTCTCAATAAATTGTATACAGACTGATCCGAATCTAAACTTTATACGCGACTAATGAACCGGAAAAAACTGATGTAATATATAATATTGTTCAAACGATTATTTGCGAGACGGCTTTCCGGAGAGGTAAATTATACTTTCCGCATAAGGCCAAACCACTGAGGCGAGGGTGTGAATTATTTTGTACATTTTATTTATTATTTGTATTTATTTCATGTAATCGAATAATATTAATTGTGAACGGTAATTATGTGTTTGCGGCGTATATATGTACACGCGTTTCGTAATCGTAATAATATTATAAGCACCGGCTCTGTTTACAACGGAGTATTTTATTATTATTATTATTATTATCGTCAAACCCGAGGCCTCAGTATAATATAATAATCGCAGATTTGGTATTTGCAAGCGGAGATCACAGTAGGTATATTATATAATTTATTAAAAAACGACCGTTTAAGTTTCGATTTCGTACAGTTGAGCGGTATATAGGTACATTATTATAATATAGTGTCCGCAATAGCATTATCTTTGATGTACAGCTAGGTATATCATATTATGTATAATACAATATAGGTACATATTAAAAACGCGGATTTTACCATTTTAGTGATACCTAAAAATTTTTCGTATATAGTGAAATCTAATATTTGTTTAACTATTCGCGTTTGTAAATCGTGTTGAACCGTTATATAAATAGGCACGAGAGTTACCAGAAATGACTTAATAGCTCAATGAGATTGGGGGATGGGGGTATATTAAGGCTTGCAAAATTCGATGTGAAGTCGAATGTCGTATATTATAATATATAGTAGGTAAGTAATGATTTTATTTGAAGTGATTGAATTAAAACGACCGCGAAAGACATTTTTACTGATATCTCTATCAATAATAAAAACAAATCAAAAACGGAATGAGTTTCATTTAATTCCCTGACCATAATTTATGACGCCATATAGTGTGCACAATAAATAATTATATTATATTATATCGCAAATGGTGGCGTGATACGATACATATACAGTATTATTATAGTGGCTTAGAACGGGGTTGGTGAATTTATAATTACCTATTTAATATTATTATTCAATTGCATACGGTGTTATACAAAGCAACGTAGGTACCTACTATTATTTTATGGGTAAAGTTAATCGGGTGATCGGACTATGAACACATTGTTATAAATATCTTGCATTTTACAATAAACAATCAAATCGACGACAAATTACTCGCGTATTAGTTCAAATAACAATTAGCTAACGGATGGCATCGCATAATTTTTCCAGTCTCCGTGAAATCTTACAATATGTGCATACACGATATACATTTATAAGTCATCAAGGTATATTAAGATGATTATTAATAATAATAATAATAATAATAATAAAAAAAAATCAACATTTTTGTACACAATTATATAGTAATGAAAACGAATCGTTTTCGCTATAATCGCTTCATAACAAACAAGTGTAAACGTATTAAATGTTTTTACATCTACAGAACTTCAATATATTTTTCTTAGAAAATTCTTATTATTAAACGTGACTAAATATTATGAGCATACCTATAGGCTATAAGTCATATTATACATCGCTGCAACAACGAGTATAACGTATTTATCATACTGCAGAATTAATTAAAAATAGGTATAATATTATAAATTGATGGTTATACTGTAAACACCTTGACGACGGTTTCATTTTTATAAATTGTATTGTACCTACCTTCGAAACGTCTCTCTCGTTTGTTTTTCGCGAGTAAGTAAAAACAAAGGAGAGAGAAAATGTTAGTGTGTGTTCAGTTAGAGAGAGAGAGAGAGAGAGAGAGAGAGAGTTATATTCAATATGAGAGAGAGAAAAGAAAAAACTCCAACGCGTTTGTACTTTACATGATCGATATACCTTATTAAGGACCAATATAGATGATCGGAACAATTTTCCAGGAAAAATCAAACACAATAGAATAGGTTAAATTTTTACTAATGCCATAATAGTTTTTTTTTTTTTATAAATTATTATAAACGATCAGTAATGCGGTAGATAGCATATATCGAATTGCAAACGAATAAATATATTATAATATAATATAATATAGGCTCAATGCGAAATTGAGCAAAACCGATTTATAAATAAATGTACCTACCTATATCACAAGAGCGTTTGCGTTATTTGCTAGAAATTACAAAAAAAAAAAAAAATCATAAACAACAGTAAAATAGTAGGTACCTATACAGTATAATACATGGCTATATTATATTATAATATTATTATAATTACTAATAAATAATAATAAAAAAATCACACTGTCCTTTCTCACTCCCCTCCTCACAGATATCGCCCTGCAGTATATAATGTTTGTATGTTTGTTTGTATGTATGTACCTATAAGTATATAAGTATGTATGTATGTAAGTATGTATATATGTATATATTTATGTATGTATGTATGTATGTATGTATGTATGTATGTATGTATGTATGTATGTATGTATGTAAGTATGTATGTATGTATGTATGTATGTATGTATAACATGTTTGTGTGTGTGTGTGTTCTTTCCTCGCATATCAATTTCGTATTAATTTATCATATCGGATTACTTAATAATGTATATTATATATATATATAATTAAACACAGCCATTGTTCCGGAATCTCGCCTATATAATTTGTCCAATGTGGCAAGAGTATATATATCATATACATATACACCCCGAGTACGTCTGAGCCTGCACCCTTAACACCATTATTATCCTAGAATAATACAATATATTATATTATATTATAATATACCTATGTATAAAACAATGCGTCTAAAATAATATTATATATGTACCTATATATAGAAGTACAGTGTCAAATGAATAAATAAAAATAACGATGAAAAAAAAAGATTTTGAAAAAAATTACACAGACGTGACTATATAATCATAATAATAATAATAATAATAATAATAATAATAATATTACATATACTCGGTTACAGCTACAATAATGATAATAATGTTTCTAACACGCTAATCGGATGAATAAAAGTAACATGAAAACGCTTAACGAACAACAAACAACATTTAAAATGACTAAATTTATTTATTATTCTATTTTTATTATATATGTATAAAAAAAGCTTAAGTATATTATATTTTTTTAAATTTATTTATGTTTGGAAATTTTTTAAAATTGTTTATTACATTTTCTTTTTATATATATAATAATATATTTTTTCTTTTCCTTTCATCGAATTGTACAGAATGAATACACGTTTATACGTCGTTAAAATAATAGTTAAAAAAAAAAAAAAAAACAACGGAGGTACTGATGGAAAACATACAAACTTAATAAAAATTTAAAAAAAGAAATAATAATAAGTTATTAAGGTTAAGTATAAATAAAAATATATAAAGAGGTGAGTTAATTAACAAAAAAAATTGGCTATTTTGTACTTTTGTTACAAGTATTTGTGAAATATCGTACTGTTTTACATATATCATTACATTATATAAACATGAGGTAGAGCTGTAAAAAAGCTTAATAATTAAACATTTTACGAAAAAATTGTACTATTACAGTTACGAGTTTTGACTATTACAATTAATATATTTATTTATATTTATCAATTAATTATGTATACGCGGTGTGTTTTGAGATTTGTGAGTTATGCGTTTTAATACTGTTTTTGAGCAATATTTATCTTCTTAGCACAATATTGTACAATATATAATATTATATCCTATGCTGACATATGTCATGTTATCTCTGGCTCTGGTTCGGCCACCCAAATCTCAGTCTATTTATTATCCGTATCATATTATCAAAAATGCACATCATTGACAATAACAGTAAAATAGTAATAATTATTATAAGTTATAACATCATAATATTTCATATTATTATACTATATCGGATAGTATACAACACATTCTAACACTCTACAATACCTTTATAATAATACATTCATACAAATATGTATGCAGGTATTATTATACTTAATACGTCATAATATTACTTATATATTATATGTAATATTACATATTTATTCTCTATTAAAATTCACAAACTTACACCTACACAATACCATTATTATCACCCGTTTCCTCGTCTCTGCTTATAATTAATGATAACACCTATACATCAGGTCAAAACCCGCACTCACGACGTAACAATATGGGTAACAAATCGCTATATATGTTATCACAATCGCAGTCAAGTATATTAATACTTTATTATCTTTTATTATAATATTACCTATTTTTGTTTTTTTTTTTTTTTTTTTAATGGTTCGACTTTTTAAATACATATCACTTCCCTAACCGTTTCTATCACAGATACAATCACATGACATTTCCTTGACAATTTCTCAAGATAAATATGTGCTTATTACGAGAGACAAAAAAAAAAAAAATACAAATACAAATACATAAAAGCCCTATTGAATAAATCCTAATCTAAATAATATGTTTCCGTTAAAATAAAAATGTCGAATTGTCGAGTTCTATATAGCACATCAATCCGGGACGTGCGACGACAAGAATGCGAAACACTCGACTCCGTGACGCCCCCCAATAACTATCGCAATGTAATTTCACATTTATCACATACAAGTTTATAGAAAAAAAAAAAAAAACATTATAATAAAATAAAAATAAAAATTATCACATCAAAAATCGCGAACGAATATAACCGACCGTGAATATGCGAGTAAACGTATTTATAGATATACATACAAAGTAACAAAAATTAAAACAATATAAATATGTCAAAACATTTTAAAGAGAAAAGCACGACGATTTACGAAATAAAAAACAAACCGTACGTCTGATCACATAAACAAAAACAATTTTGATTTTTTTTTCAAAGGAAATATAAATGTTAATTTATATGACTAGAGAATAATAATAATTATACTTATATAATTTAGAGTTCTTTTTTGTTGTTGCTATCTTTCGTGTGTACAATTGAGTTGGATTCGATATACGTAGTGTATATAATATATATATATATATATTTTGTATTATTATTATAATAATATGTTTTTTAATAAAATGTTATTATAATATTTATAGGCCGCTGTCGTTCATCGACGTTCGATTTCTCCTCCATACGACGACAATGGTTCAAAAGGGATGGTAAAAATATAATAGCGAACATTACATGATATCGGCTATACGTTATCGGTCGGTTTCAATCGTTTCGAATTAAAAAAAATCTATCATAATATAAGTCACCAAACATATTTATTGTTATGGCGGTGGTAGGTATAAAATTACGTTAAAAAAATTGAGCTTTTTTCTGAGCGGCGCTCAGAAACCGAATCGACCGACGTCGACGACACAATAACTGTCAGGCGTATAACATGATATCGTTATAGATAGAAAATAATAGTAAAAAAAATTAAAATTACAAACAGACCACCGGAAATGAACAACGTGAAAACGAAAATAAAATAATAAGACGTATCTGCCAAGAGGAAATCCGTTTTGAACCATGGCGCCGGGGCACGCGTCGTATTTTTCTAGATCCATTAATTAGTGTAATAATAATAATAATAATAATAATAATAATAATTTTAATAATAATAATAATTATATTAATTATATTAATAATAATAATAACGACAACGACGACGACGGCAACAACAACAACAACCACACACATATTACAATACACGACGATGGTGTTTGCCATAGCCTATATAAAGTTATAACAGTCGGCGTTCAGCGTTGATGGTTGTTGTGTATGTGCGTGGTCAGGTGTTTGGACAGGTAGTCGGCTCTGGCGAAACACTTGCCACACATCTCGCAGTGGTACGGCCGCTCGCCGGTGTGGATGCGCAGGTGCCGGGTCAGATCACTTTTGCCGCCGAACGCGCGTCCGCAGAACAGGCACGCGAACGGCCGTTCACCCGTGTGCTTGCGCACGTGCAGCTTTAGGTTTTCTTTTGACCGGACGCACTTGCCGCAGAACGGGCAAGCGAACGATTTGGCGTCTCGGTTGTTGTTGTTAATGCCACTACCGTTGTTGTTGTTGTTGTTGTTGTTAGTAGTGGCTGCCGTCGTCACTGCTGCGGTCACGGACGCCGCGGTGACAGCAGCCACTGGTGTGGACCTGGTTACCGCGACGGCGGCGGCGGCTGTGCGTTGAGCGTTCGATCGGAGCATGTTGAACAGTGACGACGGTGAAGTGGCGGCCGCGTCACCGGCCGCTTTTTGCTGTCCGGCCGCCGCCGGTTGAGCCGACGTCACCGCGGACACCACTTCGTTCGTGCTGGTCACCTGGCTGTCGGACGCCGACGACTTGGCTGCGGTCGGCGTCGCCGGTACATCTCGGCTGTCGTCACTGTGAGCCGCTGTCACCGCCGCTGGCACATCTCGCTGTAACCTCTCCAGCGCGTGGTTGAGACGGTGCTTTTTGAACGACTTGAGGTACCTGCGAAAAACACACACAACATGTACGCACACTTACGACACTCATAACTCTAATGTTGGTACGCCTTAAATGTATATTGTTCTAATATCGTATTAGGATTGTTTTTAATTTTCCTAGTGAATCGAATATCGATATGTTTATCTCCCTTTTAACATTTTGGCTTCTGAAATTGATAAAATATCACTACATAAATACCCATTTAACCAACAACATAATTATTTTGCCCAAAATTGGAGATACCCTTTTTTGGCTTAGCACGGCTGCAGAATTGTTATGTATTGAAAAATAATAATTAAACGTACCTACTGGAACCGAGTGAGACCTATTTTATCTATTTTAAAATCTTTGTTTTATAACACTGGAAGCTGTCTTATAACACTCGTTCACTATTATTAACTAGATTCATACAGTATAATGATATTGTGTTTTACTTGGGATTAGAAATTCTGTCTCTTTGCTACCTAGCTTTAAATGATTTCGTTCAAAGTTTTTAATCCAATACCGTTTCCTATGCTTAGAATATGGCCTATATAAACGTATAGTATAGTGACTATGTGGTGAAATGGTGAATATTCCAAGTATTATCACTTGTAAAATTATGAGAGCCGATCGATCAATTTTTAAAATAAAACGGCTATATTGCTGTGGTTGACAAACCATTAGGAAAATGTCAAGGCACAACACCGTAATAAGAGTAAAAACTATAAATGTCATGTTAGTTTCTACCTATTGCAATATGGTGCCCTCGTCGAGACTTCAAAAGAAGATTGAAAGGTTAAAAACGGTTTTTATTCCGATCACTTTGGCTGTGATCAATAACAAATGACTGGACATGGGCCATCTGATACCCTATTGGTACACCACCAATATCGTTGTAAATCTATTCAATATAGTGGTCAATCTGCGTTCATGCGATAGAATTACATTAGAAAGTAAAACCTGCACTCTGGTTTTAGTAGGTACTAAGTACTTACATCGTAATGTTCGTATACTTCTATTTAGATACAATGCCACCCCTAACAGATTTTGTATTTTGTACATTCTTATAGTTATTAAATAAAGTAGTGATATTCTAAATCAAGGTTATAAAAAATATTTTAACCAAAATAATATTTTATAATTACTAGTTTAATATACCCGCATATATGTACAGGTATACCTAGGTGTGGCCGCGTGGGTGAGCTAAGTATGAGACAGAAATAAAATTATCTTGACTAAATAACTTTACAAAAACTTATTTCAATTCCTAAGTAACGTTTCAATTAAAAATGATATTAAACAGTAAAGTATTTGATATTTTATGTCTCAATAGAATTTAATCGCCTGTACACATTCAAAAAGTATCAAAAGTATCAAAATATATAAATTAAAAATACAGTTGGTAGTTATAATTATATTTTATACAACGATTATATTATAATCCATGATATGTATAGGAATATTTATAAACTGGAATCATAAAATTAATTTAGCATAATATTTGTGGATATTATTATAGTGTTTTAACGAATATTTTTTTTTTTGTTTCCGTCAAAGTTTAAACTACTATTGAACCTTTAAAATAATATACGGAGTTGTCTTATGATCAATTTGTATTATTATAGGTGCAAATCCGTAAACATTTTCAGGCTGGACTTATAGTTTTAGTAGGAACAAACGTTCCTAAAAAGAAATTTTGTAGAGCACTGTTCTGAACAGCCATCGCAGCAGGTAGCAAATAACGAAAAAAATTAATTGGGTGACGAGGAGTAATATACTGGCTGGCGAATTTCAAAAGAATTAATCCGTCGCTGTGGATAACATACTTCTGTAGGATAAAACGAAATTACTAAATAAATTGTTATTATAATCCAAATAATAATAATAAAGTAATAAACCGTACAACACCTATACGCGGGAGAACTAACGGGAAGAAATACATCCAATGGGGTTCGCCGATACCTATATTTTTGAGGTACCCAAACAAATTATTATTAAACATAATAATTATAACTTATGATACAACCGGACCGGTTTACGCCGTGGAAAATCGGTCGTCGCGAAACAGGTTGTTGCAGATTCGAGGGCCGTGCAAAAACTGGTTCGCTCAAACGGTGCCACACTTTTGCGCGCGAAATTCCGGTCCGACTAACCCCCCCGCCACGTGCACCAGAATAATAAAAAAAAAAACACATAACAGAATCTTCAACGGCAACTCACCTGAACTGCATGCCGCATATGTCGCACGTGAACAGCTTGTCGGCCGGCAAGCGGGCCCTGTGGTTTTGTTCGCGGTGCTTGAGATATGCCGAACGGTAACGGTAACTCTGGCCGCACTGGTCGCACTGGAACGGTTTCTCGTCGCCGCCGTCGCCGCCGTGGCCGCGCACAGGCTGTCCGGTGTGCTGCAGGGCCGTGTGCTGTTCCAGGAGCCACGTGGACGGGAAACCGGCCAGGCAAATGGCGCACCGGATCAGGCACCGGCTGGCTACCTCGTCGCTGGAGCTCACGCATGGCCCGATCAGTCCTTGTTGTTGGAGCACCGAATACAGCGACACGGACGTTTCTGTACATAAAAATCACGCATGTACGTACGCGAATGCGACATTGTTAAGCGTTGCCGAAACGAACGATTGCGGCAAGATAAATCTAACTCTAGTAAAAAACATTTTCCAAGTTGACTTTTGTGGTTTTTGAAAAAAAAAAAAACGTTTTTGCATATTTTGTGGTTTGATGGTATCTATTTGGCTATTTTTAATAATTAATATTATTTAATAACCATAGGTGGTAGGTACCTACTTGACTATTAAATCAAGTAGGTAGGTACTAAAATTAATAAATCTCTAAATTTTACCATTTTTATTGAAAAATGTTTAACGATAACCATCGACCAACATCATAACCGGAAGCAAAATACTTTTCTATAAATGTATAGTACTTCAGATATTGAATGGTAATTTTTTATTTTTTTTTCAAAGAGCATTTGAAGTTGAGTGATACATTTTTAAATGAGCTGAGTTGTAGAGCACTATGACTTTTCCGGGGTTTCTATCCCTTGTCATTTACCTCACTCATATCAAAACATTATCTGTTTTTTTAAGCACATTTTTATATTGTCTATTGTTTAGGTATTAAATATTAGAAAATGAAGAACAATTAAGGTATCCAGTGAAATTTATCTATCATTCCGTATCATTATATCTTTATAATTCATGAAAGTTGAAAACTTGTATGTATCAGATATATAGTAACGACTTCAGATTTAGAACAGGGGAAATAATTTTTTAATTTTCGAGACTGTTATGATTAAGTTAACTCTATACGTTTAAAAGAAAAAAATAGTTTAGGTTAGGATGGTTTGGTATATTTTAAATAAATTCTTAATTTTTTTTTAGCAGGGATCTTTATTTTTTGTTAATTGTTTTCATACTCTGAAGCAGATTGTTTGTTTGAGTATATTGATTTAAAAATGTCAAATATTTTTGTACCTATATTCTTTAATTATTTATAATAATTGGTATAGGTATAAGCTGTTTATGTATTTTATTTTATTAAACGGTATAATTAGGTTGGGAGTAAGTTCGATGTGTATGTGGTACCTAGCCAGTAGACTCAGTACGTGACTGGATGCACGTAACATAATATTATAGTCCATAAACGTATTGTGGTAGGTATTATTAAAAATGAAAAATCGGTTTTTATTCAAACGTATAACGCATTATCGATGTTTCGCAATTACAAAAAAATGTTTATCCAAAATATTATTCTTAATGTTTGATGAATGCGTCAATTATTATTGTGCCTAAAGGCGAGCGTTTTATCCAAACTGTAAAAGTATATATAGCTAACGCACTTCACATAAAATTCCATGTATGTAGATCCGGTCTCTGAGCAGATACTATATCTATCATATAAAAGCATATCTACATTCACGTTCTATATAGTATGTATGAAATGGTTAGATTTTTGAAAAAAAAATATTTCATAACATTGGTATTTAGTTATATACGTTTAATAATATAATACATCTGTAAGCATTTCAATTAAATAGTTATTCAATTTAATGACTTATAATCTTTACTTTATTTAAAATTAAATTTGAATAATTCTTTAATATGGCTTCTTCGGCCTCTAACTCCTGACTCCTGAGAACAATCCCTCGTCATAAGAAGAGTGATGTAAAAAGAAGGTAACCTCTGCCAGTTTTAATTCTACTTCTTTGAAAATGGAAATTCTTATAAATACCTAATGTATTATTGACTAAATGTTTTATTTTACTGTTGACTTTTTTTCAGAGACATTTTCAAAAATAAAATATATTCTGCCAGAATATGAAATTAAAAATATGGGTCACCGTAAAAAATATTTAAAAATGTCTATAGGTAATAAAAATTGAAGTATGCATTTTTTTTTATTATTAATGTTATTTTTTTTTATGAACATTAATAACTATTAAAGTGGTCAACTAAGTTCGGTTCAATGTTTCAGTTTTCAAATGTGACTGTTCGTCTTTGCTTTGTATAATAATAACTAAATATTAAATAAATAAAACTTCACACTATTCCTCACCAGTTTTAACACCCTCCACAAGTTGCGTAACAAGTGTCGGGATAGTGATTTTTTTGTTATACATATTAGTTGGAACTGTGTTCGTTAGTAGGGTGATTATATTGTTATAACTCAAAACACACACAGCGAATGTATATTGTCGACAAGCGTCTGCTATTGTTCGTCTGCTTTTATTTTCTCTTATACGCCAGTTATGTAATAATTTTCATGGTTTGCTGGTTAAGAAATCAAGAAGAGTATAAGTCAAAATGAAAATCGTTTTTAAAGATTGTCCGCGCGAATACACCTATACGTATAATAGGTATATACTTATGTCATCGAAGTTCCAAATGTTACATAACGATATTATATTTTATTTACAGTAAAATTTAATTATCTGCCTTTGCAACGTGGAGCTATATAACGTGTGTGTGTGTGAGTGTGGTACTAGTTACCTACTAGTCAGTAATTTTGTATTATTAGGTATAGGTAGGTATACGTGTTATATATATTTCGGTATAAAATCAAATTATACATCGAACATTCGAACTGATAATAACATTATATAATTTTATCTGTATGTCTGTATGTCTGTGTGTCGAAGGCTTACAAATGTCTCGCGTATTGGGGGGGGGGAGGATGGCTTTTATCGATTTTTTTTATATATACATTTTTAAAAAGTCGAAACGAGTGCGTATAACTTATATATTAAAGATACTGAACACTAGAGAAGAGTTTGAATATTTGTCAAAGTCTATCTGATCAGAATGCACTGTTACATAAATATATGTATAGATACATAGCCACAAAGGTATACGTAGTTACACGTACAGGAGATGAGCTACTATATTTCCGACTCAATTATTAGTTCAACACGACAGACTCTCGTCTCTGAATGATTCGCAAATTTGTCTGGAAAATCTCATTTCAAATACTCGCCAGTGTGCCATACGAGAATATTTAACGTGGGCACGCCGATTTTTACCTATAACTGTTAATTTAAATTTGAAATTTGAATAGACGTACAATTTACGCTGTCTAGTTGGTCTAGATTATATTATCAACTATATACTTATTGCATGTTAGAAGTTTCACTACATGGTATATCGCGTATTTTTAGTTTTTATTATTTACTATTTAAAATGTGACCTCGAAGACGAATTTAATATAGTAAAATAGATAAGTATAGAATTTTAATGGATTAAAAACAACAACCATCTCATAATAGTAAAATGTTGAGAGTTGTATTACGCGTGTTATAACTTACCTACTACCGTATTGTAATGTGCGTATTATATACTAGATATTGTTATGTCTATTAATAACCTATATAATTATTATATTATATATTATGTATTTATTTTTTATGTATTTATGTATACTGGTGAAATAGGTACTATATATACATATAATAATAAAATAATACGACAGTGGTCAGCGATTAAACTCGACGACCGTTTAGAGCAGGGGTCTCCAAACTACGGCCAGCGAACAAGTTTTAACCAGCCCGTGGCCCGCATAGGACGCATAGGTAAATATAGATAAAAAATTATTTAAAAAAATTATTTATATTATATTATATTTATACCTATTTATTTTTATTTAAGTATATTGTAAAATAGACAATATTCTATACAAAAATATAAATTAAACATATTATTTATATAGGTACCTACGCATTATCA